>CM053031.1:293609856-293742356 GCA_028564925.1 Lithobates sylvaticus | reverse complement strand
ATTGATACTTAAAAATTCTGGCAATTTAACCTATTCAGACAGAAGCCCCCCTTAGATGGTGCCGCTATCTGAATACATTGTAACCCTAGTAATAAGTTCTCAAGAGATCACATCTTCTCAAGACCTATGGTGGTTAATTTCTACTCCAGATAGTGTATAGATCTATTTGTTTTATGCAGATCAAATAGAAAAAAAAAAAAAAAAATCAACATGTAGTTATTTGTTGTGTAACCAACAAGTCCAATTGGAAAAATTTAAATTTTCTTGCCTATGTCAGCCAAATTAACCCCTTTCAGACCGGACCATTTTGCTGGCTTAAGACCAGACCACTTTTTGCGATTCGGCACTGCGTCGCTTTAACTGACAATTGCGCGGTCGTGCAGCGTGGCTCCCAAACTAAATTGGCGTCCTTTTTTCCCCACAAATAGAGCTTTCTTTTGGTGGTATTTGATCACCTCTGTGGTTTTTATTTTTTTTGTGCTATAAACAAAAAAAGAGCGTCAATTTTGAAAAAAAAAAACGCATTATTTTTGCTATAATAATTATCCCCCAAAAATATATAAAAACAATATTTTTTCCTCAGTTTAGACCGATACGTATTCTTCTACATATTTTTGGGAAAAAAAAAAAACGCAATAAGCGATTATTGATTGGTTTGCGCAAAAGTTATAGCGTTTACAATATAGGGGATAGTTTTATAGCATTTTTATTAATATTTTTTTTTTTTACTAGTAATGGCGGCGATCAGCGATTTTTATTGTGACTGCGACATTATGGCGGACACATCGGACATTTTTGGGACCATAGTCATTTATACAGCAATCAGTGCTATTTAAATGCACTGATTCCTGTTTAAATGACACTAGAAGTGAAGGGGTTAACCAGGGGGTGGCAGTGTAGGGGTTAAGTGTTCCTAGGGGTGTGTTACTAACTGTGGGGGGGGGCGTGGCTGTGTTTTAGTGAACACTGATCTCTGCTCCAATCACAGGGAGCAGAGATCGGTGTCACTAGTTGCTAGGCAGAACGGGGAGATGCTGTTTACTTACGCATCTCCCCGTTCAGCCTTCCCGTGAGACGATCGCAGGTATCCCCGCGGCAATCAAGTCTGCGGGACCCACGACCGGACTCACGGGGGTCCCGACCAGAGAGCGATGGCACGGCGGCAATCTTAAAGGGACGTACCTGTACGCCCTTTTGCCTGTCCGTGCCATTCTGCCGACGTACATCGCTGTGCGCCGGTCAGGAAGTGGTTAAAAGTGATAAACATTTTGTTATTTGTCTGAATGAGTTGTTGTGTCAGCGAGTCCTCACTTCGTGACTTACCTCTTTCTGTACAATTGAGTCCTGGAGTACCTGAAGAAAAGGAAAATTTGTTATATGAGAGTCCTGAAAAAATCTCTACAAAAAAATGAATACAAGTCAAAGGAGCAACAACTTCAACCATTTTGCCTGCTTAAATCCAACTCCCCCAAAAGAAAAAAAACACAAGGCTTTGTAATAAGTATAACAAAATACTACTACTAATCATAATATAAATATTACTGTGTATTTATATATATAGACAGTATATACAGTGCCTTGAAAAAAGTATTCATACCCCTTGGAATCTTCCACATTTTGTCATGTTACAACCAAAAATGTAAATGTATTTCATTGGGATTTTATGTGATGGACCAACACAAAGTGACACATAATTGTGAAGTGGAAGGAAACTGATAAATGGTTTTCAATTTTTTTTTACAAATAAATCTGTGAAAAGTGTGGGGGGGGGGTGACATTTGTATTCAGCCCCCTTTACTCTGATACCCCTAACTCAAATCTAGTGGAACCAATTGCCTTCAGAAGTCACCTAATTAGTAAATAGAGTCCACCTGTGTGTCATTTAATCTCTGTATAAATACAACTGTTCTGTGAAGCCCTCAGAGGTTTGTTGAAGAACCTTAGTGAACAAACAGCACCATGAAGGCCAAGGAACACACCAGACAGGTCGGGGATAAAGTTGTGGAGAAGTATAAAGCAGGGTTAGGTTATAAAAAAAAAAATCTCCCAAGCTTTGAAGATCTCACGGAGCTCTGTTCAATCCATCATCGGAAAATGGAAAGAGTATGGGCACAACCGCAAACCTACCAAGACATGGCCGTCCACCTAAACTGACCAGGCCGGAGAGCATTCATCAGAGAAGAGCCAAGAGGTCCATGGTAACTCTGGAGGAGCTGCAGAGATCCACAGCTCAGGGGGGAGAATCTGTCCACAGGACAAATTGGAAGGCCGGGTACCGGCCTGAAGTTATGGGAGGAGCCCGGAGGGTATTTAAGCAGCCCAAAGGCCGCCGGTCTTTGTCGGTTTCCTGTGCGAGATATCTGATACGTCAGACATCTAGGGCCGACTCGTTCGAGACAAGCGCTGTTGGTGCCGGTTCGTGAGCTCCGTTTCGTCTGTCCGTCTCCTTGTTGTTGCAGTCCCGCGTTCCGTGTTCGTAAGTCGTGTTGTCCCTTCGTGTCGCACTCGTGTCGCCGAGTCGCGGTTCCGTACAAAGAGTCTGGTTCGGCTGTCGCAGGTAGGGCTTCGGCTCCCATGTTTTACGTTCTCATGCACTGCTTATCATGTCACTAAACTGTGGTCTACGTAGCTCACGAACCACGCACCGCTTGCCTCGATAAACAACATAAAGCCACACGCACGTTTTTGGTTAAACACGGTCGGGAGCCACCTAGTGGCACGCACCTTCAGGGCCGCCCGCCATGACACTCCGACCGATGCCGCGTCCAGCACTCAAGGGTTCCCCTTACGCGGTCGGAGTACGCAGGCTTTGAAGCGTTCAAACGTAGCTCGCTCACGGGTGCCGTTCGCACTCACACACAGCGATCATGTCATGTCAAATCGGTCTAGTCAGTTGCCGGGTCACTGGTTACGTTCTGAGTCTGTTGGCATGTTAAACGCACGTATTACTTCGACCGTGTCGAAACATTTTCATTGTATTAGCATGGCAATCATTTCATCATTTCAAACATGGCTAACGTATCAGGCCATTCGGTCATGCTAAGTCATTTCGCATCAGTTAAAACAGGGCGTTCATGCCATCATTTCGATCCTGGCCGCACTCAGATTCAAGTCATGTCGCACTTAGGCACGGATTTGTCTCTGGGGAACCCAGGTTACGGCCGCATTACCATACATGTTTCAGAGATTGGCCCACCGCTCGTACGGATGCGGGCTCGAGTCCAGTCTTTGGCATGATTTCGGTCATTGGCCACGTATCGGTCTGAGTCCGGTCGCATCCGGGATGCATCGATTCGCACTGATTCACCTAGCCGCTCGGCCTCCTTTCTATACATGCTCCAGAGATTAGATTCGGTTACAAGTTGCTCGGTTTGTTGAAATCTAGTCTTTGTCATGGTTTCATTTCGGTCACCATACCTCTGGGTAGGTCCAGTCGCATCCATAGATGCTCCGATCGGGGCAATCCAGACGCACGACTACCCGGCCTCATTTCAATACATGCGCCAAGGGCGGAATCGCATCACAGGTTGCGTTCATTCTTGATTCTTGCCCCTGTCATGGTATGTCATTTCTGTCACCTTACCACGCCCGGCAGGAATGCAGTCACTTCCCCGCACTAATTCGTGTCGGCGTGCCCTAGGCCGGCGTCATTTCAATACATGCGCCAGGGACGGAATCGCATTTATAAAAAAAAAAAAAAAAAGAAACTTTTGATTCTTGTCCTTGTCATGTTATGTCATTTCTATGTCACCTTACCACGCCCCGGCGTTAATTGGTCACCTCCCTGTACGAATTTGCGCCGGTGTTCCCTAGGCCGGCCGCATTTCAATACAAAAAAAGAAAGGGGTTCAGTCACTAGACAGTGGCATGATGATCGAGGTCGCTGGCACACGAGTGCTTGCGTTCCAAATGCATACTGTAGCACTTGGAGTCGGACCTGGTGGCAGCTGGATGTCACAGTTCGGCCTCAGCGTACCCAGGCAGTTGGCCTCATTTCACGGTTGCCTCATTTCTGTACGTGCTCCAGAGTCCGGCTCACAGTCACCCCCATACGGTACGAACGGGCCGGGCCCTGTCACGGGAAGTTAATTTCAGTTAAGGCAACATGTCGTGTCAGTCATTCGTGTTGTTGTCTGTCATTTGATTCCACAGCTGTCTCGGCAGTCGACTTAAGTCACTATCGCCTGTTGTTATCATCAACGTTGGGTACCGTCGCTCTGGACGGCAGCAGTTTCAGGCTCTTAAATAGGTACTTTCTCTCACACTCTCTCAGGTCAGTCGGGTTCAGTAGGTCCACCTGCACCAGCTTGATCAGGGTTCCAGCAGGTAAAAAAAAAAAAAAAAGACGCAGGGGCGTGGGGGGCTCCTGCTTTTTCATGGCAGGTACATATGCCATAGGTTACATGTCCAAACTCATTTCTTGTCACCTCTTTATAGGCCCAGCCTGCAGACACGTGACCAGTCAACTAAGTAACGGGTCTTGGCAGCCGCCATGTCATCAGTCGGCAGCGATGACCTCACCACCCCCGCTATCTCCGGCGTCAGCCTCCGAGGCTGGCAGTGTCCAGTCTCTTAGGGCATGGACAATTCCCAGGCTGTCCGCCGAGCTGAGGCGCAGAGGCATACCCTTCTCGTCCGCGGCCAGGAAGGCGGAGCTATTCAGGCTCCTCTTCCCACCATCGGCCGCAGCAGGCTCCAGCAGCCAGCAGGCGTCCCTGGAGTCTATTTCAGCCGCCGTCGCTCAGCTACACACCCTCGTGTCTTCCCTGTCTTCCTCGGTCATGGAGGTCCAGGACAGGGTGTCACGTCTAGAGGCCAGCCCGGCCGCCACGGTTCCGGACCCTGCGGTGGTCCCAGCCATCAGTGCACCGGCCGCAGGTAGTGAGCTTGCCACGACTACCGTTCATCCTTCCCACCTGGTGCCACCCAGCGTAAGGAAGGACATTTTAGAGGGCAGAGACGTTAACCTGGCCTCACTCATGATCTCGGTCCATGACTTGGCCGAGAACCAGGCCTACACCTGGGGGGACGTCTCGGTGGTTGAAGGCAAAGGATCCGAGGCTCAACAGAAAGCTCACGGTGCCCGAGTTCACGCTCGCTTTCGGCATGTTCAGGGACGTGCTGTGCTCAGCCTCCCTGGGCAGGCGGGAGGAACTGGACCTCTACCTCCATTTGATCGTAGACCTGGGCCACAAATACGGTGGCTCAGCGTTCTACGATTATCATCGGTCCTTCTCGGCCAAAGCCGCGGCCAGATTCTTACAGTTCCATTTGACAACGGACTGGAGCGTAGTGCACACTGAGTTGTTCTGCCGCCACTTTGCGGGTCTACGCTCCCGCTATGTGCTGTCTGTCAGTCAGCATCTCACACCACGGTCTGGTGTGCCAACATAGCCTCTGTCCATCCGATAGCTAGCACGGCCTCTACCAGCACGAGCCAGGCTCAGCAGGCCCCGGCGCAAGGGCAGAAGGTGGACAAGTTGGGACGTCCGGTGTGGATGGTTGGGGGAGCCGCCATTTGCAACAACTTCAACTACGGCTCCTGCAATTTCAGCCAGTGCCGGCTCTTGCACGTTTGCACCCTATGCCAGAGGGCGCACCCCAGGGTCCTGTGTGAGGTCAAGCAGAAGAAACCGTGACTAAGCCGGGTCAATGTCCTTTGGCTCGATGTTTACTTGACCTCACACCCCACTCCGTCACTCGCCAGCTACAGTGGTGTGAAAAAGTGTTTGCCCCCTTCCTCATTTCCTGTTCCTTTGCATGTTTGTCACACTTAAGTGTTTCGGAACATCAAACCAATTTAAACAATAGTCAAGGACAACACAAGTAAACACAAAATGCAATTTGTAAATGAAGGTGTTTATTATTAAAGGTGAAAAAAAATCCAAACCATCATGGCCCTGTGTGAAAAAGTGATTGCCCCCTAAACCTAATAACTGGTTGGGCCACCCTTAGCAGCAACAACTGCAACCAAGCGTTTGCGATAACGTGCAATGAGGCTTTTACAGCGTCCTGGAGGAATTTTGGCCCACTCATCTTTGCAGAATTGTCCTAATTCAGTTACATTAGAGGGTTTTGCGAGCATGAACGGCCTTTTTAAGGTCATACCACAACATCTCAATAGGATTCAGGTCGGGACTTTGGCTAGGCCACTCCAAAGTCTTCATTTTGTTTTTCTTCAGCCATTCGGTGGTGGACTTGCTGGTGTGTTTAGGATCATTGTCCTGCTGCAGAACCCAAGTTCGTTTCAGCTTGAGTACACAAACAGATGGTCGGACATTCTCCTTCAGGATCTCTTGGTAGACAGCAGAATTCATAGTTCCTTTTATCACGGCAAGTCTTCCAGGTCCTGAAGCAGCAAAACAGCCCCAGACCATCACACTACCACCACCATATTTTACTGTTGGTATAATGTTCTTTTTCTGAAATGCAGTGTTCCTTCTACGCCAGATATACTTGGACACACACCTTCCAAAGAGTTCCACTTTTGTCTCATCGATCCACAGAATGTTGTCCCAAAAGTCTTGGGGATCATCAAGATGTGTTGTGGAGAAATTGAGACGAGCTTTGATGTTCTTTTTGCTCAGCAGTGGTTTTCCTCCTTGGAACTCTGCCATGCAGGCCATTTTTGCCCAGTCTTTTCCTGATGGTGGAGGCATGAACGCTGACCTTAACTGAGGCAAGTGAGGCCTGCAGTTCCTTGGACGTTGTTGTGGGGTCTTTTGTGACCTCTTGGATGAGTCGCCGCTGCGCTCTTGGGGTAATTTTGGGCGGCCGGCCACTCCTGGGAAGGTTCACCACTGTTCCATGTCTTCGCCATTTGTGGATAATGGCTCTCACTGTGGTTCGCTGGATTCAAAAAGCTTTGGAAATGGCTTTATAACCCTTTCCAGACTGATAGATCTCAATTACTTTCTTTCTCAATTGTTCCTGAATTTCTTTGGGTCTCGGCATGATGTGTAGCTTTTAAGGATCTTCTGGTGGACCTTACTGTGTCAAGCAGCTCCTATTTGAGTGATGCCTTGATTGTGAACAGGTGTGGCAATAATCAGGCCTGGGTGTGGCTAGAGAAATTGAACTCAGGTGTGGACAACCACAGTTATAGTATGTTTTAACAAGGGGGGCAATCACTTTTTCACACAGGGCCATGATGGTTTGGATTTTTTTTCACCTTTAATAATAAACACCTTCATTTACAAATTGCATTTTGTGTTTACTTGTGTTGTCCTTGACTATTGTTTAAATTGGTTTGATGTTCCGAAACACTTAAGTGTGACAAACATGCAAAGGAACAGGAAATGAGGAAGGGGGCAAACACTTTTTCACACCACTGTACCTCATCCGAGGTTTCACCGATGGGTTTCATACCGGGCTCATCACCCTGCCCCACTCCACCCACGAATGTCCGAACCTGCGCTCAGCAGCAACAGATGAGCCAGCTATTGACGTCCTTCTGCAGACGGAGTTGGATCGGGACTTTATGATAGGCCCGTTCAGTCAGTCTCCCTTTAGTATCTGGAGGGTTAGCCCTATCGGGCTTGTACAGGGAAAATTTTCAAATAAAAAACGTCTGGTGTATGATCTGTCAGCGCCTCATTCTTCCGTCGTTCCCAGTCTCAACTCGCTCATTCCCTCTGAGGAGGTCTCACTGAAGTACGCTTCGGTAGATATGGCTATCCAGGCCATTCTCAGGACTGGGGTGGGTGCTTGGCTCTCGAAGGCGGACATATCTGACGCCTTCAAGCTGCTGCCCATACATCCTTCCCTGTGGTGCTGGCACGGCATCAAGTGGAGGGAGCGATATTATTTTGCGACCAAATTGACCTTCGGGTCTAAGAGTAGTCCTTGGTTATTTGACAAGTTCGCAGAGACCCTGGCGTGGATCCTTCTCCACGAGGCACAGTGCCACGAGGTCATCCATTATTTGGATGACTTCCTTCTGATAGAACCACCCGGGGCTCCCCCAGGGGACCTTGGAAAGTTGAGGACGGTTTTCGACAATCTGAACGTCCCCATAGCAGAACACAAGGTTGACGGCCCGGCGCACAAGATCACGTTCTTGGGCATCCACCTTGACACGCTTGCCATGCAGGCCAGCCTTCCCGCAGATAAGTTGAACCGTATCAAGACGGTTCTGCGAGAGTTCACCCGGGTGGGGGGATGTACTCAGAAGCAACTTCAGTCTCTCCTCGGGATGTTGAATTTTGCTATGAGGATCATCCCCCAGGGCTGCTCCTTCGTGTCCTGGTTGCTGGTCTTCCTGTCCTACACTCAGGACCCAGACCAGACCACCAGGCTGGATTCAGCAGCCAGGGCAGATCTGGCCATATGGGAACACTTTCTTAGTAATTGGAACGGTGTGTCCCTGTTCATCCCAGTAGTGTCCACGCTGTCTCCCCAGGTGGTGACCGATGCGGCGGCATCCACAGGATTTTTGGCCATTTGTGGTTCGCCGCCCCTTGGCCTCCTCAGGCACTAGCCACACCGGGCTTCACTACCACGTCAGCCCTCTTTGAGCTGTTCCCCATCGTAGCAGCCGCTCACCTATGGGGTCACCATTGGTCTGGACAGACTGTGGTTTTTACGACAGACAATCAAGCCACAGCCGAGATCATCAACAAGGGCAGGTCTAAATCCAGGCCCGTCATGTCCTTCCTCCGCAGACTGGTCCAGCTATCCCTACAACATCAGTTCAATGTTTACTGCTCATTCATTCCAGGGAAGTTCAACTCAGCAGAGGACGCACTCTCCCGTTTTTAACTTTATTTCTTTCTTTGAACAGATGCCAGGAGCCTACCATCTCTCAGCCACTATCCCGGATTGGTCACAACTGACCTTGGACTAGCCCCACATTTACAGTCAGCTACTAACATCATCAACGCTTTGCTTGCCCGCAACACCCGTCGGGCCTACCGGACGGCCTGGAGGGCGTTTAATAAGTTCCTGCCCCATCGCCCTCGTGAATCCTCCTCAGCACCGTCCTGCAGGCTGCGATACACATGGCGTTTTATGGGTTTCTACGGCCCAGCGAGTTCACTCGCAGCCACCCAGCTGGTCCAGTCTTGCATAGAAGTAATCTCTGCCGCCACCAGGATCACTACGTTCTTCACTTGGCGATGTCTAAAACTCAGCAGCAAGGTTCCGGAGTAGATATTCACCTGTACAGGACCCACAACAACTGGTGCCCAGTTGCCGTGTTAAACCGTTTGACGGCACTGCTATCCGACCGCCCAGGGTCCAGTCCGCTTTTACCCTTTCCAGTAAAACCCCTCAACTCGTCGCAGTTCGTGGAACATGTCCGGGTCCTTCTCGGCAATCTTCAATTGGACCCCAGCCAGTACTCCGGGCATTCATTCCGGATCGGGTGGCCACGACGGCCTCAAGACAGGGGGTTCCGGACCATGTGATCAAGAAACTAGGTCGGTGGAAGTCGACCTGCTTCTCTCGCTACATACCTAACCCACAGTTGGAGATGGCTCAGGCCTTTGCCCGACTTACTCAGTGACATTTACCTTTAATAAATTATTATCCCCTACCTGAAGGTTTTTGGCCCCTTATTTTGGTGTACCATACGGTAGACCAAGGCACACTTTCAGGTCTATTTCATGTTGGTAAGTTTTGTGTTGTTCCTATGTGTCATCGTTACTCATGTCGTCCGTAGGTCTCTAGACCATAAATTGGAAGGCCGGGTACCGGCCTGAAGTTATGGGAGGAGCCCGGAGGGTATTTAAGCAGCCCAAAGGCCGCCGGTCTTTGTCGGTTTCCTGTGCGAGATACCCACCCACCCTCCCCTTCTAAAAGCCTCTTCCAAGTATTCTTACCCCAGACTGAATACTCATTTCGCATTATTCCATAACTACTTCTTATCATTACTTATCTAGGGTATGCCCCCTTATTTTGGTGTACCATACGGTAGACCAAGGCACACTTTCAGGTCTATTTCACGTTGGTAAGTTTTGTGTTGTTCCTATGTGTCATCGTTACTCATGTCGTCCGTAGGGCTCTAGACCATAACTATTAGTCGTGTTCTCCACAAATCTGCCCTTTATGGAAGAGTGACAAGAAGAAAGACATTGGAGAAAGAAAGTCATAAGAAGTCCTGTTTGTAGTTTGTGAGAAGCCATGTGGGGGAGGGGAGCAAACATGTGGAAGAAAGTGATCTGGTCAGATGAGACCAAAATTCAACTTTTTGGCCTAAAAGTAAAACTCTATGTGTGGGGGAAAACTAACACTGCCCATCCCCCTGAACACACCATCCCCACCGTGAAACATGGTGGTGGCAGCATCATGTGGTGGGGCTGGTTTTCTTCAGCAGGGACAGGGAAGCTGGTCAGAGTTGATGGGAAGATGGATGGAGACAAATACAGGACAATCTTAGAAGAAAACCTGTTAGAGTCTGCAAAAGACTTGAGACTGGGGGGGAGGTTCACCTTCCAGCAGGACAACGACCCGAAACATACAGCCAGAGCTACAATGGAATGGTTTAGATCCAAGCATATTCATGTGTTAGAATGGCCCAGTCACAGTCCAGACCTAAATCACATTGCGAATCTGTGACAAGACTTGAAAATTGCTGATCACAGACGCTCTCCATCCAATCTGACAGAGCTTGAGATATTTTGCAAAGAAGAAGAGTGGCAGAAATGTCCTCTCTAGATGTGCAAAGCTGGTAGAGACACCCCCAAAAAGACTTGTAGATAAAGGGGGCTCTACAAAGTATTGACTCCGGGGGGCGCCATACAAATGCTTCCCCCCCACACTTTTCACAGATTTTATTTGTATCATGTTCCTTCCACTTCACAATTATGTGCCACTTTGTGTTGGTCTTTCACATAAAGTACATTTAAGTCTTTGGTTGTAACATGACACACTGTGGAAAATGTCAAGGGGTATGAATACTTTTTCAAGGCACTGTATACTGTATATTTAGAGAGAGAGAGAAAAAGAGAAAGAAAATAATTGTAAAGGTTTTTATAGGTAACTACCTTCAGAACATGGACCCTCTTCATCAGTGATATAACTTTGAAAGAAAAACAATACTACATATAGAGCAACAAATAGTTATTTTTTTTTTTAACCAATTAAGCTCTTTGGATATACTATGTATGTCCAAAGAGTAGACATGTGCACAACAAAAAAATGTGTTTATTTTCGTTTCGTTTTTTTCGTTTCCGTTGATTCGTAACGATTCGTAAATTCGTAAGTCATCGGTGTTCGTATTCGTAACGATTCGTATTTTCGTTAGAGTCATTTTTTCGTTGATTCGTTTTTCCGTTTATTTTCGTTTATTCGAAATTCGGATGCATTCGTATTTATTCGTACATTCGTAACATTCGTAGATTCGTAATCGGAGCATAATTCATAATTTTATGTAATGTGTATGCTATTATTACATTTTAAGAGACACGGAAAATTACGAATCGAAAAAAAAAGTTACGAATGTACGAATTTTTTCGTTCAATCCATTCGAAGCACGTTAAGCAGCGCCATTGTAAGGGACACGGAAAATTACGAATTCAACAAAAAAAAAAAGTTACGAATGTACAAATTTTTTCGTTCTTTTTGATTTTCGTTGTTCCTGTTTTTGTTTTTCGGATTTTCTTCTTTCGTAGATTCGTTGTTTCTTTCCAGCTGGGCTTCGCCGGACTTGAAAGCGAACGGACTTGACCACACACGATCACGCTAAAAGTCCGGCGGTTCACGCAATGACGTACAGCACGTACGACGGGACTAGAACACTAGACTAGAGTCCGTGACATACTTGCTACTGAGCATGCGTCCTTTTTGGTCCGCCGGACCATCATACAGACGGCCGTATTGTCCGCCGGACTGCCAAGTTCAGCGGACAATTTTAAAACAAAACTTAAAACCTAGTCCGCCGGACTTTTGGGAAAAAAAGTCAGTCGAAGGCCCACACACGATCGGACTGTCCGGCGTACAATCCCTTGGGAAAGTCTGATCGTGTGTACGTGGCATAATCCTCCAGGATTCACAGCATTTGAAGGTTGGTGTGAACAAGCCATGGAGCGGAAGGTGGGCATTTCTGTGATCTATGCATCACTTGCTTCCATTGAAATTAATTAATTAATAATTTTTCTTTGATGATAATAAAACAACTTGAATGATAAAAGAAAAAAAAAAGTAGTTAAAAACCCCCGTAGCCCTGCGCAAACGCAAGCCCAGTGTGTGCACTTGATACAAACTGCAGTCGCACCACACATGTGACCTATTGCCGCCAACGTCAGAGTGAGAACAATACTTCTAGCACAAGAGATACTAGCTAACTCTAAACTGATGAGCGCTAAAGGCTATTAAAGCTTCACCTATGGGGATTTTTGGGCACCATCGTTTTTTGGCGATATTGCGGGTGCACGCAGTTTTAAGACATGGAATGTTTCATATCTATTGACTCGATGCAACTTCATCTTTCATAATTTAACCAAAAATGGGTATTATATGGTTTGGGTTTTGCATTTAAATTCATTTTATTATATTTTTGAAAATTTGCATGTAATAAACAGTTGCGCATATATCATGTGAAACAAAAATTCACAACTATCACCTTTTTATTTTACAGGGCCTCCTCTGCTGTCAGAAAATATATAATGTTCTGGGGGTTTAATTCATTTTATTGCCAAAAATTATATATATTTTTTTCTTCGCATACATGAAAAAAAATGTAATTGCTCTGAGGCCAAACTGGTTAAAGCATTTTTCCTGCATTTATTGGATTCCAATTAACGGATACGTTTACATTTCAAGAACAAATAGTAAATACACATAATTTTGCAGGAAAACATGTGAATTTATATATTTTTTTCCTGCAGGAGCCTGAAAAGAATTGCACCAGTGATCAATGTCAAACAATCCCTACAGCTTTCTGCCCATACCTCCTTCTGCCCTCATCTTTTTTTTCTTTTATTTTCGGCATCCCCTTTGCTTTTCTACATAAAAAATACTGTCCATTAAAACATGCCTAAATTTCCATCACCTTCCGAGTACATTGGAACTAGACATGTGCACAACAACAAAATTTGTTTATTTTCGTTTTTGTTTTTTTTTGTTTCCGTTGATTCGTAACGATTCGTAAATTCGTAAGTCGTCGGTGTTCGTATTCATAACGATTCGTATTTTCGTTAGAGTTATTTTTTCGTTGTTTCCTTTTTACCGTTAGTTTAATTTTCGTTTATTCGAAATTTGGACGCGTTCGTATTTATTCGTACATTCGTAACATTCGTAGATTCATAATCGGAGCATAATTCATAATTTTATGTAATGTGTATGCTATTATTACATTTTAAGAGACACGGAAAATTACGAATCGAAAAAAAAAGTTACGAATGTACGAATTTTTTCGTTAAATCCTTTCGAGGCACGTTAAGCAGCGCCATTGTAAGAGACACGGAAAATTACCAATTCAACTAAAAAAAAAAAGTTACGAATGTACGAATTTTTTTCGTTCATTTTGATTTTCTTTGTTGCTGTTTTCCTTTTTCGGATTTTCTTCTTTCGTAGATTCGTGGTTTCTAATTATTTTTTTTCGGATTTTCGTTGTTTTTGGATTCGTTCGATTCGAACAATTCGTTATTTGTTAATTTTCTAGCGAACCGTTTGTTCATTCGTACGATAACGAATGAACGAAAATAACGAAAAAAAGAAAAGCGGAAAAAAAAACGAAAAACGAAAAAAAAACTAAACGAATTGCACATGTCTAATTGGAACCTCGGATTGCAAGTAACGCGGTTAACCACTTAAGCCCCGGACCATTTGGCTGGCCAAAGACCAGACCACTTTTTGCGATTCGGCACTGCGTCGCTTTAACTGACAATTGCGCGGTCGTGCGATGTGGCTCCCAAACAAAATTGACGTCCTTTTTTTCCCACAAATAGAGCTTTCTTTTGGTGGTATTTGATCACCTCTGCGGTTTTTATTTTTTGCGCTATAAACAAAAAAGAGTGACAATTTTGGAATAAAGCTATGTTTTTAACTTTTTGCTATAATAAATATCCCCAAAAAATATATATAAAAAAACATATTTTTTCCTCAATTTAGGCCGATACGTATTCTTCTACATATGTTTGTTAAAAAAAAATCGCAATAAGCGTTTATTGATTGGTTTGCGCAAAAGTGTCTATAAAATAGGGGAAAGATTTATAGCATTTTTATTAATATTTTTTTTTTTTTACTAGTAATGGCGGTTTTTATTGTGACTGCGACATTATGGCGGACACATCGGACACCTTTGACACATTTTTGGGACCATTGTAATTTTTACAGCGATCAGTGCGATTAAATGCACTGATTACTGTAAAAATGGCACTGGCAGTGAAGGGGTTAACCACTAGGGGGCTAGGAAAGGGTTAAGTGTGTCCTGGGGAGTGATTCTAACTGTGGGGAGGGAGGGGCTGTGTGTGACATGACACTGATCACCGCTCCCGATCACAGGGAGCAGAGGCAGTTTCACTAGGCAGAATGGGGTGATGCTTGTTTACATCAGCATTTCCCCATACTTCCTCTCCGTGAGATGATTTCGGGTGACATTGAGTCCGCGGGACTCGTGGTCGGACTCATGGAGCTCGCGACGGGCATGTGCGCATGCAATGGCACAGTGGCAAATTCAAAGGGACGTACAGGTGCGCCCATTTGCCTGTCCGTGCCATTCTGCTGACGTACGTCGTCGTGCACCTGTCGCTATGTGGCAAAGGAGCGTTTCGCAATACGAGCAGTAATTTATTTTTTTTAATCCTTACTCGGCTTGCGAGTGTTGTCTCACAAAACGAGCAAGATTCAAGCCTCTGCGGTGTGCAGTACCGCAGGCCAGATGTGCGGGGGCACCGGAGCCGATCGGAGCCATTCAGAGTTGTTCGGAAACACTCGCAAAGACTCCGAAATACTCAATTTCCAAGCCTTTACGGGGGTTTCCGAGGGCAGTCGAGTGGTTTCTGAGTATTTCCGAGTCTCTCCAGTGCCCCCCCGCCACCTCTGGCCACATGCAGTATTGCATGCCATAGAGGTCAATGTGGAACAAATTGTTTTCGTTTCCATTGACTTCTATGGGGAAACTCGCTTTGATATGCAAGTGCTTTGGATTACAAGCATTCTCCTGGAACGGATTATGGTCGTAATCCAAGGTTCCACTGTACATGTTTTTTAAAATGTACTTACCTCATATTTCCTATTCCTGAGTGACTCCATCTTGATTGTGGGCATGTGAAGCCCACTAGGACGCTCTTCCGGGATAAGGTGCATGCTGGCTACCCAGCATGCACCCCCTCCAGATCTCGCGCATGCGCATTGTATGTAGTACAATCCTTTGGCGCTGCCCACTGACTCCTGGGGAAACGATGACACACATCTCCCAGGAGCACAGGCACCGCGGGATATGACGTAAATCGCCATAGTCCGGAAGTGGCAGATTAAGAAGGGACCCCATTACAACAATGCAGACAGAGTAAATTAAAAATAAAATGTTGTCCCAAATGTTGCTGTTCATGCTGAAAGCTGCTGATTGATGTAAAGATTATATTAAGGGTGGAACTCCGCTTTAACTACTTGCCGACCGGCTCATGCGCTTTGGCAGAATGGCACGACTGCGCAAAGCAACATACCTGTACGTCGCTTTGAACTTCGCGGCATGCGGGCGAGCGCCCCCCCCCCCCGCCACAAGCTCCGTGACCATGCCTGCGGGACCCGTGGACTCGATGTCCGCTGGTGTCCCAGTGATCGTGTCAAGGAGCTGCAGAACAGGGGGATGTAAACAAGGCATTTCCCCGTTCTGCCTAGTGACAGGACAGTAATCTACAGCTCCCTGTCATCGGGGGGCAGTGATCGCTGTCGTGTCACTGGTAGCCCATCCCCCACACAGTTAGAATCACTCCCTAGGACACACTTAACCCCTTCATCGCCCACTAGTGTTTAACCCCTTCCCTGCCAGTGTCATTTACACAGAAATCAGTGCATGTTTATAGCACTGATCGCTGTAAAAATAGTGTAAAAAATGTCCGATGTGTCCGCCCTAATGTCGCAGTCATGATAAAAATAGCAGATCGCCGCCATTACTAGTAAAAAAAAAATAATAATAAAAAAAGATATAAATCTATCTCCTATTTTGTAGATGCTATAACTTTTGCGCAAACCAATCAATATATGCTTATTTTACCAAAAATATGTAGAAGAATACGTATCGGCCTAAACTGAGGAAAACATTTTTTTTATATATTTTTGGGGATATTATAGCAAAAAGTAAAAAATATAGCTTTTTTTTCAAAATTGTCGCTTTTTTTTGTTTACAGCGCAAAAAATAAAAACCGCAGAGGTGATCAAATACCACCAAAAGAAATCTCTATTTGTGGGGAAAAAAAGGACGCCAATTTTGTTTAGGTGCCAGTTAAAGCGACGCAGTGCCGAATCGCAAAAAGTGCTCTGGTCTTTGGCCAGCCAAATGGTCCGGGGCTGGCCAAAGTCCAAAGTGGTTAACCACTTCAGCCCCGGACCAATTAGCAGCCAAAGGACCAGGCCCCTTTTTGCGATTCGGCACTGCGTCGCTTTAACTGACAATTGCGCGGTCGTGCGACGTGGCTCCCAAACAAAATTGACGTCCTTTTTTTCCCACAAATAGAGCTTTCTTTTGGTGGTATTTGATCGCCCCTGCGGTTTTTATTTTTTGCGCTATAAACAAAAATAGAGCGACAATTTTGAAAAAAATGCAATATTTTATACTTTTTGCTATAATAACTATCCCCAAAAATATATAAAAAAAACATTTTTTTTCCTCAGTTTAGGCCGATACGTATTCTTCTACATATTTTTGGTAAAAAAAAATCGCAATTAGCGATTATTGATTAGTTTGCGCAAAAGTTATAGCGTTTACAAAATAGGGGATAGTTTTTATAGCATTTTTATTAATATTTTTTTTTTTTTACTAGTAATGGCGGCGATCAGCGATTTTTATTGTGACTGCGACATTATGGCGGACACATCGGACATTTTTGACACATTTTTGGGACATTTATCATTTATACAGAAATCAGTGCTATTTAAATAGCACTGATTCCTATGTAAATGATAGTGGCAGTGAATGAGTTAACCACTAGGGGGCGGGGAGGAGTCAGTGTGATGTGTGTGTTTTTTTTTTACAGTAGGGGGGCGTGGCTGTACGTCTGACGTCATTGATCGGCTTTCCCCGATGACAGGGAACAGCCGATCAATGACAGGCAGTGTAGGAAGCGCGGGGAGAGGTTTGTTTACACAAACCTCTCCCCGTTCTTCAGCTCCGTAACCCGATCGCGGGACACCAGCGGTGATCGGGTCCGCTGGTCCCGTGGTCACGGAGCTCCCGACCGGGTCGCGAGCGCGCCTCTGGCGGCGCGCGCGCAACCCACAGGCAGGCACATGCACGATCACGTACAGGTACGTGATTTTGCCTGCCCGTGCCATTTTGCCAACGTATATCGGCGTTAGGCGGTCGGGAAGTGGTTAAAGAAGAGTATCCCTAAAAAATAAAAAAAAAATAAAAAAAAATCAACAGCTACAAGTACTGCAGCTGCTGACTTTTAATAATCAGACACTTACCTGTTCCAGGGTCCAGCGATGCAGGGGGTCGAAGCTCCGCTCACCCCCCGATCCGCTTGGCGGCGCCGGCATTGCAACTGTGGGCATCCGGCTGTGGCTTCACAGCCGGGCACCCACTGCGCATGTTTGGCCGCACAGTCATTGGCCTGTGATTGGCCACACAGTCATCTGGGACACGTGACAGGTCCCAGATGACTGGGAAGCCCTTCCTGTGCCGAGGGGAAGTGATGTCACCAGCCCAGGCACCGAAGGAGGCAGACTACGAGGGACCTCCTAGCAACAGGCATTTAGAGGTATGTAAAACATTTTTTTTTCAAATATTTTTTTTTTTTTTTTTTTTTTTTTTTGGAGGAATTTTAAGCATTTTTATTTTTTTAGGGGGAAACGCCACTTTAACCGCTTCCCGACCGCCCACTGCATATATACGTCAGCAGAATGGCACAGGCAGGCAAAATCACGTACCTGTACGTGGCCCTTTAAATGCCTGCCCGCTCGCGACCCGGTCGGGAGCTCCGTGACCACGGCCGCGGGAATGGCAGACCCGATCGCCGCTGGTGTCCCGCGATCGGGTCACGGAGCTGAAGAACGGGGAGAGGTCTGTGTAAACAAACCTCTCCCCGCGCTTCCTACTCTGCCTGTCATTGATCAGCTGTTCCCGGTCATCGGGAAAGCCGATCAATGACGTCAGATGTCAGCCCCGCCCCCTAATGTAAAAACACACACACACGTCAGAGCCCATAACCCCTCCCCTCCCCCTAGTGGTTAACTCTTTCACTACAACTGTCATTTATACAGGAATCAATGCATTTAAATAGCATTGGTTGCTGTATAAATAACAATGGTCCCAAAAATGTGTCAAAAATGACCGATGTGTCCGCCATAATGTCGCAGTCACAATAAAAATCGCTGATCGCCGCCATTACTAGTAAATAGAAAAAAATTATTAATTTTCCTGGTGCCTCCATGGCAGCATACCTGTGATAGAGCTCCGCCTCGACTCCTCCCTCAGGACTAGTGAATAGCATAAATTAAAGGCACCGTCCCTCCCCCAACATTCTCCTTTTTTTCCTCATACCTCTTGTGCTGGTGAAGAGTAGCAGATGTCCATACCTCTGCCTTCGGCAGCGTCCGCCGGGTTTAGCCTTTCCCGTGCGAAGTCCCTGTTCTTGGGTCCGCTCAATGCACTAATAAGACTGGGAACCCCTCTGTGGATCTGTGGGGTCTTCTTGCAGAGTTTCCTCACAGGAACGCAGTCTGCCGCCTTCTACGATGAATCGCAGCGAGTCGCAGGTGGATCAGCTCAGTCTCAGGCCGGTTACCTTTTTTTTTTTTTTTTTTTCCTTTTTTCTCTCTCTCCTTTTCCCCTCTCTTTTTCTCCCCTTCTCCCTCTCTCTGCCCTCCCATATAATTGTGCCTTGGATGTTGCTTACATGCCTTCCCTTTTGTTTTGTACAGGGATGCCACCAAATAGTCATCTTCATGGGGGGGGGGGCGCGGGAGCGCTCCTTATTGCTCCTGCATGCGGCTGACAGGTCCCCCCGGGGTCGGCGTCCTCGCCGCCTGATGGGCGCATGCGCGTTCCGGGGTGGGGAGGAGACGCCGACTGGCGAGGGCTCCGCACAGAACCCTCGCCGCCGATAGCTACTGCGCATGTGCGCGCGCATGCGCAGCGGCCTGACCGCCCGGCGGCCATTTTGGTTACTGGAAAAAGTTCCAGTTTTTGCCCTTTCTTCATTGTTAATAGGTAGGAGGTGGTTTGGGATTAGCCCATCCACCTCCTTTTGTATTTAAAGGATAGCAGCAGGGTCATGGCTGTCAGTAGTGTTTCAGCCGTGCCCTGCGAGCCTCTTGCTGTCCGTCTCTCGGTAGGTTCCCCAAATGAGCAATTAAAAGTTTTTTTTTTTAATGATGAAAAGGGAAAACACAGAACATAATATAATTTAATATACTTTTTTTTTTTGTGCGTTGTGTATACATGGAAAATCTCTGGCAAAAAAAAAAAAAAAAAAAAAAAAAAAAAAAAAAAAAAGAAAGGAGACGGGGGGGGAAGGGGGCGGGAGGGGCGCACATGTATGCGGGTATATAAGCAAGTATATGTTACATGTAGGTATTTATGTGTACGCTTAAATCTACATAGTCCTTTCTCCCTCTCTCTTCCCCTATCTTACTATATTTCCGCAGCTGATCCCTCTGCCCAACCGCGCTATGAGTTATTCATCTCGTAACAAAGATCCTCCTACGTCCAATAGGTATGAGACCAACTGTACGTGAGTATAAAAAAAAAAAAAAAAAAAAAAGTGCACTGCATGAATCTAACATAGATTCTTTGCATCGTAGCCCTGCCCACTCCAAAAGCACCAAGAAGTCGTCAAGACGCAGCGACAATGATGACAGCCCAGACCGCAGGTCCCGTTCCTCTCATCATGGGTCCCGGTCCTCACGCCACGAATCAGAGAGGTCAAGATCCAGAAGACGAGACCGGTCGCCTTCCCCTAGAAGTGGCGCAAAGAAGAAGTGCTGGACATGTGGGGCTACGCCGCTACCGGGCAAACTGGTCTGTAAGGACTGCTTCAGGGACTACGCGGCCAACCGCGAGCTCGAGAGTCAGCAGGTCGTGGATCTGCTTAAGCGAACAATGAGGGACTCATTCTCCGAGCTAGCAGCCCTGGTCCCCGTTCAGCCAGTCCCACGGACACAGGCAGGGGAAACAGATCACGAAGTCCCAGGTCCTTCGGCAGTCAGTACCCCCCCGCCGCCGTCACGGCCGGCCGAGAAATTACCACCTGAAGACCCCTCAGGGGACTCTTCAGAGGAATCAGAGCCGTCCGGATTCAGCTATGCCCTGGTCCCACCATTTATCCAAGCGGTCAAGACCGCGATCACCTGGGAGGAGGCGGAGGAACCACCTCAAAGGTCCAGAAGTTACTTCCCATTCCTCAAAAGGAGACAGATTCTCTTCCCTCTAATGGGGGAAATCACGGAAGTCATCCAAAATGAATGGTTAAGGACCGACAAGAAGCTCTCCGTGGGCCGGCTCAATAAACTTTATCCTCTACCAGAGGCTGAAACGCAGTCGCTGAACTCCATGCCGGTAGTAGACGCGGCCGTGGTGCGTTTAGCGAAGAATGTCACCCTCCCAATGGAGGATTCCGCTTCCTTCAAAGATCCTCTAGATAGGCGGATCGATCTGGAGCTTAAGAGGAGCTACTTGGCCGCAGGAGCCGCCTGTAAACCGGCCATTGCCCTCACTTCTGTGTCAAATGCCATCAGAGCCTGGACAGACAACATCGAGACGGCCCTACGACAGGAGGTCCCTAGGGAAGACATAATAAAAGCCTTGGAGGAACTTAGACTGTCGGCAGACTTTGTCGGGGAGGCAGCCATTGACACCATCAGATGCTCGGCCCGGTCTATGCTCCATTCCGTGATGGCAAAGAGAGCCTTATGGCTGAAGCCCTGGACGGCTGATCTCGCCTCCAAGCAAAATTGGTGTAAGATCCCATTCGATGGCAAAGCGCTATTTGGAGACAAATTGGAGAAGGCTATCTCCAGGGTGACAGGGGGAAAATCTGGTATGCTCCCCCAGGACAAAAGGGTGCGAGGTCCCAGAGGAGGTCCGTCCAGGTTCCGCCAGTCAAACGCCAGGGACTTTAGACAGTCAAGGTACTTCAGAGACAACAGAAGGCCCTGGAGAGGCACCCAAGCTTCCTTTCTGAGCAGAAAAAACAAAGCCCCTAGGACCCCTCAGGAGCAGAAGCAGTCCTTTTGACGCCGGGCTACTCCAGAGACCATCGGTAGGAGCCAGGCTAAAGTCCTTTGTCCCAGTCTGGACTACCCATTGCCAAGACCCCTGGGTTTTATCAACAATCCAGTGGGGACACTTTTGGAAGTTCTCTCACACTCCACCTCCCATATCCTTCAAGAGAACCGAGATTCCGGCCTCACCGTCAAAAGCGCAGGCCCTAGTACAGTTTATAACATCCCTCCAGCTTCAGGGGGCGGCTGTACCGGTTCCCTTGTCAGAGCGCTTCACAGGCTTCTACTCTACCCTGTTCCTAGTACCCAAAAAGACAGGTGGTTGGAGGCCAGTGATAGACCTGAAGAAGCTCAATCTGTACATCAGCACCGAGAGCTTCAAGATGGAGTCCCTGCAAACAATTATCCAAGTAGTCCAACCAATGGATTGGATGATCTCGGTCGACCTGCAGGATGCCTACCTCCATATCCCAATTCTTCCTGCATTCCAGAAGTATCTGAGGTTTGCAGTGGGCCAAACCCACCTACAGTTTCAAGCCCTACCCTTTGGGCTGTGCACCTCCCCCAGAGTGTTCACCAAAATATTGATATCCGCTCTGGCCCCCCTTCGGGAGAAGGGCCTGAGGATATACCACTACCTGGACGATATCCTCCTACTAGCCAGCAGTCCGGAGCAATTGGTACATCACCGGGAGATCCTTCTACAGTCCCTAAGAAGACTGGGATGGCTTATAAATATGGACAAAAGTCAATTAACACCGACTCGACAGATGGTCTACCTAGGTGCGATGTTCAACACTCAGGAGGGGACAGTGTCGTTACCTCCTTCGAAGGCAAGGATCATCATCCGCAGGATGCGCAAGACCATCCAGAGCCAGTATCTGACGGCATCACAATGTCTGAGTCTTATTGGCACAATGTCCTCTTGTATTCCCCTGACGCCTTGGACCCATTGGCACCTGAGATACTTTCAAACAGGTTTTTTGGCTCAATGGAAGAGACAGCGTCTCTCACAGACAATCCTGCTGACGGGAGTAATGCGCAGGAGTCTGCGCTGGTGGACAATCCCGGAGAACCTCTCCAAGCCTCACTATCTGGGCTCCCTCTCTTGGACCACGGTCACATCCGACGCGAGCGGGCAAGGCTGGGGGGCCCATTGCGGGGAAACCAGGATTCAAGGGAGATGGTCATGTTCTACCCGGGGAGTGGTATCCAACATCTTGGAGATGAGGGCAGCCTTCCTGGCACTGACTACTCTGACATCTCAAGTCAGAGGGCGGAGGATACTCCTACGCCTGGACAACAGGGCGGCTGTCTCATATCTGCAGAGGCAGGGAGGCACGCGCAGCAGATCGCTCCTCAGGGAGGTAGAGCCGATCATGCTCTGGGCGGAGAAGAACCTCCTGGATCTCAAAGCGATGTACCTCCCGGGCAGACTAAACACGGAAGCAGACTCGTTATCAAGAAACTTCCAAGACATCAACGAGTGGGCGCTCCATCCCCAGGTCTTCCTTCAGATCTCCAACCTGTGGGATCCCCCTCAGGTGGATCTATTTGCCACCCCGGAGAATGCAAAGCTGGACAGATTTTTCTCCCGCCTGCCACACACGCAAGCCGAGGCAGTGGATGCCCTAACGTGCCCCTGGAGGTTCACGACAGCATATGCCTTCCCTCCCCGGCCACTAATATTCAGGTTCCTCCTGAGGGTCCTCAGGGAATCAGTGCAAGTGTTGGCGGTACTCCCGTATTGGCCGAAGAGACCCTGGTTTCCTCTGGCCATGCGCCTCAGCGTGAGTCCTCCAATCAGGATCCCCCCTTTCCCTCATCTTCTGTCGCAAGGCAACCTGGTTCATCCGAACCCACAGAAACTAGATCTTCGAATCTGGAGGTTGAGAGGCGAAGGTTTGAAGCCTTAGGGTGTTCCCCAGGGGTTATATCAACACTACTGAGGGCCAGAAAGCCGGCGACCAACGCTATCTACTCAAGAATCTGGAACAAATTCTTGTCTTTCGCCACGGATAAAGGCTTTGACCCAATCTTTCCTTCCACACCCAATATTTTGGGTTTCCTTCAGTCAGGTCTCGACCTGGGGCTCGGTCTGAGTTCTCTCAAAGTGCAGGTAGCAGCTATTTCCGCAGCCACAAATAAAAGATGGGCAGAGGATCCTCTGGTGGTCACCTTCCTCAGGGGGGTGCTAAAGATCCGCCCTCCTGCCGGGCGGCCGTTCCCTAAGTGGGATCTGTCCCTAGTCCTGGAGGTCCTATCTAGCCATCCATTTGCTCCAGTAGAACAAGTGGCAATCTGGAACCTATCACTGAAAACTGCCTTCCTGCTAGCCATCACATCTGGCCGAAGAGTTTCAGAACTACATTCGTTAGGGATAGGGGACGACCATATCTCCTTTTTCCCAGACAGAGTGGAACTCCGTCCCCTTAGGGGCTTCACGCCTAAAGTCACTACCACAAGCCATATGGCAGAACCTTGGGCACTTCCGGTATTCACAGATACGGATTCAGAGTCTTGTCACGAGCTAGACATCTCCAGAGTGCTCAGGGCTTACCTCGAAGCCACCAGTCCCTTCAGGGACTCCGAGAGACTTTTTGTGGTACCTTTCGGTAAATACAGGGGGAAAGAAGCTTCCATTAGAACTCTGGCATCTTGGGTCGTAAAGCTGATTCAGAAGGCCTACAGGGTGAAGAATATGGATCCTCCTTCCCGAGTGAATGCTCATTCCACAAGGGCAGTCTCAGCTTCCTGGGCAGCAAGGGCTAATGTTTCATTGGAGACGGTTTGCAGGGCCGCCACCTGGTCTTCTCGCCATACCTTTCTCAGGCACTACCATATCGATCCAGGAGCTCTCACTACTGTTGAGTTCGGAAGGAGGGCAGTCCAGGCTGCAATGTCCTTTTCTGATTAAACATTTAACAAGCATTATCCCACCCTTGTCAGCTAGTTATTTATCACAGGTATGCTGCCATGGAGGCACCAGGAAAACGGAAAATTGTATCATACTTACCGTAATTTTCCTTTCCTGGTGCCTATCCATGGCAGCATACGCTCCCACCCTCGGTATGCTATATTACAGAGAATGTTGGGGGAGGGACGGTGCCTTTAATTTATGCTATTCACTAGTCCTGAGGGAGGAGTCGAGGCGGAGCTCTATCACAGGTATGCTGCCATGGATAGGCACCAGGAAAGGAAAATTACGGTAAGTATGATACAATTTTCCGTTTTGTTGTCGGAAATTCCGACCGTGTGTAGGCTCCATCGGACTTTTTCCGTTGGATTTTCCGACGGACAAAGTTTTATCTCCTGCTCTCAAATTTTCCGACAACAAAGTCCTATCGGACTTTTTCCGATCGTTTGTAGCGAATTCCGACGGACAAAGTGCTACGCATGCTCCGATCACATTACAAGACCAAAGCTATTGGCTACTAGCCTCTACGTAGTCCCGTCGTAGGCAACAAACGTCACCACGTTCAGAATGATCGGATTTTCCGACAACTTTGTCCGACCGTGTGTACGCAACACCAGTGTCGGACCAAATCCGTCGGAAAAAATCAGACGGATTTTGTGGTCGGAATTTCCGACCGTGTGTACGGGGCATTAGTCCGTAGGGTTCAATATTGAGTTGGCCCTGCCCTTTGCAGCTATAACAGCTTCGACTCTTCTGGGAAGGCCGTCCACAAGGTTTAGGAGGGTGTCTATGGGAATGTTTGACCATTCTTCCAGAAGTGCATTTGTGAGGTCAGGCCACTGATGTTGGATGAGAAGACCTGGCTCGCAGTCTCAGCTCTAAGGTGTTCGGGTTGAGGTCAGGGCTCTGTGCAGGCCAGTGAAGTTCCTCCACCCCAAACTCACTCATCCATGTCTTTATGGACCTTGCTTTGTGCACTGGTCCAAATCATTTGGTGGAGGGGGGATTATGGTGGGGGGTTGTTTTTCAGAGGTTGGGCTTGGCCCCTTAGTTCCAGTGAAGGAAACTCTTAAGGCGTCAGCATACCAAGACATTTTGGACAATTTCATGCTCCCAACTTTGTGAGAACAGTTTGGGGGCGACCCCTTCCTGTTCCAACATGACTGCCCCCCAGTGCACAAAGCAAGGTCCCTACGGATGCTCGGAATCAATTTGACGCATGCTCGGAAACAATTTGACGCATGCTCGGAAACAATTTGACGCATGCTCGGAAACAATTTGACTCATGCTCGGAACCAATTTGACTCATGCCCGGAACCAATTTGACTCATGCCCGGAAACAATTTGACGCATGCTCGGAAACAATTTGACGCATGCTCGGAAACAATTTGACTCATGCTCGGAAACAATTTGACGCATGCTCGGAAACAATTTGACGCATGCTCGGAAACAATTTGACGCATGCCCGGAAACAATTTGACTCATGCCCGGAACCAATTTGACTCATGCCCGGAAACAATTTGACGCATGCTCGGAAACAATTTGACTCATGCCCGGAACCAATTTGACTCATGCCCGGAAACAATTTGACGCATGCCCGGAAACAATTTGACGCATGCTCGGAAACAATTTGACTCATGCTCGGAAACAATTTGACTCATGCCCGGAAACAATTTGACGCATGCTCGGAAACAATTTGACTCATGCTCGGAAACAATTTGACTCATGCTCGGAAACAATTTGACTCATGCTCGGAAGCAATTTGACTCATGCTCGGAAGCAATTTGACTCATGCTCGGAAGCATTGAACTTCAGTTTCTCGGCTCGTCGTAGTGTTGTACGTCACCACGTTCTTGACAGTCGAAAGTTCCGAGAACTTTTGTGTGACCGTGTGTATGCAAGCCAAGCTTGAGCGGAATTCTATTTCGGAAAAAACATCGAAGATTTTTCCGACGGAAAATCCGCTCGTGTGTACTGGGCATAAGACACTCATTTGAGAAGAATTTTCCATCCTGCTCCTCTGACTTTTCTCATCACTAATAAATGTATATCTTTTTGACCCCACTAACAATTAGAACATTGAATAAACGTTCTTGAAATGAAAACTCTAGAAGGGAAATCTGTTAGTGTATACCCAGCTTTAGGCCCCTTTCACACGGCGGTGGACTCTGCCTTTGATTGATTGCTCAGCGGGGGGATCTGTCTAAGCAAGAAGATGACAGGTCTGTCTCCACTCCGCTTATGCAGAACACACGGACACAATCCGCTCTCCTCTATGGGCAATTGGATGTAAACGAACCTGCTCTCCTTTTACACCCAACTGACATCCAATCCGATTTGATCCAATCCAGCCCGATGGAGAGGAACAGATCCCCCTTCCGTTTGTTTTTTTCCTGAATCAGATAGGAGGTAGCCACATGTAAACTGACACCCCTAGAGGAGAATGGAGGGTCCAGTCGGGTCCATCTGAAAAACGGACAGGCGGACCCAACTGGACCACCCATAAGGGGCCTTACTCTCTCACAACATGTCATTGGCACTGGCAAATTTAATTGACCAAAATGCACCTTCTATACATACTATACATAATATATTATCAAGTTTCCCAGAAACCTGACAAATGATATATAAAGGGGGATGGTGATGCACCTTTCAGACATTCTAAGTGCAGGATCTACACCTCCCTTGTTGTGTCTGTAGATGTTTTTTTGATGAGTAAATCTAGGCTATCCATACAGTGTCTGCTCTCCAACATCAACCACTATACCATAGACCAGTGGTTCTCAACCCCGTCCTCAAGTACCCCTAACAGGCCATGATTTGTGTATTTCTCTTAGATAAAATAGCTTTCCAAAATACCAAGCCGTTGACTCCAGTGATGGAACTAACGCAGTTAAAGTAAACAGCCATTACTTTAGAGGGTAACGAGTAATCTAACTGATTACTCTTCCCCTCGCGGTAACGCCGTTCCCATTACTGGGGCGGCATTACCGCAATTACCCTCCGCGAACCGCGGCCTTAGGAAAGGCCGCGGCTTCGGCCTAGCTCCGGAACAGCGGCCACCTTGGTGCACCCGATGGCCGCAGCTCCAGCCTAGCTCCGGAGCAGCGGCCATCTTGGTGCACCCGCCGGCCGTTTACAATGTGATTGCTCCGTGAAATGACGGAGCGATCTCTTGTAAACAAACCGGCATCAAGATGACGCCGGTTCCTCTCTACCCTCTGTGTACAGATCTGTACAGTGGAGGGGAGAGATCGGATGGCAGCACTGTAATACCCTGCCAATACCCTGACAATACCCTGACAATACTCTGCAATACCCGGACAATACTCTGCAACACCCTGCCAATACTCTGCAACACCCTGCCAATACTCTGCAACACCCTGCCAATACTCTGCAATACCCAGCCACTACTCTGCAATACCCAGCCATACTCTGCAATACCCTGACAATACTCTGCAATACCCTGACAATACTCTGCAATACCCTGACAATACTCTGCAATACCCGGACAATACTCTGCAACACCCTGCCAATACTCTGCAACACCCTGCCAGTACTCTGCAATACCCAGCCATACTCTGCAATACCCAGCCATACTCTGCAATACCCTGACAATACTCTGCAATACCCTGACAATACTCTGCAACACCCAGCCAATACTCTGCAACACCCTGCCATACTCTGCAATACCCAGCCATACTCTGCAATACCCAGCCATACTCTGCAATACTCTGCAATACCCTGACAATACTCTGCAATACCCTGCCAATACTCTGCAACACCCAGCCAATACTCTGCAATACCCAGCCAATACTCTGCAACACCCTGACAATACTCTGCAATACCCAGCCATACTCGGTAATACCCAGCCATACTCTGCAAAACCCCGTAATACCCAGCGATACTCTGCAATACTCGGTAATACCCAGATATACTCTGCAATACTCGGCAATACCCAGCCCTACTCTGCAATACTCGGTAATACCCAGCCATACTCTGCAATACTCGGTAATACCCAGCCCTACTCTGCAATACTCGGTAATACCCAGCCATACTCTGCAATACTCGGTAATACCCAGATATACTCTGCAATACCCAGACCCTGACAATACTCTGCAATACTCGGTAATACCCAGCCCTACTCTGCAATACTCGGTAATACCCAGCCATACTCTGCAATACTCCGTAATACCCAGCCATACTCTGCAATGCCCCGTAATACCCAGCCATACTCTGCAATACTCGGTAATACCCAGCCATACTCTGCAATACTCGGTAATACCCAGATATACTCTGCAATACCCAGATATACTCTGCAATACTCGGTAATACCCAGCCCTACTCTGCAATACTCGGTAATACCCAGCCATACTCTGCAATACTCCATAATACCCAGCCATACTCTGCAATACCCCGTAATACCCAGCCATACTATGCAATACTCGGTAATACCCAGCCATATTCTGCAATACTCAGTAATACCCAGCCATACTCTGCAATACCCTGACAATACTCTGCAATACCCTGACAATACTTTGCAACACCATGCCAATACCATACCCAGCCATACCCAGCCATACTCTGCAATACACGGTAATACCCAGCCATACTCTGCAATACACGGTAATACCCAGCCATACTCTGCAATACCCTGTAATACCCAGCCATACTCTGCAATACTCGGTAATACCCAGCCATACTCTGCAATACCCTGACAATACTCTGCAATACCCTGACAATACTCTGCAATACCCTGCAATACCCTGACAATACTCTGCAATACCCTGACAATACTCTGTAACACCATGCCAATACTCTGCAACACCATGCCAATACCATACCCAGCCATACTCTGCAATACCCTGACAATACTCTGTAACACCATGCCAATACTCTGCAACACCATGCCAATTACATACCCAGCCATACTCTGCAATACCCTGACAATACTCTGCAATACCCTGTAATACCCAGCCATACTCTGCAATACTCGGCAATACCCAGCCATACTCTGCAATACCCTGCCATACTCTGCAATACCCTGCCATACTCTGCAATACCCTGCCATACTCTGCAATACCCTGACAATACTCTGCAATACCCTGACAATACTCTGCAACACCATGCCAATACCATACCCAGCCATACTCTACAATACACGGTAATACCCAGCCATACTCGGCGATACCCAGCCATGCATAACCGTACCCAGCCATACTCAGCCAATATTACAGTTGGGAAGATGACGTGGATATTACAGTGGGGGCTTTATGGTGGTGGAATTTTCACAGGTTTTTGCAAATTCAATTATTATTTGCTGATCCGAAAAAAATTATCCGATCCGTGACTCTGATCCGAGCAACGATCCGATCCGTGAGTTTGGGGGGGACAGATGTACAGAGGGGGAACAGATATATGTGTGTGGGGGGGGACAGACATGTAGTGGGGTACAGAGGGGGGACAGATATATGTGTTGGGGGGAACAGAGGTGCAGGGGGGTACAGAGGGGAAATAGACGTGCAGGGGGGACGCGCCCCTTGCTTACAGTAATACTAAACCTAAGAATATAAAAAAAAGTCAGTTACTTTGCTGAGTAACTAATTACTTTTGACATGTAGTAACTGAGTTACTAACACAATTACTTTTTTGGGAGAAGTAATTTGTAACTTAACTAATTACTTTTTTAAAGTAAGATGACCAACACTGGTTGACTCTGATTTAAAGAACCTGTGCAAGATAAAGGAAAACCTGCAAACATGGCCTGTTGGGGGTACTTGAGGACAGGGTTGAGAACCTCTGCCATAGACCACCCCTAACCCTCCCACCCAGGTCTAACCACATCAGTTGACCTGAATCTACTCACCAGCCATCCCATGAGGAGCGCACAGCAGGACCAGGAGGAAGAGGAGAGACATCCTCCTTCTCATTGTGGAATCTCCTTTCTGCATCGATCTTTCATCAACACAAACTTCTCCCAGCAACGGTTTCTTCGCAAATACAAGATCAGCTTTGCCGCTGCCTTTTTATCATGTTTCATGACAAATTGGGAAAAAACCTACATTGCCTCTTGGCACATTCCATATTATTTTTTTAAATGTGACTTCCTTATACTCTACCATTGTTGTGACACTAAAAAATGTTAATGACATTGCTCAAAGCATTATAACAAAATACCTGAACACCTCGTGATATATTTCCAGGGTTTGGTAGTAGAAAAAGTACTCAGCAAATAATACACAGGATTGTATATACGGTATATATATATATATATATTGTAAGTATATGTAAGTATATATAAGTAAGTATATGTATATACTATAAGTATATAAATATATATATATATGGCTCAAAATTTCAAGTCCTGAGATACTAGCCAGGCCTTAAGAGTTACTCGCCACCAGTTACCCCACCCAACCCCTACCCTGCCCCGCCCCTAAACTCGAATTAAATTACAACGTAATTATAACCCCCAGCATTGGTGTCAGTGGACGTTATAATAACCTGCAAAACAGGTATCCGAGGCTGTGGTAAGAACTCTTAGCATTGATGTCAGCGGATGCATTCAAAAAAAAAAAAAAACAGCACTGGTATCAGAAGACGCATTAGTAACTCCTAGCATTGAAGTCAGTGGACCAGTGGCAGCTGGTGCTCAAAAATTTGGGGAAGGGGGCGCAAACAAACTGAAAAAAAAAAAAACATCAATTGCAGCCACTGTGCCATCAAACGCAGCCACTGCACCCATCAAACGCTGCCCGTGCGCCCATCAATTGCCGCTACTGTGCCCCATCAAATGCTGCCAGTGAGCATTGCCCTGCACTTACCTGTCTCGCAGTGGGTCAGCGGCAGTGTCCTGCGCGCTCCTCGAGGTCTACTTCCGTCCTCTCTATCAGGCGTCCAATCACAGCGCCTGATGTTTCAGCCAATCAGGTGACAGGTAACAGACCTGAGCACCTGATTGGCTGAGAGGCAGTTCAGTGTTAGCAAAGCGAATTCCTTTGCTTTGCTAACACACAGCTGAGTGAACAGCGAACGCACAGCATTGCGCCCGCTGTTCACCTTTTTGGGCGCCTATTAGAGCCTACGGCTCTAATCAGGCACTTCCAAAAAACACCCCCGCCACTGTAATTCAGGCACCCGAAAGGTGGCCAGACACCCGAATAGCGGATGTCAGCGGCGACCATGGATAGATTCAGGCAATGCCTGAATCTATCTATGGTGATAAGAGAAGTGCCAGGAGAGAGGGGGCGGCGCTCCTGCGCCCTTTATGGATGCACTGCCACTGCAGTGGACGCATTAATAACCGCTAGCACAGGTGTCAGTATTAATATCCCCCTCTCCTACATTGATGGTTAGTGGCATTGAAATGTAACCCCTCCAATATGGGGGGAGGGGGTTAACTTTCACTGACATTACCACAAATGCAGAAGGGGGCGGTGGGTTAAAATTTCACTGCCATGAGGACCAATGCAAGGTGGGGTGGGGGGATGAGGAGATTAACATTCACTGCCATGAAGACCAATGCATGTGGGGGGGGTAACTTTCACTACCACTGACCCCCCCCCCCCTCCCCACTTGCATTGGTGGACATTGCAATGCTAACCCCTTCCTCAATTTCAGCCTGTTCCAGTCCCATTACCCTAACGCTCTGGTGCTGGACAGGGAGCCGGAACAATGAAAAAAGTTGTTAGCTGAGCTGACCTCAGTACACACTCGCTCCTTATAAGTTCACATGACCCTCTTTCAGGAGTGCAGGCATCATGTGGACGGGTAGGTGGGCGGGATCTCAGAAGACTGCTGCATCCCCATCCCACAAACAACAACGAGCAGCCAAAGCCTGAAACTGCCAGTCTTGAAGCTGGAGGGAGGGGGAGCAAAATCCTCTCTCCAGCAGCCATCGGAGCCTGAACTGTGTGGTGCTCGGAATGATAGGAGAGACGGCAGCGTCACTCTTATGCGGCGTACACACGGTCGGAATTTCCGATGGAAACAGTCCGATGGGAGCTTTTCATCGGATTTTCCGACCCTGTGTACGCCCATCGGTCTTTTTCTGTCGGAATTTCCGACGGACTTTGGATTGAGAACCTGTTCTCAATTTTTTCCGACGGAAAACCTTTCTATCGGATTTTCCGATCGTGTGTATACAATTCCGACACGCAAAATTCCGACGCATGCTCGGAAACAATTCGACGCATGCTCAGAAGCATTAAACTTCCCTTTTATAGTGCTGTCGAACGTATTTTATGCTGCTGTGTTATTGACCGTCGGAATTTTGTGTGATCGTGTGTAGGCAACACAGCTTGAGCGGAATTCCAACGGAAAAACCGTCAGAGTTTTTTCCGATGAGAATTACGATCGTGTGTACGCGGCATAATTGTTCATTCAGGCAGCTGGACACTGTCACACTCATCTGCTCTCAGAGCCCCCTCTCCACTCGCACCCAGCTAATTTTCTTTCGCAAAATGCGAGCAGGCAAGTGAAATTTTGAGGGCTGTATATATATATATATAAGTATAAGTATATGTATATACATATGTATATATATAAGTAAGTATATGTAAGTATATATATTGTAAATGTAAAGATACATTTATTATTAATTTATTATTTTTCTACAAACTTTTGATATACATATATATATTTATTGCTTTCGTTGCACCTTATATGTATTAAGGAATTTTTCACTCCAGACACCATTTATTAGGGGTGCAACGGATCAAAAAACTCACGGATCGGATCGATCCTCGGATCAGAGTCACGGATCGGATCATTTTTGGATCAGCAAATAATAATTGAATTTGCAAAAACCTGTGAAAATTCCGCCACCATATAGTCCCCACTGTAATATCCACGTCATCTCCCCCTCTGTAATATCCACATCCTCTCCCCCACTGTAATAATGTCTGAGTATCGCAGAGTTTTGGCAGGGTATCACAGAGTATTGGCAGGGTATCGCAGAGTATTGGCAGGGTATCGCAGAGTATTGGTAGGGTATCGCAGAGTATCGGCTGGGTAATGCAGAGTATCGCAAAGTATCGGCTGGGTAATGCAGAGTATCGCAGAGTATCGGCTGGGTAATGCAGAGTATCGCAAAGTATCGGCTGGGTAATGCAGAGTATCGCAGAGTATCGGCTGGGTAATGCAGAGTATCGCAGAGTATCGGCTGGGTAATGCAGGGTATCGCAAAGTATCGGCTGGGTAATGCAGAGTATCGCAGAGTATCGGCTGGGTAATGCAGAGTATCGCAGAGTATCGGCTGGGTAATGCAGAGTATCGCAAAGTATCGGCTGGGTAATGCAGAGTATCGCAGAGTATTGGCTGGGTAATGCAGAGTATATGCTGGGTAATGCAGAGTATATGCTGGGTAATGCAGAGTATATGCTGGGTAATGCAGGGTATTGGCTGGGTAATGCAGAGTTTGTTTACAAGTGATCGCTCCATCATTTGACAGAGCGATCACATTGTAAGCAGCGGCCGGGTGTACCAAGATGGCCGCCGCTCCGGAGCTAGGCCGAAGCCGCAGCCTTTCCTAAGGCCGCCGGGTGTACCAAGATGGCCGCCACTCCGGAGCTAAGGCTGATGCCGCGGATCGCGGGGTGTGCCGATCCGAACTGGGTGACCCGTTGCACCCCTACTAGGGATGAGCCGAACACCCCCGGGTTCGGTTCGCATCCGAAACTTCGAACCGACCGAAAGTTTGCGCGAATTTTCGAACCCTATACGTTATAATGGACGCGAACGTTCGAAATCAAAAGTGCTAATTACAACGGCCAATATGCATGTTAATGTCATAAAACAGGTTTGGGGACCCGGGTCCTGCCCCAGGGGACATATATCAATGCAAAAAGAACTTTTAAAAACTAACGTTTTTTCGGGAGCAGTCATTTTAATGATGCATAAAGTGAAAAAAAAAAAAGTGAAATTTTCCTTTAAATATGGTACCTGGGGGGTGTCCAAAGTATGCCTGTGAAGTGGCATGTGTTTCCCGTGTTTAGAACTGTCCTTGCACAAAATGACATTTTTAAAGGAAAAAAAGAAGCCATTTAAAACCACTTGCGGCTTTAGGTTTGTTCTTAAGTAGAATCTGAACAGGTACATTATGAAGTGTAGCTCCATCCCAAAAAAATCTATTTTTAAGCTTTTTGAGAACATAGGGAGGGGTTATCACCCCTGTAACATTTGCTGTCTTTGCACATCTGTTCAGAACATGTCACCTCACTTTCCGTCCCAATGACAAATGTTTTTGGAAAAAGTGGGGTTTTAATTGAAACAAGGATTGGTGATAAAGTATCAGTAGAGAGGAGATACCTTTTTTCCCAAATTAAATCTAACAGGATAGAATTTCCCTTCCTAGGGGTAGATTTCCTCTCACTTCCTGTTTTCTCTTTCCATTTGCAAGTAGGAGTCGTTTGTAAGTTGGATGTTTGAAAGTAGGGGCCTGGCGTATATACTCTGCAGAAATTTGCCCTATTAGATGTTGGTGTAGCCACAAGACTGGTGGGCACAGGAATGGGCCCTGCTGTGAGTTAATAGATCAAGATTTGTAATTGCATGCACCTGTTGAACAGGGCAGAAAAATTGGGGGTGGTGGTGGTGGTGGTGGACGGTTTTGCCACAAGACTGTAAGCTCTCACAGTTACTCTTGGTGGGCGCAGGAATGGGCCCTGCTGTGAGTTATTAGATCAAGATTTGTAATTGCATGCACCTGTTGAACAGGGCAGAAAAATTGGGCCTTTGGTGGTGGTGGTGGTGGACGGTGTTGCCACAAGACTGTAAGCCCTCACAGTGACTCTTGGTGGGCGCAGGAATGGGCCCTGCTGTGAGTTATTAGATCAAGATTTGTAATTGCAAGCACCTGATGAACAGGGCAGAAAAATTGGGCCTTTGGCGGTGGTGGTGGACGGTGTTGCCACAAGACTGTAGGCCCTCATAGTTACTCTTGGTGGGCGCAGGAATGGGCCCTGCTGTGAGTTATTAGATCAAGATTTGTAATTGCAAGCACCTGATGAACAGGGCAGAAAAATTGGGCCTTTGGCGGTGGTGGTGGACGGTTTTGCCACAAGACTGTAGGCCCTCATAGTTACTCTTGGTGGGCGCAGGAATGGGCCCTGCTGTGAGTTATTAGATCAAGATTTGTAATTGCAAGCACCTGATGAACAGGGCAGAAAAATTGGGCCTTTGGCGGTGGTGGTGGATGGTGTTGCCACAAGACTGTAGGCCCTCATAGTTACTCTTGGTGGGCGCAGGAATGGGCCCTGCTGTGAGTTATTAGATCAAGATTTGTAATTGCAAGCACCTGATGAACAGGGCAGAAAAATTGGGCCTTTGGCGGTGGTGGTGGACGGTGTTGCCACAAGACTGTAGGCCCTCATAGTTACTCTTGGTGGGCGCAGGAATGGGCCCTGCTGTGAGTTATTAGATCAAGATTTGTAATTGCAAGCACCTGATGAACAGGGCAGAAAAATTGGGCCTTTGGCGGTGGTGGTGGACGGTGTTGCCACAAGACTGCAGGCCCTCATAGTTACTCTTGGTGGGCGCAGGAATGGGCCCTGCTGTGAACTATTAGATCAAGATTTGTAATTACCCGCCCCTGTTAAACAGGGGCTGAAAAATTGTGCCTTAGGCACTGGTGCTGGTGCCACAACACTGCAACCCCTCACAGAGACTGTACTTGGAGCACAGCAGTCACACGTGTTGCGAAGCATTTTTTTAAAAAATTGTAAGTACACGCCCCTGTTAAACAGGGGCTGAAAAATTGTGCCTTAGGCACTGGTGCTGGTGCCACAACACTGCAACTCGGCCCTCACAGATACTGTACTTGGAGCACAGCAGTCACACGTGTTGCGAAGCATTTTTTTAAAAAATTGTAAGTACACGCCCCTGTTAAACAGGGGCTGAAAAATTGTGCCTTAGGCACTGGTGCTGGTGCCACAACACTGCAACCCGGCCCTCACAGATACTGTACTTGGAGCACAGCAGTCACACGTGTTGCGAAGCATTTTAAAAAAAAATTGTAAGTACACGCCCCTGTTAAACAGGGGCTGAAAAATTGTGCCTTAGGCACTGGTGCTGGTGCCACAACACTGCAACCCGGCCCTCACAGATACTGTACTTGGAGCACAGCAGTCACACGTGTTGCGAAGCATTTTTTTAAAAAATTGTAAGTACCCGCCCCTGTTAAACAGGGGCTGAAAAATTGTGCCTTAGGCACTGGTGCTGGTGCCACAACACTGCAACCCGGCCCTCACAGATACTGTACTTGGAGCACAGCAGTCACACGTGTTGCGAAGCATTTTTTAAAAAAATTGTAAGTACACGCCCCTGTTAAACAGGGGCTGAAAAATTGTGCCTTAGGCACTGGTGTGGTGGCATGGATCATTGAGGAGGAGGAAGAGGATAGTCAGTGAACATAAGAGGACAGTCACTCAGCATCAGCATAGGCAGTCTTGAAGGGATGTGACATTAAAAATTATTCGGTTATATCCGCCTCAGGTGCCTGGTAGCTGGTGGTGATCCAAGACTGATTCATTTTGATGAATGTCAGTCGATCAACCGAGGCGGTGGACAGGCGCACCCTATGATCAGTCACAAATCCTCCAGCAGCACTGAATGTGCGTTCGGAAAGAACGCTGGAGGCAGGACAGGCCAGTAGCTCAATTGCATACTGTGCAAGCTCTGGCCAGTGATCCATCCTCAGGACCCAGTAAGCCAGAGGATTTTCGGTGGGAAAGGTGTCCAAGTCTGACCTTGCCCCAAGGTATTCCTGCACCATGTATATCAGACGCTGGCGATGGTTGCTGGAACCGATCATACCTTGGGGCTGCGGACTAAAAAATTGTCTGAACGCATCGGTCAGACGTCCACCTTCCCCACCGCTCCTTCTGCCACTGACCGAAGCCTCAGCAACTCGTCGCCCAGGACCAGGAGTTTGTAGCCTCCCAGTTTCTGGGAACGCGTTGCACAGACCTTTCTGCAAGGCCTCCCTGAGATGTCTCATCCTCTGCTCCCTCTGCGACGGCAAGATAAGGTCCGCAACCTTACCCTTGTACCGCGGATCAAGGAGAGTGGCCAGCCAGTAATGGTCCCTCTCCTTGATCCGAAGAACACGAGGATCCTTCCGCAGGCTTTGCAGGATCAGGGAGGCCATGCAGCGTAGGTTAGCTGAGGCATTCGGTCCGGAGTCTTCTGGGTCACTGAGGATGACATGATCGCCAGCCACCTCCTCCCAGCCACGTACAAGTCCACTGGTTTGTTGGGACTGTACATCATCCCTAAAAGACTGCTGCTGCTGATGCTGAGTGCCAGGCTCCACCTCCATGCTCACACAATCCTCCTCCTCCTCCTCCTCCTCCTCATCCTCTTCCTGTGTGATGGGTGGGACAGAAGGAACACTGTCCGGATAAAGGGGCCTTGAGAGGCAAGGAAGTCCTCCTCTTCCTGCCTCTGTTCTGCCTCAAGTGCCCTGTCCATTATCCCGCGCAGCGTATGCTCCAACAGGTGGACAAGAGGGACAGTGTCACTGATGCATGCACTGTCACTGCTCACCATCCTCGTGGCCTCCTCAAATGGTGAGAGGACAGTGCATGCATCCCTGATCATGCTCCACTGACGTGGGGGGAAAAAAAAAAACAAGCTCCCCTGACCCTGTCCTGGTGCCGTAGTCGCAAAGGTACTCATTGATGGCCCTCTGCTGCGTGTGCAGTCGCTGCAGCATGGCCAACGTTGAGTTCCACCTGGTGGGCATGTCACATATTAGGCGGTTCTTGGGCAGGTTCAGCTCCTTTTGCAGCTCAGTCAGCCGAGCACTGGCATTATAAGATCGGCGGAAATGCACACAGACTTTCCTGGCCTGCCTCAGGACATCCTGTAAGCCTGGGAACCTGCCCAAGAACCGCTGCACCACCAGGTTGAGGACGTGAGCCATGCAGGGCACATGGGTGAGCTGCCCCTGTCGCAGGGCGGAGAGGAGGTTGGTGCCATTGTCAGAAACGACCATTCCTGGCTTAAGCTGACGTGGCGTCAACCACCTCTCGGCCTGCCCCTGCAGAGCTGCCAGAACCTCTGGCCCAGTGTGGCTCCTGTCCCCCAAACACACCAGCGCAAGCACGGCATGGCATCTTTTTGCCTGCGTACTTGCGTAGCCCCTTGTACGCCTACGGAGCACCGCTGGTTCCAAGGACAGAGCACTGGAGGAAGAAGAAGAGGAGGGGGTGGAGGAGAGAGGTGTGTCACAACCAGTAGCAGTAGTAGCGTTTTGGAGGCGTGGTGGCGGAACAACCTCCAACACTACTGCACCTTGTCCTGCATCCCTCCCAGCTGCCAATAGAGTGACCCAATGGGCCGTGAAAGAAAGGTACCGTCCCTGTCCATGCCTGCTGGACCATGAGTCAGCGGTAATATGCACCTTACCGCTGACCGCCCTGTCCAGCGAGGCATGGACATTGCCCTCCACATGCCGGTAGAGAGACGGAATCGCCTTCTGCGAGAAAAAGTGGCGTTTGGGAACCTGCCACTGAGGAACCGCACATTGAACAAACTCACGGAAGGGGGCCGAGTCTACCAACTGAAAAGGCAGCAGTTGAAGTGCTAGCAATTTAGCCAGGCTAGCATTCAACCGCTGGGCATGTGGATGGCTGGGAGTGTACTTCTTTCTACGGTCCAGCAGCTGGGGCAGGGAAATTTGCCTGCTGCAATCGGACGTCGGTGTACTGCAAGTACTTGGTTGTGACACACCTAATTCTACACCTTCAGTCCTCTCAGAGCAGCTTTCAGAGAGGACTGAAGGTATAGTGGGGATGGAGATCCCAGCTGAGGAGCAAGGAGAGGTCCGCTTAGTTCTTTGGTGTGGGTCTTTTATGTGTGCCTGCCAACGAGCTGCATGGCAGGTCGCCATATGTCTGGTCATGCTTGTCGTGCCCAAGCGGCTGATGTTTTGGCCACGCGAGATACGCTTGAGACAAATATTGCAAATAGCAGTGGTGCGATCTGCTGCACTCGTCTCAAAAAAGGCCCACACCAAAGAACTTTTCTGATAACGTGCAGAGGCAGCGCCCTGCACAGGCGGAGCTCTGCGGTGTTGTACAGTTGCTGTGCTGGCCTCTACCTGGCCTCCAGGGGGCATCCTGCCTCGTTGGACATGTGACGCCGCATCCTCCTCCTCCTCGTCCTCCTCCTCATCCTCTCTCCCTTGAGGCACCCACGTGGAGTCAGTGACCTCATCATCCCCTCCCTCTTCACCACTAGAGCAAACCTGGCAGTAAGCTGCAGCTGGTGGAACAGTACTGCCAGATTCCTCAAGCTGGGTATCGTCATCCGAGCCTTCGAATCGTTGGGCATCCTCCTGGAGCATGTACCCAACACTGTGCTCAAAGAGTTCGGGGGACTCCTCAGGAGGACATGGTGGGTCTAGGGAAGGGGTGGCTGATGATGCTCTGTCAGTACCCTGAGCCTGGGTGAGAGAGGATGAGGAGGATGAGGAGGGCTTGGTCATCCATTCTACCAAGCCTTCAGCATGATGCGGCTCCACATGTCCAGCTGCCGAAAACAAAGACGCGCGTGTCCCATGGCCACGTGCTGATGACGATGCACGACCACGTCCACGGCCACGTCCACTAGAAACAGAGCCTGCCTGCCCTGTGTTCTTGGCTCTGCACGCTCTGCCTCCCCTTGGCGGTCTTCCAGCCATTGTAGTCGGTAGTCCTGTGGGTGCTGCTGAGAAGAATATATAGGAGCTCTGTGTGATGCCACTAACACACTAGAAGTCCTATGGGTGCTTCTGCAAAGAAAATAGAGGAGCTCTGTGTGATGCCACTAACACACTAGAAGTCCTGTGGGTGCTGCTGAGAAGAAAATATAGGAGCTCTGTGTGATGCCACTAACACACTACAAGTCCTATGGGTGCTTCTGCAAAGAAATAGAGGAGCTCTGTGTGATGCCACTAACACACTAGAAGTCCTGTGGGTGCTTCTGCAAAGAAAATAGAGGAGCTCTGTGTGATGCCACTAACACACTAGAAGTCCTGTGGGTGCTGCTGAGAAGAATATATAGGAGCTCTGTGTGATGCCACTAACACACTAGAAGTCCTATGGGTGCTTCTGCAAAGAAAATATAGGAGCTCTGTGTGATGCCACTAACACACTAGAAGTCCTATAGGTGCTTCTGCAAAGAAAATATAGGAGCTCTGTGTGATGCCACTAACACACTAGAAGTCCTGTGGGTGCTTCTGCAAAGAAAATAGAGGAGCTCTGTGTGATGCCACTAACACACTAGAAGTCCTATGGGTGCTTCTGCAAAGAAAATAGAGGAGCTCTGTGTGATGCCACTAACACACTAGAAGTCCTGTGGGTGCTTCTGCAAAGAAAATAGAGGAGCTCTGTGTGATGCCACTAACACACTAGAAGTCCTATGGGTGCTTCTGCAAAGAAAATAGAGGAGCTCTGTGTGATGCCACTAACACACTAGAAGTCCTGTGGGTGCTTCTGCAAAGAAAATAGAGGAGCTCTGTGTGATGCCACTAACACACTAGAAGTCCTGTGGGTGCTTCTGCAAAGAAAATAGAGGAGCTCTGTGTGATGCCACTAACACACTAGAAGTCCTGTGGGTGCTTCTGCAAAGAAAATAGAGGAGCTCTGTGTGATGCCACTAACACACTAGAAGTCCTATGGGTGCTTCTGCAAAGAAAATAGAGGAGCTCTGTGTGATGCCACTAACACACTAGAAGTCCTATGGGTGCTTCTGCAAAGAAAATAGAGGAGCTCTGTGTGATGGGACTAACACACTTCAAGTCCTATAGGTGCTTCTGGGAAGAAAATAAAGGTCTGTGTGATGGGACTAACACACTTCAAGTCCTATAGGTGCTTCTGGGAACAAAATATAGCTCTGTGTGTGTGATGGGACTAACACACTTCAAGTCCTATAGGTGCTTCTGGGAAGAAAATAAAGGTCTGTGTGATGGGACTAACACACTTCAAGTCCTATAGGTGCTTCTGGGAACAAAATATAGCTCTGTGTGTGTGATGGGACTAACACACTTCAAGTCCTATAGGTGCTTCTGGGAAGAAAATAAAGGTCTGTGTGATGGGACTAACACACTTCAAGTCCTATAGGTGCTTCTGGGAACAAAATATAGCTCTGTGTGTGTGATGGGACTAACACACTTCAAGTCCTATAGGTGCTTCTGGGAACAAAATATAGCTCTGTGTGTGTGATGGGACTAACACACTTCAAGTCCTATAGGTGCTTCTGGGAAGAAAATATAGCTCTGTGTGTGTGATGGGACTAACACACTTCAAGTCCTATAGGTGCTTCTGGGAACAAAATATAGCTCTGTGTGTGTGATGGGACTAACACACTTCAAGTCCTATAGGTGCTTCTGGGAACAAAATATAGCTCTGTGTGTGTGATGGGACTAACACACTTCAAGTCCTATAGGTGCTTCTGGGAACAAAATATAGCTCTGTGTGTGTGATGGGACTAACACACTTCAAGTCCTATAGGTGCTTCTGGAAGAAAATAAAGGTCTGTGTGATGGGACTAACACACTTCAAGTCCTATAGGTGCTTCTGGGAACAAAATATAGCTCTGTGTGTGTGATGGGACTAACACACTTCAAGTCCTATAGGTGCTTCTGGGAACAAAATATAGCTCTGTGTGTGTGATGGGACTAACACACTTCAAGTCCTATAGGTGCTTCTGGGAACAAAATATAGCTCTGTGTGTGTGATGGGACTAACACACTTCAAGTCCTATAGGTGCTTCTGGGAACAAAATATAGCTCTGTGTGTGTGATGGGACTAACACACTTCAAGTCCTATAGGTGCTTCTGGGAACAAAATATAGCTCTGTGTGTGTGATGGGACTAACACACTTCAAGTCCTATAGGTGCTTCTGGGAACAAAATATAGGAGCTCTGCCTGCCTGCCAGGAACACACTACAAGTCCTATAGGTGCTTCTGGGAACAAAATATAGGAGCTCTGCCTGCCTGCCACGAACACACTACAAGTCCTATAGGTGCTTCTGGTAACAAAATATAGGAGCTCTGCCTGCCTGCCACGAACACACTACAAGCCCCTCTTTCTCAATCAATCTTTCTAAATGAATCTATCTAACTCAATCTCTGTAAGTGAATCTCTCTACCTAACTAAATCCAGCAGAGTGTCACAGATCTAGCCTGCTCAATCTGCGCCGGAACAGCATGTGACCGGCGCAGACGGCGTGGCGGCCTTTTATAGGGGGGGCGTGTACTACAGCCCCTGAGCTGTAATTGGCTACAGGCGTCCTGCCTGTAGCCAATTATGGCTCTTCGAGTTTCCGGGGCTGTGATTGGCCAAGCATGCGGGGTCACAGTGCATGCTTGGCCAATCATCAGCCAGCAATGCACTGCGCCGGCCGCAATGCATTGCGGGGCCGCTCGCATCACACGAACGTGATGCGAGCGGCCAAAATAGTTCTGGGCTCGCCGAGCGAGCGAACACGCCCGGTGCTCGATGCGAACGTGGGTTCGCATCGAGCACCGGGCCCATCCCTAACCCCTACCATTTATATATGCTTATATATTTTTTATTCATTACATGCTATTCTTTTATGGATAGATATTGCACTTAGTCACTTTGAGTATTTCTGCAATATTACACTTTATTCACATATATATTTTATTCATCTTTTCATATGTACATCTCTCACTTGTCACCCATTGGTCACATGATTTATTAATATCGTGCACAGTGATCAGCAATATAGGGACTCTACTCCCCATACCTACCTTGAACAGCGCCACCATCCCTCATTTATTATTACATTGAAAATACGTTGACCATGTCCAATGGTCTGAGATCTAGTTTCTCCGTTTGTCTCGGCGGTTGCGTGAAGCTGGGTAGGACCGCCTCCCAATTTACATGAAACGTGGAAACCACCTTAGGGGTTAAGGCTGGCGAGGGCCTTAGGATCACTTTGCAAAAGGGATCTTTGCAAGATAGAGCTGCCAGCTCTAAAACTCTCTGTGACAGACCTAGCCGGGGCACAGGCTTTTTGAGAGGACTACATGCGAGCCTCCTGCCAGCTGATTACGGGCCCCCCAAGACACACTGTCTGTATATGCATTTGGCATTAGAAATAGACTGGGACACAAGCTGTCAGATGCTAATGTCATGAACTCAAGCCACCTGTCTATTGTGTAAATGAGGCTGGTCTGGCTTGTAAGGTGTATTCCACACAATGTTGTTGTGCTAATTAGCCCTGTGTTAATGTTTATGTTAATAGTCATTCCAATTAACTAGGAGCCTTAAAGTCTAACCCTGAAAAGCCTTCTCTCGGTCAACTAGTCTGGGCAATGATTAAGATAATTAGCTCATGCTAATTAGGTTAGCTTTTAGTCATCTGGCTATATATGTGTGTAAAATGTCAAATAAAGCGATTCCTGATATACCTCAAGAACTAGTGCCGTCTAATTCTTGGGGGTTCCTATAACCAGATCCATTGGACTCATGTTCCAGGACTTAGGAAGCATTTACGGCGGACACCTTGAGTACAGGATCCGTCACATTGTTGGCAAGCAGTGGGATTGTGCTTCCTGAAGTCTGGGACATTCAAACCTCCACCGGGATCCAAGATCAGGATAGAAGACTTCGGTCACCCCAGCGGAGATATGGATCTGGCATCAGAGTTCCCGGGGCTGCTGCAGATCATCCTTGCAGCATACACAAGGACTGTGTCTGAGGAGGAATACCTGGAGCTCAGGCAGCAGATTCGGGTGGAGCTGTGGATTGGAGCCCTCCAGCTCGCTGGTATAAAACAGGGCAAGTTCTTTCCAACCCAAGAGCAACGGGCCAGTGACCAACGGGCATTGCGGATGACATTCCTGGGAGAGCAGCCCCAGGAGCAATGGGTGACTGAGTTGGACAGGCTGGTCCAGCGGGAGATAGAGCTGGACAATCATTATCGGGCTCTGCAATGGCACGCAGAGCAGGGATATTTAGGGGAGACAACAGAATGCTCTCCGGAGGGATATGACTTTGGAGGCCCTGGATTGCTGTGGGAGAGCCTTACAGATCGTTTTGTGTTTGGCAATGAAGGGGAACCTACCCTTGAGGACCTGCGAGAATATAGAGAGGCTATGCTCGGTCTTGCAGGTGTCTCAGAGCTTAAACCTGATCTGGACCATTTGTTAAGAAAGGAACAGCATCTGGAAAGGGCATACAGGAAACTGCTAGAACACGTTCAGCAGCATGCCAGAGAATCGGCAGTGGAAACTCCGGAGATTGTCGTCCCTAAAGCGGAAGTGCTGACAATTGGGCAGAACTCTGCTAACTTCTGTCCAGCACCAACAGTGGCTTCGGCCTTCTTGAGAGAAGAGGTAGTCGGCCTTTCTCCCACAACACTGACAGGGACATGTGATTTTCTGCCAGCAGCACCTATGGAGTTACAACATTCTTCTCCAGCTGAAGATCTGTTAACTGACCAGAGGGTCCAAGCCCTTTGCCCCACATCTACAGCAATTCTGGAGGCCCAGGGTGAGGAGGTGGCAGTCCATCACGAGTTGCAGATCAGGGTTCAAGGAGAGAATGCAGTTGTCACCTCACAACTGCAGCTTGATCTGGTGTCGGTGGATGGGCCTGTGGTCTCCACTAACAGAAAACCAGCAGAAGTGCTGGCAACCGGGCAGAGTGCTACCAACCTCTGCTCAGCACCGGTAACAGCTGCGGAGTTCCAGGGAGCTGGGGCAGTCGGCCTCTCTCCCCAACAGTTAGCTGGAGCAGATGATGTAGGGAAGCTCCTACGCCCAGCTGAACTGCTGGCAACGGAACAGAGCGCTGCTGGCCTCTGCCCTCAACTAACACAGGACAGATTTCCTGTAAAGGTGGATGGGAATGCAGTCTCCACCAGTATAACCCAGGGATGCTGGGCGGTCGGCCCAGATCCCCAACAGCATGATGGAGTGAGCCCAGTCACCCTGTCTTCTCTCCAGCGGCTGAAAAGACTCCAGGGAGAAGGGCCAGTCCAGGCCTCTCCCCAGCGGCAGATATGTTCTTTGAGAGAGGCAGAGGTTGGCTGGGTGAGTGCTCTGTTTGAAACAATTTGTTTGGGGTACTGTGTGGGTACAGGCATTAGAGGACTGGAACTATGGACTAACTTCGGAGTCAACCCGTCTGGGGTCTCCTCCTGTGTTAGTCTCCTGCCGAAAGGGGAGAAATGTGACAGACCTAGCCGGGGCACAGGCTTTTTGAGAGGACTACATGCGAGCCTCCTGCCAGCTGATTACGGGCCCCCCAAGACACACTGTCTGTATATGCATTTGGCATTAGAAATAGACTGGGACACAAGCTGTCAGATGCTAATGTCATGAACTCAAGCCACCTGTCTATTGTGTAAATGAGGCTGGTCTGGCTTGTAAGGTGTATTCCACACAATGTTTTTGTGCTAATTAGCCCTGTGTTAATGTTTATGTTAATAGTCATTCAAATTAACTAGGAGCCTTAAAGTCTGACCCTGAAAAGCCTTCTCTCGGTCAACTAGTCTGGGCAATGATTAAGATAATTAGCTCATGCTAATTAGGTTAGCTTTTAGTCATCTGGCTATATATGTGTGTAAAATGTCAAATAAAGCGATTCCTGATGTACCTCAAGAACTAGTGCCGTCTAATTCTTGGGGGTTCCTATAACCAGATCCATTGGACTCATGTTCCAGGACTTAGGAAGCATTGAAGGCGGACACCTTGAATACAGGATCTGTCACACTCTCCTTGCTGACGTTATGGCTGTGAGAAAAATCAGCTTGACTGTCAGGAACCATAGTGGGCATCATGGGCGTCCGCAGGTAGGGGCAAGGGGGGTCAAGTGCCCCCTCCCCCTGGAATCAGGGATCGGATCTTAAATTCAGTACAGTTGCATTGCTATTGGGGTTCGGGTGCCACCTGCCAGTGGGGTGACACCATCAAGGTGCTGTCAAGCCCCCCCCCATCAGTGTAGTCTGACTTCAGGCTCTTTTCCCTGCTCACTCCAGCAGAGAATTCGGCTGTCAGGGAGAAGAGATGGCGGCTCTCACCAGATTCCCCGCACAGCGTCCTGCCCACTCCATTCCTTTCCTATTGGCCATAACTGAGGGCCAATCAAAGCACACTAGAAGAGGAGAGCATCATGGGACATGTAGTCCCAAAGATTGGTGGTCCCATTTTCCACTGGGAGGAGGCTACAGCTCGATCAAGAGAGAGATTGAGAGACTGCAGCCTGGAAAAAAGCTGAGGGAGAGAGTGCTACAGGACAAAGAGCGAGGAGTGTGCTGGGTGGAAGCCAGAGAGAGAGCCACGCTGCCTAGTGCCACCAGAGAGAGAAAGACTGAGCCACTACCAGGGTACAGACATGCTACGCTACTGACCACAGTCACCCCCGGGGAACCTAGAGTGAGTGATCATGCAGCCGGAAGGATCGCTGCTGTAGTTTCGCTGGGTCTGGTAAAAGGGCCTGTTGGCCATTATCCATTACTTATCCTAGGGACTGTACTACGTCTGCAGACTCTGGCCATGATAATGTGATAATGACATTGTTGAAAAGGGGCGGTGCATGGGTGACCCTAAAATGATGCCCCCCCCCCCTGAAAAAAAGTTCTGCGGACGCCCATGGTGGGCATGTCTCCGTAGGCACGTATGGATGTTGGAGCAAAGCTTTTAGCACTGTGCCCAAGTCCCAAGCTGGGAACAGGGACTTCCTTGGTGGTCTTATTCTTATGGCTGCTCTAAGAAATTGCTTTATTAGCGGCTCGTCTGCTCATGTGTGGCCTGAGAAGCAAGACAAGGCTGACACCTGCACCTTTATGGTGTTGTATGCTAAGCCCATACTTAGAGCTGACTGTAAAAACTCCAGCACCTGCGCAATGTTTGCGGACAATGGGGAGACATTTTGTTGTAAAGTGAATGCTGGAAATTTTCTCCAAATCCTGGTGTATGTGGCATTAGTTGTGGCCCATCTTGACTTCAATAGTGTCGAGATTACCTCCTCTGAGATGCCCTAAGAGTGCAGTCTGGCTGATTCAACAGCCATGCTGTCAGTTGCAATCTGCCTGGGTTGGGGTGACACCATTGGTCCTGCCGTAGAAGGTCCCTCTTCAGCGGCAGCTATATTGTGGGAACTGCCGCCATCTGCAGGAGCAGTGGGAACCATGGCCTCCGTGGCCAGAAGGGTAGGATTGCAGTTGTATGGACGTTCTCCTTCGCAATTTTTTAATAGGGTTTTTGCGTAGTTTCTTCTGGGAGGCTGCAGTTCTGATCCTAAGCGCTGGCTGTATAGTACTTTCAACTTATTTTCAACCTACTTAAACCGCCCTCTACAGATGCGCAAAAGGGATACCGTGTTCGTCCTGCCGTCAGGACCTAGAAGAGGAGAAGCGGCATCAGCTAGAACCATAGCTACCTGGATCACCAAGGTGATAAACCTCACGTAGGAGAAACAGGGGCTGACACCTCCACAAGTTATTAGAGCTCATTCTACAAGAGGGGTGGCAGCCTCATGGGCAGTAGACATGTGCACAATAGAAAAATGTTTTTATTTTCGTTTTGTTTCTTTTGTTTCCGTTGATTCGTAACGACTCGTAAATTCGTAAGTCGTCGGTGTTCGTATTCGTAACGATTCGTATTTTCGTAAGAGTTATTTTTTCGTTGATTCGTTTTTTCCGTTAGTTTAATTTTCGTTTATTCGAAATTCGGACGCATTCGTATTTTCTTAGATTTAGTTACATTCGTACTTTCGTTAGATTGATTTATTCGTAATTCCGTAACATTGTTTTCGTAGATTCGTAATCGGAGCATAATTCATAATGTTATGTAATGTGTATGCTATTTAAAAGTGGGGGTGGTGCTGCGCTGTTCCCCAGGGAGGTGGTCAAATCTACCACAAGGTGGCAGTAATGGGATAAAGACGTAAACCCTTTAAGTGTAGCAATCGTATGAGACAATAATAGTTGATGATGCGACTATTAGGTCGAAGTAATGCGAGTTGAGATAGATAATTCCCTTACTATACAAGATAAGGGGTATGGTGTGACCAATACAGGTTAATAAAAATTGCTATTGGTGAACCCAGGTAAAAATATATATAATAGAATTGTAAATAGTACTGAGGTGCGAGAGTGTAAATTGAACTAATAGCACCTAAATAAAACTACTAATAAAACACCATAAGCAGGTAATAAAAAAAATCAGATATACATATAAAATCATATAAGTTAACATATGGTAAAAATGTGTCTATAGATAAACAATTCCAAAGTGCATAGTAGATGGTGAACAAAATATAAAATCCTTAACCACTTCAGCCCCGGACCAATTTGCAGCCAAAGGACCAGGCCCCTTTTTGCGATTCGGCACTGCGTCGCTTTAACTGACAATTGCGCGGTCGTGCGACGTGGCTCCCAAACAAAATTGGCGTCCTTTTTTTCCCACAAATAGAGCTTTCTTTTGGTGGTATTTGATCGCCCCTGCGGTTTTTATTTTTTGCGCTATAAACAAAAATAAAGCGACAATTTTGAAAAAAATGCAATATTTTTTTACTTTTTTGCTATAATAAATATCCCCAAAAAATATATAAAAAAACATTTTTTTTCCTCAGTTTAGGCCGTTACGTATTCTTCTACATATTTTTGGTAAAAAAAATCGCAATTAGCGATTATTGATTAGTTTGCGCAAAAGTTATAGCGTTTACAAAATAGGGGATAGTTTTATAGCATTTTTATTAATATTTTTTTTTTTTATTAGTAATGGCGGCGATCAGCGATTTTTATTGTGACTGCGACATTATGGCGGACACATCGGACATTTTTGACACATTTTTGGGACATTTGTCATTTATACAGAAATCAATGCTATTTAAATAGCACTGATTCATATGTAAATGACAGTTGTAGTTAGGGGGTTAACCACTAGGGGGCGGGGAGGAGTCAGTGTGACGTGTTGTGTTTTTTTTTTACAGTAGGGGGCGTGGCTGTACGTCTGACGTCATTGATCGGCGTTCCCGATAACAGGGAACCACCGATCAATGACAGGCAGTGTAGGAAGCGCGGGCAGAGGTTTGTTTACACAGACCTCTCCCCGTTCTTCAGCTCTGTAACCCGATCGCGGGACACCAGCGGCGATCGGGTCCACTGGTCCCGCGGCCGTGGTCACGGAGCTCCCGACCGGGCAGGCAAATTAAAGGGGACGTATATATACGTGCTTTTGCCTGCCCGTGCCATTCTGTTGACGTATATCTACATGAGGCGGTCGGGAAGCGGTTAAAGTGCTAGTGCAAGTGTGCACAGGCTATAAAAAATGCGACTGAGTGATTGAGTGACGGGTAAAACGATAAATATAATCGCATTGGAGATATGTGATGAGTAGAGGTATGTGCAGAGAAGTTGTACTGGAGTGAACAGTAGAACAATAAATATAAAGTGCAAAGTATGCGAGCGAACAAAATAATGTATAAGCTGGATGAGACTAGTCAGCGTGACTATAGATGAAAAAATCCCTGGCAAAATATAAAGCTACCAGTAAACAAAGTGGAATAAAGTTTGAAATATAAAATATAACGAAATGCTAGGTGCAGACGCAAAGTGCACACACAGATATCCTATAGGTAAAATCGCATAGTGCAGGATGCGTAAAAAATAGTCATCTGCGACTATGTTGCATGCATATAAGTCTGTGATAAATAAGTCAATCCTCAATAGTTTATAAGTATATAATCATTTCTTGTGGTAAGAAGGTGAGGGTAGTGATGTGATCCTTGGGTCACAGGTGATATCCGTGCAGTGGCGTGTTTCAAGCAGTGGGGGTCACTCCTCTTCGTGTGGGGTACACTAAAGTGAGCAATGGACCCTTACCTTGCGGCAAAGGGTTAACCGCATATAAATGATGTAAAGGGGTCTGCTTTCTTCTCCTTCCCTCACGGTGGTCTGCCTGGGTAGGTGCGTATTCCTTTTCCCTGGTTCCAGGTATATCTAGCCTTTGTAGCTCACGGCAGATGCCGGAGTGATAGGTAAAAGATGAGGGGGGGACCGTATAGTGTAGTATGTTTAAAGTGGAAGTAAACCCCCCTATCGTTTTCAGCCAAGGAAGCTGCCATCTTTGCCTCTGTTTAATCTTCAACTGCCACAGTGCTGCACATGTGATCCGTTATGACACCAACCATTGGATGGTTTGACTGTTTGGTTGAGAGCACAGCCAATGTGCAGTTAGCATTCACGGCATGCCTTTTTTTTTTAGACTGTTAAATCTATGGGTTTACTTCCGCTTTAAAATGTATTTGCTCAATAAAAACAGTTTAATATAGTACCTAGTACTCACAATAGAACTCACAGAATAACAATAAATATTTTCTCTTATCTTAGACGAGCGCCAAGCTCGTTCCCTCTGCTTCCTTGTTTGTATTGAATGCTATTATTACATTTTAAGAGACACGGAAAATTACGAATCGAAAAAAAAAGTTACGAATGTACGAATTTTTTCGCTCAATCCATTCGAAGCACGTTAAGCAGCGCCATTGTAAGAGACACGGAAAATTAAGAATCTCAAAAAAAAAAAAAAAAAGTTACGAATGTACGAATTTTTTCGTTTAATCCATTCGAAGCGCGTTAAGCAGCGCCATTGTAAGGGACACGGAAAATTACGAATCACAAAAAAAAAAGTTACGAATGTACGAATTTTTTCGTTCAATCCATTCGAAGCACGTTAAGCAGCGCCATTGTAAGAGACATGGAAAATTACGAATGTACGAATTTTTTCGCTCAATCCATTCGAAGCACGTTAAGCAGCGCCATTGTAAGAGACACGGAAAATTACGTATCGCAAAAAAAAAGTTACGAATGTACGAATTTTTTCGCTCAATCCATTCGAAGCACGTTAAGCAGCGCCATTGTAAGAGACACGGAAAATTACGAATCGAAAAAAAAAAAAAAAGTTACGAATGTACGAATTTTTTCGTTCATTTTGATTTCCGTTGTTCCTGTTTTTCGTTTTTCGGATTTTCTTCTTTCGTCGTTTCGTTGTTTCTAATTTGGTTAGTTCGGATATTCGTTGTTTTTCGTATTCGTTTGATTCGAACATTCGTTAAATTTTTTTGCGAATCGTTCGTTCATTCGTACGATAAAAAAATGAACGAATATAACGAATTTTAACGAAAATGACATATGCGGGACCGCTAGTTGGAGCTCCTGCATTACCAGACTCTTTTTGTTATCCCGCCCTATATCAGCTAAATCAAATCCCATTGTGTGCTGACGTGAGGCTGGCCAGGAAAACGGAAAATTGTTACCAATACTTACCGTCATTTTCCTTTCCTGGCCTGCCCTCACGTCAGCACAATCTTTTCCCCTCCCTACAAGCCTGTCGTCCTCTACTTAATGGAACAAGGGCGGGGGAGGAGGGGGCCCCCTTTTATCAGCTAAGAGAAGGTGGTACTGAGAGACTGGAGGAAGGGGTTAACCCATTGTGTGCTGACGATTGTGTGGCAGGCCAGGAAAGGAAAATTACCGTAATTATTGGTAACAATTTTTACAAATAAATATGTGAAAAGTGTGGGGGGGGGGGGCATTTCTATTCCGCCCCCCTTTACTCTGATACCCCTAACTAAAATCTAGTGGAACCAATTGCCTTCAGAAGTCACCTAATTAGTAAATAGAGTCCACCTGTGTGTCATTTAATCTCAGTGTAAATACAGCTGTTCTGTGAAGCCCTCAGAGGTTTGTTAGAGAACCTTAGTGAACAAACAGCACCATGAAGGCCAAGGAACACACCAGACAGGTCAGGGATAAAGTTGTGGAGAAGTATAAAGCAGGGTTCGGTTATAAAAAAAGATCCCAAGCTTTGACCATCTCACGGAGCTCTGTTCAATCCATCATCGGAAAATGGAAAGAGTATGGCACAACTGCAAACCTACCAAGACATGGCCGTCCACCTAAACTGACCGGGCCGGGCAAGGAGAGCATTCATCAGAGAAGAGCCAAGAGGTCCATGGTAACTCTGGAGGAGCTGCAGAGATCCACAGCTCAGGGGGGAGAGTCTGTCCACAGGACAACTATTAAGCCCCATACACACGGTCGGATTTTTTCATGGATTCTGTCCGATCGGACAATGTTGTTGAAAAATCAGACCGTGTGTAGGCACCATCGGACAGTGTACGTCGGATTGTCCGACGGACAAAGTCCTATCTCCTGCTGGATAGATTTGCCGACAACACGGTCCGATCACACCAAATCCGATCGTGTGTACGGTTGTCCGACCGGACAAAGTGCCACGCATGCTCAGATCACATTACAAGACCAAAGCTATTGGCTACTAGCCTCTACGTAGTCCCGTCGTACGCAACAAACGTCACCACGTTCAGAATGATCGGATTTTCCGACAACTTTGTCCGACCGTGTGTACGCAAAACCAACATCAGACAAAGTATGACGGACCTGGTCCTCGGATAATCCGCGCGTGTGTATGGGGCTTTAGTCGTGTTCTCCACAAATCTGCCCTTTATGGAAGAGTGACAAGAAGAAAGACATTGGAGGAAGAAAGTCATAAGAAGTCCTGTTTGTAGTTTGTGAGAAGCCATGTGGGGGAGGGGAGCAAACATGTGGAAGAAGGTGATCTGCTCACATGAGACCAAAATTCTACTTTATGGCCTAAAAGCAAAACGCTATGTGTGGGGAAAACTAACACTGCCCATCCCCCTGAACACACCATCCCCACTGTGAGACATGGTGGTGGCAGCATCATGTGGTGGGGATGGTTTTCTTCAGCAGGGACAGGGAAGCTGGTCAGAGTTGATGGGAAGATGGATGGAGACAAATACAGGACAATCTTAGAAGAAAACCTGTTAGAGTCGGCAAAAGACTTGAGACTGCGGGGGGGGGGGGGGTTCACCTTCCAGCAGGACAACAACCCGAAACAAACAGTCAGAGCTACAATGGAATGGTTTAGATCAAAGCATATTCATGTGTTAGAATGGCCCAGTCACAGTCCAGACCTAAATCCCATTGAGAATCTTGAGATATTTTACAAAGAAGAAGAATGGGCAGAAATGTCCTCTCTAGATGTGCAAAGCTGGTAGAGACACCCCCAAAAAGACTTGTAGAGAAAGGGGGTTCTACAAAGTATTGATTCCGGGGGGGGGGCGCCATACAAATGCCCCCCCCCCACACTTTTCACATATTTATTTGTATCATTTATCATTTTCCTTCCACTTCACAATTATGTGCCACTTTTTGTTGGTCCATCACATAAAATACATTTAAAGCGGAAGTAAACCCATCGATTTAACAGTTTAAAAAAAAGGCATGCCGGGAATGCTAACTGCACATTGGCTGTGCTCTCAACCAAACAGTCAAACCATCCAATGGCTGGTGTCATAACGGATCACATGTGCAGCACCGTGGCAGTTGAAGATTAAACAGAGGCAAAGATGGCAGCTTCCTTGGATGAAAACGATAGGGAGGTTTACTTCCACTTTAAGTCTTTGGTTGTAATATGACACACTGTGGAAAATTGTCAAGGGGTATGAATACTTTTTCAAGGCACTGTATATTTATATAACATATTATGTTTTAGAAGGTGGACCGCACCAACAGGTAAGGATAATATTCTTTGCACCTACAACCAGGTGTGGCCCCAAAATAAAAATCATTAAAAAATGCACAAAACAAAGAGAAATTAAAGGCATCCCTGTCCTTTAATCACTGACCTGCAATGTGCAATAGAAATATATGTCTGTGCTCAGATCCTATGTCCGATGTCCCCGCCACAATGTCGCAGTCACGATAAAAATCACAGATCGCCGCCTTTACTAGTAAAAAAAAAAAAAATTATTAATAAAAATGCCTAAAATCTATCCCCTAGTTTGTAGACGCTATAACTTTTGCGCAAACCAATCAATAATCGCTTATTGCAAATTTTTTTTTTTTTTTTTTACCAAAAATTTGTAGAAGAATACGTAACGGCTTAAATTGAGGGGATATATTTTTGGGGGGATATTTATTATAGCAAAAAGTAAAAAATAATGTGTTTTTTTTCTAAAATTGTCGCCCTTTGTATAGCGCAAAAAAATAAAAACTGCAGAGGTGATCAAATACCACCAAAAGAAAGCTCTATTTGTGGGGAAAAAAATAAGTCAGTTTTGTTTGGGAGCCACGTCGCACGACCGCGCAATTGTCAGCTAAAGCGACGCATAGACATGTGCAATTCGTTACGTTTTTATTAGTTTTCCGTTAAAATTCGTTATATTCGTTCATTCGTTATCGTACGAATGAACAAACGATTGGCTAAAAATTTTAACGAATAACGAATTACCGAATCGAACGAATATGAAAAACAACGAAAATCCGAAATAACCAAATTAGAAACAACGAAACTACGAAAGAAGAAAATCCGAAAAACTAAAACAGGAACGACGAAAATCAAAATGAACGAAAAAATTCGAACATTCGTAACTTTTTTTTTTTTTTCGATTCGTAATTTTCCGTGTCTCTTACAATGGCGCTGCTTAACGTGCTTCGAATGGATTGAACAAAAAAATTTGTACATTCGTAACTTTTTTTTTTTTTTTCGATTCGTAATTTTCCGTGTCCCTTACAATGGCGCTGCTTAACGTGCTTCGAATGGATTGAGCGAAAAAATTCGTACATTCGTAACTTTTTTTTTTTTTTTTTCGATTCGTAATTTTCCGTGTCTCTTACGATGGCGCTGCTTAACGTGCTTCGAATGGATTGAGCGAAAAAATTCGTACATTCGTAACTTTTTTTTTTTTTTCGATTCGTAATTTTCCGTGTCTCTTACGATGGCGCTGCTTAACGTGCTTCGAATGGATTGAACGAAAAAATTCGTACATTCGTAACTTTTTTTTTTTTTTCGATTCGTAATTTTCCGTGTCCCTTACAATGGCGCTGCTTAACGTGGTTCCAATGGATTGAGCGAAAAAATTCGTACATTCGTAACTTTTTTTTTTTTTTTTCGATACGTAATTTTTCCATGTCTCTTATGATGGCGCTGCTTAACGTGCTTCGAATGGATTGAGCGAAAAAATTCGTACATTCGTAACTTTTTTTTTTTTTTTTCGATTCGTAATTTTCCGTGTCTCTTACAATGGCGCTGCTTAACGTGCTTCGAATGGATTGAGCGAAAAAATTCGTACATTCGTAACTTTTTTTTTTTTTTTTGATTCGTAATTTTCCGTGTCTCTTACAATGGCGCTGCTTAACGTGCTTCGAATGGATTGAACGAAAAAATTCGTACATTCGTAACTTATTTTTTTTTTTTCGATTCGTAATTTTCCGTGTCTCTTACAATGGCGCTGCTTAACGTGCTTCGAATGGATTGAACGAAAAAATTCGTACATTCGTAACTTTTTTTTTTTTTTTCGATTCGTAATTTTCCGTGTCTCTTACAATGGCGCTGCTTAACGTGCTTCGAATGGATTGAACGAAAAATTTGTACATTCGTAACTTTTATTTTTTTTCGATTCGTAATTTTCTGTGTCTCTTACAATGGCGCTGCTTAACGTGCTTCGAATGGATTGAGCGAAAAAATTCGTACATTCGTAACTTTTTTTTTTTTTTTTCGATTCGTAATTTTCTGTGTCTCTTACAATGGCGCTGCTTAACGTGCTTCGAATGGATTGAGCGAAAAAATTCGTACATTCGTAACTTTTTTTTTCGATTCGTAATTTTCCGCGTCTCTTACAATGTAATAATAGCATACACATTACATAAAATTATGAATTATGCTCCGATTACGAATCTACGAAAACAATGTTACGAAAGTACGAATAAATCAATCTTACGAAAGTACGAATCTAACTAAATCTACGAAAATACGAATGCGTCCGAATTTCGAATAAACGAAAATCAAACTAACGGAAAAATGAATCAACGAAAAAAATAACTCTTACGAAAATACGAATCGTTACGAATCAACAGAAACGAACAGAAACGAAACGAAACAAATTTTTCTATTGTGCACATGTCTAGCGACGCAGTGCCGAATCGCAAAAAGGTCTCTGGTCTTCGGCCAGCCAAATGGTTTGGGGCTCAAGTGGTTAATAGAGTTCTTCTCCTCCAGTAATGCTGGTGAGGAGTTATAACGTGTCCTGCAGGTGACACGGAGCTATGTAGTGGAATAAAATCCCTACAGGATTTGCACTACAGTCCACATAACATGGAACACGTTCTGCAAATCTGCAAAATGCAAGAAGCACTAAAAACGCATATATGTGAACCAGGCCTAAGGGCTCTTTCACACGGACGGACCGTATGTCCGTTTTTCCTCCATCCGTTTTCGGATGAAAAACGGACATACATGTATCCCTATGGGATAGCGGGTGTCAGTGGATGAGCATCCGCTGACACCCAAACTCGTCCGTGCCCGCTCTGCTCCGTTTCTGCAGACGGAGGAAAACCCTATTTTTTCATCCGTCTGCAGAGCGGATCGGATAACGACGGACTCTACGGTCCGTCGTCACCCGATCTCCCATAGGGGAGAGCGGCGCTGTGACAGGTCCGTCCCTGCGCTGTGTGCAGAGACGGACCTGTCATCTTCCTGCTCAGCGGAGATCGCTCCGGCGATCCCCGCTGAGCAAGCGGATATCCACGGGGCGGATCTGCACTGATCCGCCCCGTGTGAAAGAGCCCTAAGGCCCCTTTCACACCGGGGCGTTTTTCAGGCGGTACAGCGCTAAAAATAGCGCCTGTTCACCGCCTGAAAAAATCCGGCCCCTGTAACTCCAGTGTGAAAGCCGGCGGGCTCTCACACTGGAGCGGTGCGCTAGCAGGACGGCAAAAAAAGTCCTGCTAGCAGCATCTTTGGAGCGGTATAGGAGCGGTGTGTTCACTGCTCCTATACCGCTCCTTTACATTGATTTGAATGGGAAACCGCGGTAAAACCGCGGCAATAACGCCACAAAGCGCCGCTACGGCGGCGCTCTGCGGGGGTGTTTAACCCTTTTTCGGCCGCTCGAGGGGGGTAAAACCGCACCGCGAGCGGCCGAATAGCGCGGTTAAAACGACGGTAAAGCAGCGCTAAATATAGCGCTGCTTTACCGTCACGCGGCTCCCCGCCCCAGTGTGAAAGGGGCCTTAGTGCAGTGTTCATTGGACAGCTCTCTCTTGATTACGCACCTGCTCACAGTAAATTAACTGCGAGAGGGTGGCAGGTGCAGAAACAATCGCATGCATGGGCGTGATTGGCCTCCCTTTGGGACAGTGATGCCAACCTACCAGATTGAAATTTAATGACACAACACCCACAATTTACTGGCACAACAATGTTTTTACTGTCATTTCTAATAGTTAAAAAAAAGTACAATATGCAATTAGCAATGTGATTAACCACTTCCCGATCGTCTCACGCCGATATATACGTCGTGCAGAAGGGCACGGACAGGCATATTAATGTACCTGTGCGTTGCCCTTTAAGACACAGCATGGAGGGTGCACGAGCCCGCCGGAAGCTCCGCGAGTGTGATTGCGGGTCCCGGGGACTCGATGTCCGCGGGGATACCCACGATCGTCTAACGGTGAGGAAGAACGGAGAGATGCTGATGTAAACAAGCATCTCTCCGTTCTGCCTAGTGACAGGACACTGATCACCGCTCCCTGTAACACCCCCTAGGACACACTTAACCCCTACAGAGCCACCTCCTGGTTAACCCCCTTCACTGCCAGTCACATTTACACATTAATCAATGCATCCTTAATCGCACTGATCGCTGTATAAATGTGAATGATCCCAAAATAGCGCCAACAGTGTCCGATGTGTCCGCCATAATGTCGCAGTCACGATAAAAATTGCTGATCGCCGCCATTACTAGTAAAAAAAAAAAAATTAATAAAAATGCTATAACTATCCCCTATTTTGTAGACGCTATAACTTTTGCGCAAACCGATCAATAAACGCTTATTGCGATTTTTTTTTTGTTTAACAAAAATATGTAGAAGAATACGTATTGGCCTAAAATGAGGAAAAAAATATTTTTTTTTATATTTATTATAGCAAAAAGTAAAAAATAATGTTTTTTTTTTTTTTTTTTCAAAATTGTCGCTATTTTTTTGTTTATAGCACAAAAAATAAAAACCGCAGAGGTGATCAAATACCACCAAAAGAAAGTTCAGTTTGTGGGAAAAAAAGGACATAAATTTTGTTTGTGTGCAATGTCGCATGACCGCGCAATCGTCAGCTAAAGCGACGCAGTGCCGAATCGCAAAACATGGCCCCGGTCATTGAGCAGCCAAATCTTCCGGGACTGAAGTGGTTAAAAAGGAATATCTGATCTGCTTGCCAATAAATGAACACATGCTATGGAGAATGATATCTATGGAGATTGATATCTATGGGGATTGGTATCTATGGGGATTGATATCTATGGGGATTGATATCTATGGGGATTGATATCTATGGGGATTGATATCTATGGGGATTGATATCTGTGGGGATTGATATCTGTGGGGATTGATATCTGTGGGGATTGATATCTATGGGGATTGATATCTGTGGGGATTGATATCTATGGGGATTGATATCTATGGGGATTGATATCTGTGGGGATTGATATCTATGGAGATTGATATCTATGGGGATTGATATCTGTGGGGATTGATATCTGTGGGGATTGATATCTATGGGGATTGATATCTGTGGAGATTGATATCTATGGAGATTGATATCTATGGGGATTGATATCTATGGGGATTGATATCTGTGGGGATTGATATCTATGGGGATTGATATCTGTGGGGATTGATATCTGTGGGGATTGATATCTATGGGGATTGATATCTGTGGGGATTGATATCTATGGGGATTGATATCTATGGGGATTGATATCTATGGGGATTGATATCTGTGGGGATTGATATCTGTGGGGATTGATATCTGTGGGGATTGATATCTATGGGGATTGATATCTGTGGGGATTGATATCTATGGGGATTGATATCTATGGGGATTGATATCTGTGGGGATTGATATCTATGGAGATTGATATCTATGGGGATTGATATCTGTGGGGATTGATATCTGTGGGGATTGATATCTATGGAGATTGATATCTGTGGGGATTGATATCTGTGGGGATTGATATCTGTGGGGATTGATATCTGTGGGGATTGATATCTGTGGGGATTGATATCTATGGGGATTGATATCTGTGGGGATTGATATCTATGGGGATTGATATCTATGGAGATTGATATCTATGGGGATTGATATCTGTGGGGATTGATATCTGTGGGGATTGATATCTGTGTGGATTGATATCTGTGGAGATTGATATCTGTGGGGATTGATATTAGGGATGAGCCGAACACCCCCCCCGTTCGGCTCGCACCAGAACCCGCGAACGGACCTAAAGTCCGTGCGAGCTTTAGAACCCTATTAGTTATAATGGATGCGAACGTTCGAAATTAAAAGTGCTCATTTTAAAGGCTAATATGCATGTTAATGTCATAAAAAGTGTTTGGGGACCCGGGTCCTGCCCCAGGGGACATGTATCAATGCAAATATTTTTTTTAAAAACGGCCGTTTTTTCAGGAGCAGTGATTTTAATAATGCTTAAATTGAAACAATAAAAGTGTAATATTCCTTAAAATTTCGTACCTGGGGGGTGTCTATAGTATGCCTGTAAAGGGGCGCATGTTTCCCGTGTTTAGAACTGTCTCTGCGCAAAGTGTCATTTTTGAAAGTAAAAAAGCTATTTAAAATCACTCGCGGCTAATGTTAATTCACGGCTCCCGTAACACAGAGAACAGTGATTCATTGAAACTCATTCATAAAAAAAAGTCATTGACAAAAAATAAAAAAAATGAAAAAAAAAAAGCGTAGGGGTCCCCCCAAATTCAATAACCAGGCCCTTCAGGTCTGGGATGGATATTAAGGGGGATCCCAGCCAAAAAAAAAAAAAAAAAAAATGGCGTAGGGTCCCCCTCAAAATCCATACCAGACCCTTGAGGTCTGGTATGGATTTTAAGGGGAACCCTAGCCAAAAAAAATGGCGTGGGGTCCCCCTCAAAATCCATACCAGACCCTTATCCGAGCACGCAACCTGGCAGGCCGCAAGAAAAGAGGGGGGGACGAGAGCGGCCCCCCCTCTCGCCTGAACCGTACCAGGCCACATGCCCTCAACATTGGGAGGATGCTTTGGGGGTCTAAGACCCCTAAAGCACCTTGTCCCCATGTTGATGAGGACAAGGGCCTCTTCCCCACAACCCTGGCCGGTGGTTGTGGGGGTCTGCGGGCGGGGGGCTTATCGGAATCTGGAAGCCCCCTTTAACAAGGGGACCCCCAGATCCCGGCCCCCCCCCTGTGTGAAATGGTAAGGGGGTACAAAAGTACCCCTACCATTTCACCAAAAAAGTGGCAAAAATGGTAAAAATGACAGGAGACAGTCTTTGACAATTCCTTTATTAAAATCTTCTTTCTTCTTTCTTCATCCTTCGGATTCTTCATCTTCTCCTTCCTTCATCTTCTTCCATCTTCTTCTTCCATTTTCTTCTTCCTCCGATCCGCTTCTTCTTGCGCTGATCTTCTCGTCCTTCTCGTCCGGCATCTTCTTCCGTCGGCGTCGGCGTCGGTGTCGGTGTCTTCTTGGGCCGCTCCGCGCAATGGGAGGCTCCCGCTGTGTGAGGCTCCGCTCCATCTGACAGGTCTTTTAAAACGGAGGGCACCTGGTGACCCCGCCCCCCTCTGACGTCATGGGGAAAGCCATCATGGAATTCCCCATGACGTCCCTGTGCGTCAGAGGGGGCGGGGTCACCAGGTGCCCTCCATTATAAAAGACCTGTCAGACGGAGCGGAGCCTCACACAGCGGGAGCCTCCCATTGCGCGGAGCGGCCCAAGAAGAGACAGAGACACCGACACCGACGCCGACGGAAGAAGATGCCGGACGAGAAGGACGAGAAGACCAGCGCAAGAAGAAGCGGATCGGAGGAAGAAGAAAATGGAAGAAGAAGATGGAAGAAGATGAAGGAAGGAGAAGATGAAGAAACCGAAGGATGAAGAAAGAAGAAAGAAGATTTTAATAAAGGAATTGTCAAAGACCGTCTCCTGTCATTTTTACCATTTTTGCCACTTTTTTGGTGAAATGGTAGGGGTACTTTTGTACCCCCTTACCATTTCACACAGGGGGGGGGGCGGGATCTGGGGGTCCCCTTGTTAAAGGGGGCTTCCAGATTCCGATAAGCCCCCCCCGCCCGCAGACCCCCACAACCACCGGCCAGGGTTGTGGGGAAGAGGCCCTTGTCCTCATCAACATGGGGACAAGGTGCTTTAGGGGTCTTAGACCCCCAAAGCATCCTCCCAATGTTGAGGGCATGTGGCCTGGTACGGTTCAGGCGAGAGGGGGGGCCGCTCTCGTCCCCCCCTCTTTTCCTGCGGCCTGCCAGGTTGTGTGCTCGGATAAGGGTCTGGTATGGATTTTGAGGGGGACCCCACGCCATTTTTTTTGGCTAGGGTTCCCCTTAAAATCCATACCAGACCTCAAGGGTCTGGTATGGATTTTGAGGGGGACCCTACGCCATTTTTTTTTTTTTTTTTTTGGCTGGGATCCCCCTTAATATCCATCCCAGACCTGAAGGGCCTGGTTATTGAATTTGGGGGGACCCCTACGCTTTTTTTTTTGTTTTTTATTAATGAATGACAGTTCTCTGTGTTACAGGAGCCATCAATTCATTAGCCGCGAGTGATTTTAAATAGCTTTTCTTCCTGCAAAAATGACACTTTTTTGCAGGGAAAGTTCTAAGCACAGGAAACCTGCCCCCCTTCACAGGCAACCTATAGACACCCCCCAGATGTGATACTGCAATGCTGTTCTAACAGCACGCACACACATATCCCCAGAAATAGAGCACATATTGTCAGCAGCACACTGACACGCTGACACTGTCTGAAACATAATATGCGAGGCCGCCGGCGCAGCGGCCTCTTATACCGTGGGGCGTGTACTAAAGCCCAGGAGCTATAATTGGCTACAGGCATCCTGCCTGTAGCCAATTATGGCTCTCCTCGCTGCCGGCGCTGTGATTGGCCAAGCATGCGGGGTCACAGTGCATGCTTGGCCAATCATCAGCCAGCATTGCACTGTGCGGGCCGCAATGCATTGCGGGGCCGCTCGCATCACACGAATTTGATGCGAGCGGCCCCAATAGTTCTGGGCTCGCCGAGCGAGCGAACACCCGGTGCTCGATTCGAACATGGGTTCGAATCGAACACCGGGCTCATCCTTAATTGATATCTATTGCGATTGATATAAATTGATATCTGTGTGGATTGATATCTATGGGGATTGATATCTGTGGGGATTGATATCTATGGGGATTGATATCTATGGGGATTGATATCTGTGGGGATTGATATCTGTGGGGATTGATATCTATGGGGATTGATATCTGTGGGGATTGATATCTATGGGGATTGATATCTAGGGGGATTGATATATATTGCGATTGATATAGATTGATATCTGTGTGGATTGATATCTATGGGGATTGATATCTGTGGGGATTGATATCTATGGGGATTGATATCTATGGAGATTGATATCTGTGGGGATTGATATCTATGGGGATTGATATCTATGGGGATTGATATCTATGGGGATTGATATCTATGGAGATTGATATCTATGGGGATTGATATCTATGGGGATTGATATCTATGGGGATTGATATCTATGGAGATTGATATAGATTGATATCTGTGTGGATTGATATCTATGGGGATTGATATCTATGGGGATTGATATCTATGGGGATTGATATCTGTGGAGATTGATATCTGTGGGGGTTGATATCTGTGGGGATTGATATCTGTGGAGATTGATATCTGTGGGGATTGATATCTGTGGGGATTGGTATCTATGGGGATTGATATCTGTGGGGATTGATATCTGTGGGGATTGATATCTGTGGGGATTGATATCTGTGGGCATTGATATCTATGGGGATTGATATCTGTGGGGATTGATATCTGTGGGGATTGATATCTATGGGGATTGATATCTATGGGGATTGATATCTATGGGGATTGATATCTGTGGGGATTGATATCTGTGGGGATTGATATCTGTGGAGATTGATATCTGTGGGGATTGATATCTGTGGGGATTGATATCTGTGGGGATTGATATCTATGGGGATTGATATCTATGGGGATTGATATCTGTGGGGATTGATATCTATGGAGATTGATATCTGTGGGGATTGATATAGATTGATATCTGTGGGGATTGATATCTGTGGAGATTGATATCTATGGAGATTGATATCTATGGGGATTGATATCTATGGGGATTGATATCTATGGGGATTGATATCTATGGGGATTGATATCTGTGGGGATTGATATCTGTGGGGATTGATATCTGTGGGGATTGATATCTATGGGGATTGATATCTATGGGGATTGATATCTGTGGGGATTGATATCTGTGGGGATTGATATCTATGGGGATTGATATCTATGGGGATTGATATCTATGGGGATTGATATATATGGAGATTGATATCTATGGGGATTGATATCTGTGGAGATTGATATCTGTGGGGATTGATATCTGTGGAGATTGATATCTGTGGGGATTGTTATCTGTGGGGATTGATATCTGTGGGGATTGATATCTGTGGGGATTGATATCTGTGGGGATTGATATCTGTGGGGATTGATATCTGTGGGGATTGATATCTATGGGGATTGATATCTAGGGGGATTGATATCTATTGCGATTGATATAGATTGATATCTGTGTGGATTGATATCTATGGGGATTGATATCTATGGGGATTGATATCTGTGGGGATTGATATCTATGGGGATTGATATCTAGGGGGATTGATATCTAGGGGGATTGATATCTATTGCGATTGATATAGATTGATATCTGTGTGGATTGATATCTGTGGGGATTGATATCTGTGGGGATTGATATCTATGGGGATTGATATCTATGGGGATTGATATCTGTGGGGATTGATATCTATGGAGATTGATATCTGTGGAGATTGATATCTATGGGGATTGATATCTAGGGGGATTGATATCTATTGCGATTGATATAGATTGATATCTATTGCGATTGATATAGATTGATATCTATGGGGATTGATATCTATGGGGATTGATATCTGTGGGGATTGATATCTATGGGGATTGATATCTATGGGGATTGATATCTGTGGGGATTGATATCTGTGGGGATTGATATCTGTGTGGATTGATATCTATGGGGATTGATATCTATGGGGATTGATATCTATGGGGATTGATATCTGTGGGGATTGATATCTGTGGGGATTGATATCTATGGAGATTGATATCTGTGGGGATTGATATCTGTGGAGATTGATATCTGTGGGGATTGATATCTGTGGAGATTGATATCTGTGGGGATTGATATCTGTGGGGATTGATATCTATGGGGATTGATATATATGGAGATTGATATCTATGGGGATTGATATCTATGGGGATTGATATATATGGAGATTGATATCTATGGGGATTGATATCTGTGGGGATTGATATCTATGGGGATTGATATATATGGAGATTGATATCTATGGGGATTGATATCTGTGTGGATTGATATCTATGGGGATTGATATCTAGGGGGATTGATATCTAGGGGGATTGATATCTATTGCGATTGATATAGATTGATATCTGTGTGGATTGATATCTGTGTGGATTGATATCTGTGGGGATTGATATCTGTGGGGATTGATATCTATGGGGATTGATATCTGTGGGGATTGATATCTGTGGGGATTGATATCTATGGGGATTGATATCTAGGGGGATTGATATCTAGGGGGATTGATATCTATTGCGATTGATATAGATTGATATCTGTGTGGATTGATATCTGTGGGGATTGATATCTATGGGGATTGATATCTGTGGGGATTGATATCTATGGGGATTGATATCTATGGGGATTGATATCTGTGGGGATTGATATCTGTGGGGATTGATATCTGTGGGGATTGATATCTGTGTGGATTGATATCTGTGGGGATTGATATCTGTGGGGATTGATATCTGTGGGGATTGATATCTGTGGGGATTGATATCTATGGGGATTGATATCTATGGAGATTGATATCTGTGGGGATTGATATCTATGGGGATTGATATCTGTGGGGATTGATATCTATGGGGATTGATATCTATGGGGATTGATATCTGTGGGGATTGATATCTATGGGGATTGATATCTATGGGGATTGATATCTGTGGGGATTGATATCTGTGGGGATTGATATCTGTGGGGATTGATATCTGTGTGGATTGATATCTGTGGGGATTGATATCTGTGGGGATTGATATCTGTGGGGATTGATATCTGTGGGGATTGATATCTATGGGAATTGATATCTATGGGGATTGATATCTATGGGGATTGATATCTATGGAGATTGATATCTGTGGGGATTGATATCTATGGGGATTGATATCTAGGGGGATTGATATATATTGCGATTGATATAGATTGATATCTGTGTGGATTGATATCTGTGGGGATTGATATCTATGGAGATTGATATCTGTGGGGATTGATATCTATGGAGATTGATATCTGTGGGGATTGATATCTATGGGGATTGATATCTAGGGGGATTGATATATATTGCGATTGATATAGATTGATATATGTGTGGATTGATATCTGTGGGGATTGATATCTATGGGGATTGATATCTATGGAGATTGATATCTGTGGGGATTGATATCTATGGAGATTGATATCTATGGGGATTGATATCTATGGGGATTGATATCTATGGAGATTGATATAGATTGATATCTGTGTGGATTAATATCTATGGGGATTGGTATCTATGGGGATTGATATCTATGGAGATTGATATAGATTGATATCTGTGTGGATTGATATCTATGGGGATTGGTATCTATGGAGATTGATATAGATTGATATCTGTGTGGATTGATATCTATGGGGATTGATATCTGTGTGGATTGATATCTGTGGGGATTGATATCTGTGGGGATTGATATCTATGGAGATTGATATCTATGGGGATTGATATCTATGGGGATTGATATCTATGGAGATTGATATCTATGGGGATTGGTATCTATGGGGATTGATATCTGTGGGGATTGATATCTGTGGGGATTGATATCTGTGGGGATTGGTATCTATGGGGATTGATATCTGTGGGGATTGATATCTATGGGGATTGATATCTATGGGGATTGATATCTGTGGGGATTGATATCTGTGGGGATTGATATCTATGGGGATTGATATCTATGGGGATTGATATCTATGGGGATTGATATCTGTGGGGATTGATATCTGTGGAGATTGATATCTGTGGGGATTGATATCTGTGGGGATTGATATCTGTGGAGATTGATATCTGTGGGGATTGATATCTGTGGGGATTGATATCTATGGGGATTGATATCTATGGGGATTGATATCTGTGGGGATTGATATCTATGGAGATTGATATCTGTGGGGATTGATATAGATTGATATCTGTGGGGATTGATATCTGTGGGGATTGATATCTGTGGAGATTGATATCTATGGGGATTGATATCTGTGGGGATTGATATCTATGGGGATTGATATCTATGGGGATTGATATCTATGGGGATTGATATCTATGGGGATTGATATCTGTGGGGATTGATATCTGTGGGGATTGATATCTATGGGGATTGATATCTATGGGGATTGATATCTGTGGGGATTGATATCTGTGGGGATTGATATCTATGGGGATTGATATCTATGGGGATTGATATCTGTGGGGATTGATATCTATGGGGATTGATATCTATGGGGATTGATATCTATGGGGATTGATATCTGTGGAGATTGATATCTGTGGGGATCGATATCTATGGGGATTGATATCTAGGGGGATTGATATCTATTGCGATTGATATAGATTGATATCTGTGTGGATTGATCTATGGGGATTGATATCTGTGGGGATTGATATCTATGGGGATTGATATCTGTGGGGATTGATATCTGTGGGGATTGATATCTGTGGGGATTGATATCTATGGGGATTGATATCTGTGGGGATTGTTATCTGTGGGGATTGATATCTGTGGGGATTGATATCTATGGGGATTGATATCTGTGGAGATTGATATCTGTGGGGATTGTTATCTGTGGGGATTGATATCTGTGGGGATTGATATCTGTGGGGATTGATATCTGTGGGGATTGATATCTGTGGGGATTGATATCTGTGGGGATTGATATCTATGGGGATTGATATCTATGGAGATTGATATCTATGGGGATTGATATCTGTGGAGATTGATATCTGTGGGGATTGATATCTGTGGGGATTGATATCTGTGGGGATTGATATCTGTGGGGATTGATATCTGTGGGGATTGATATCTATGGGGATTGATATCTGTGGGGATTGATATCTGTGGGGATTGATATCTGTGGGGATTGATATCTATGGGGATTGATATCTGTGGGGATTGATATCTGTGGGGATTGATATCTATGGGGATTGATATCTGTGGGGATTGATATCTATGGGGATTGATATCTGTGGGGATTGATATCTATGGGGATTGATATCTGTGGGGATTGTTATCTGTGGGGATTGATATCTGTGGGGATTGATATCTATGGGGATTGATATCTGTGGGGATTGTTATCTGTGGGGATTGTTATCTGTGGGGATTGATATCTGTGGGGATTGATATCTATGGGGATTGATATCTGTGGAGATTGATATCTGTGGAGATTGATATCTGTGGGGATTGATATCTGTGGGGATTGATATCTGTGGGGATTGTTATCTGTGGGGATTGATATCTGTGGAGATTGATATCTGTGGGGATTGTTATCTGTGGGGATTGATATCTGTGGGGATTGTTATCTGTGGGGATTGATATCTGTGGGGATTGTTATCTGTGGGGATTGATATCTGTGGGGATTGATATCTGTGGGGATTGATATCTGTGGGGATTGATATCTGTGGGGATTGTTATCTGTGGCAATTGATATATATGGGGATTGATATCTGAGGTCACCTTTATCATGAATAAATACCCAATCACACAGAAAAAGCTCTGCAAAGCATTTTACAACTTTATTTGAGAAACACAGTAAAAGTTCACACAATTTTTATTTATTTTTTTAAAACCCCACAAAATGGGAAGATAAATTATAAAGCTCTGTGAAAGTGTAACGACTCAACAGTTAGAGAAATCATGTGAAGGTTACCTATGTACAAAAAACAAACAAAACATTCCACATACAAAGGAGGGAACATTCAGAACTGACAAGTCTTTAGGACATCGCTAACAAAATCAAGACAAATGAATAAGTAAGTCAAAGGAAAATGCAAGTCATTGTACACACACCCCTCCAACCCCAAACATAGACCCCCCCCCCCGTCTTCTGTGGATCATGTGACACTTTATAAGAAATTTAAGGTCAAAATAGGTAACAGGTGAAACATTTTTGATATTAAAGGTGCTAAGGCGTGTGCGGTGTGTCGGGCGAGGTTGGAATGGCATGTGGTCCGTCAATGTGCAGTTGAGTAAGCTAAAAGAAGGTGTAAAAAAGGGCCGATTAATTGTAATGCCCCGTACACACGGTCGGAAAATCCGACCACAAAATCCATTGGATTTTGTCCGACGGATTTAGTCCGACACTGGTGTTGCATACACACGGTCGGACAAAGTTGTCGGAAAATCCGATCATTCTGAACGTTGTGACGTTTGTTGCGTACAACGGGACTATGTAGAGGCTACTAGCCAATAGCTTTGGTCTTGTAATGTGATCTAAGCATGCGTGGCACTTTGTCCGTCGGAATTCGCTACACACGATCGGAATTGGTGTGATCGGACTTTGTTGTCGGAAAATTTATAGAGCAGGAGATAAAACTTTGTCCGTCGGACAATCCGATGGAAAATGTCCGATGGAGCCTACACACGGTTGGAATTTCCGACAACATTGTCCGATAGGACAGAATCCATTGGAAAATCCGACCGTGTGTATGGGGCTAAAGACCGATAGATGACATACTATTAGAATATCATTTATTAGACTCCTTCATACAGTAACAGCATTGATCCAGCCTGTTGCTAGGGATAGATCTTCTGACTTTACACTAGGAATGGGACACGTGGTTTTGCCTTAAGAGCCTGAAGAGTAGATGTTGGAATATTTGGATAAATGAACTGAAGTTAGCATTGAATGTTGGAATGCAGTATAATCCGGATTTAAATAATGCTAATAAATAATGTTCTAATAGTATGGGATCTATTCTTGAATAAGATCCATTTGCTGGTGAGGAATAAGTGTAATCTTTACTACGCATATGTTGTATTCTCCAAATGGCCACTAACTGGTGTCAGCTTATAGTTGGATGCATTTTAATCATAGTTCATCACACATGACATAACTATACAATAGTAGTAAGAAGAGCCGGCAAGACTGTAATTCTTGAAGTGTCGTTTATTGGTACATCGGAGTGACAATAAAACAATGATGTTGATGCGTTTCGGCAATAGCTTTAGTCGTAGCTATAACTAAGGCTATTGTCGAAACGCGTCAGTTTCATTGTCACGCTGATGTACCAATAAACGACACTTGAAGGATTACAGTCTTGCCGGCTCTTCTTACTATTGTTGCATTTGAGTGTGTTGGGACACATCCATCGAGCCTCAGCACCTGTGAGTGGACCTGGTGTATGCATTGGGTTGTCCCTGCAGAGAGCGCTGTTACCTTTTTTCTTTTCCATAACTATACAACAGAATTGAATACAATTTCTCTCATTGTAAGTAATCTCATTGGTTTCTGGTAAAATGAAGTGACTCAATAACTTCAGGAGTTAACTTTATCCATGTCAAGAGCACCTGTGCTCATTTTAGGCATCCAATGAGGTATAAGCGGAGCTCCAGTCTCCCCGATTGCCGCGGCCCCACAAAAAAGAGCCACATGTAAAGAAAGAGGGAGGGAGGATGAAGAATAGTGGAACATCTCCTTTTGGGTGATTTTCTCTTTAAGAGGTATTTTTGAAAAAATATAAATTTCCCTAAACATGATTTTTTAATAAGAGTGAATTTGAATTTCTCTTGATATTAGTAGTTTCCAGCACAGCATCTTTAAGAGTCAATCAAGGCTCCACTGCAAGCATATGGTGAAAGAAAACCTATTGACAGAGGGGGAGTAGAAGGTTGACCTCATCGTGTGTTGTTCCCTCAAAATGCAATCAGAAGATTGGTGCAGGAATGAGGATACCAGTGGCAGCTGGTGGTAATATTTTATGGGGGCAGCAATCCATCCGATGCCACACCCCCTGCCGGTCGGTCAGGTCTCCTGCACCCCTCCGGTCCTCGGGTCTGCTCAAACCCCCCAGTTTGTCAGTCAGCCAGCAGGCGGGCCCTAACCACATCTATGATGCGGGCTTCCTCAGGGTGGCAACTTCACACTGCATCCTCCTTCCTCGGCGTCACGAAGGAACAGCTTCCCCTGCTTGATGTCTCTACCCTCCTCCTCAGTGACCAATAGGATCTCTTCTCCTCTCAGCCATTTAGGTCTCAGAACCCACTTCCTGAGCTGGGATTGGCCTGGGAGGAGAAGCAGGAAGACAATAGTGAATATGAATTTGCTATTGAGATCCAATTGGAGCTAATTAGAGCCTTGTGGGTGCTGCCTTTTTTTTCAGTTTTTGGGATGTGGTCCATAAAGTGACGACCAGTCAGGCGTTCCAGGTTGACAACTCCAGCAGCAGGACGTCCAGCTCTGTTTGCAGCCATTGGTGTTTGGTGGTTCAGAAAGTTCAGTTCTGCAACTTTCCAAACAAAGTCAGCATGAACCACAGGCTTGTCACGCTTTTTTTTTTGTAGAATGTTGGCATTTCACAAGCATTGCTCAAGAAGATGCTTGAAGATCTTTTTTTTTTTTTGTTGCTTTCTCATGGCTGGATAAAATGTCATTGCCTGGTCGGCTCTGTCAACACCTCCCATGGTGTTGTTGTAGTCTATCACCACTTGTGGTTTCATGATGTCTTTCCCACCTTCTGTGCGTACCACGACAGTGGAGGTGTTATGGATTGTACTCGTTAGGCACACATCTTTTTTGTCACGCCATCGCAGTGCCATCATTTTGCCTTTCTGCCAGGCAACCATTTCTCCCGTCTTGAGCTTCTTATTGCCAAAGGTTGGCGGCATGTTACGCCGGTTATAGGCATCCGTTTTGTTTTGTAGAAGGAACTCATAGAGTTCAGGAAATGTGTAAAAATTGTCTGTGGTTATACAATATCCCTGATTCAGCAATGGCTCAATCAATGAAAGAACTGAAGAGGTTGCCATTAGAGTTGAGCGGACACCTGGATGTTCGGGTTCGGCGGGTTCGGCGGAACTTCGGAAAAAAGTCCGGGTTCGGGACCGAACTTGACCCGAACTTGAACCCGAACGCCGAAACCCATTGAAGTCAATGGGGACCCAAACTTTTCAAGTCTAAAATGGCTGTAAAAAAGTAATGGAAAAGGGCTAGAGGGCTGCAAATGGCAACAACATGTTGTTAAGAGCATGGCAAGTGCTCTGCAAACGAATGTGGATAGGGAAATAACTTAAAATAGCATAAAAAAAATAAAAAATATAAATAATATGCTGGAGGCCCCCTTCTCAGCAGAAGAGGTACAGGAAGTCATTAAGAACCTCAGAAACTCAACGGCATGATGCCGCACATATTGTGGGAATACCCCAGAATACGCACTTTCTGGAAAAAAATATTCAATTTAATGGATAAGATAGTGGGAAAATAAAATACTTGGAAATAAAAAAAATTATAATCTTGACCTAGGAGGACGAGGTCCATATGGAGTAGGAGATTGAGGTGGCGGTGTAGGTGGAAGCGGCGGTGGAGGAGGACAAGGTAGCCAACACTGGTTCAAAAATACAACAATGGCTGGGTAAGGCTAGTGGTGATGTGTCGAATTCTGTCCCCCGTCGCATAGTGTCCGCCCTGTACTGCGCTTGCTCAGTACGTAGGACAAGGGGATTTCAAAACTCTCCGAAGACGATGCGTGGTGACTCCAGGTTCAAGCCACATCATCCGAGGTTGAAGCCGAGCCAAGGGAGCCCGTGAGGGGCCCTGTTACTATGTGCTACCGTATGTCCACTTGGATGGTCGGGCTTGAACCTGCACTCACTGCGCAGGCGACGTTCATCTTTGGAGATTTTGTGAATCTCCTTGTCCTCCGTACTGCGCAAGCACTGCACCTGTGCAGTAAGTGGCCGGACACTATCCGATAGCCAGACAGTTTTTGTCAGAACAGTCCTGTGGGATCCATGCCTGGTTCATTTTAATGAACGTGAGCTTGTCCACATTGGCTCTGGACAGGCGGCTGTGCTTGTCTGTGATAACGCCCCCTGCCGTGCTAAATACACGTTCAGATAATACACTGGCTGCAGGGCAGGCCAGCACCTCCAAGGCGTAAAGGGCAAGCACAGGCCATGTGCCCAATTTGGAGACCCAGAGGTTGAAGGGGCAGACCCGTCATTCAGTACGTGTAGGCGTGTGCACACATACTGCTCCACCATGTTGGTGAAATGCTGCCTCCTGCTAAGAAGTTCCATCTCAGCTGGTGGTGCTGGTTGTTGTGGCGTGCCGACAAAGCTTTTCCACATTCCGGCTATGCTAACCCTGCCTTGAGAGGTGCTGGCGGTGCCCCGGCTGCGTTGGCGACCTCTTCCTCCTCCTCTGCCTTCGCCTTGTGCTTCCACCGTACCCCCGCTTCCAAGTGGGAATGCCACCAGCAGCGCGTCTCCCATCGTGTGCTTGTACTCGCGCATCTTACGATCATGCTCCAGTGAGGTAATTAAGGACGGCACGTTGTCCTTGTAACGGGGATCCAGCAGGGTGGCCACCCAGTAATCAGCACCAGTTAAAATGTGGGAAACTCGGTGGTCCTTGCGGAGACACTGCAGCATGTAATCGCTCATGTGTGCCAGGCTTCCCAGAGGCAAGGAAAAGCTGTCCTCTGTGGGAGGTGCATCGACTGTGTCCTCTGTATCCCTCCAGCCACGCACCAGTGATGGACATGATCTGGTCTGGGTGCCACCCTGCTGTGAACATGGCTCCTCCTCCTCCATCTCCTCCTCATCCTCCACCTTGTCATCCTCCAGAACTGTGCCCTTGCTGCCAGACAATTGTGTACCTGGCGCTTGTTGGTGCAGGAACCCACCCTCGTAGCCACTTGTAAATGACTGCCCTGAAAGCCTTGGAAATGAACCCTCTTCCTCCTCCTCCTCATCCTGTGCCACATCCTCTTCCATCATCGCCTGAAGCCTTTTTTCAAGGAGGCATAGAACTGAGATAGTAACGCTGAGAACGGCGTCATCGGCACTGGCCATGTTGGTGGAGTACTCGAAACAGCGCAACAAGGCACACAGGTCTCGCATGGAGGCCCAGTTATTGGCGGTGAAGTGGTGCTGTTCCGCAGAGCGACTCACGCGTGTGTGCTGCAGCTGAAACTCCACTATCGCCTGCTGCTGCTCGCACAGTCTGGCAAGCATGTGCAAGGTGGAGTTCCACCTCGTGGGCACGTCACATATGAGACAGTGAGCGGGAAGGCCGAAGTTACTCTGCAGCGCTGACAGGCGAGCAGCAGCAGGGTGAGAACGCCGAAAGTGCGCACAGATGGCCCGCACTTTCTGCAGCAGCTCTGGCATATCGGGGTAATTCTTAAGGAACCTCTGGACCACCAAGTTCAGCACATGCGCCAGGCAGGGGATGTGCGTCAAACCGCCTAGGCCCAGAGCTGCTACGAGATTTCGCCCATTATCGCACACCACCAGGCCGGGCTTGAGGCTCACTGCCACCAACCACTCATCGGTCTGTTGTTCCATGTCCCTCCACAACTCCTGCGTGATGTGGGGTTTTTTCCCCCAAACAGGAAAGTTTTAAAACTGCCTGCTGTCGTTTAGCCCTGGCTGTGCTGAAGTTGGTGGTGAAGGTGTTACGCTGACCGGATGAGGAGGCGGTATAGGATGAGGAGGCGGAGTAGGAGGAGTTAGCAACAGGAGGCAAACTGAAGCACCCTGCAATCCTCGGTGGTGGAAGGACATGCGCCAAACTGCTATCCGCCTCAGGCCCAGCCGCCACTACATTTACCCAGTGTGCTGTTAGGGAGATATAACGTCCCTGACCGTGCTTACTGGTCCACACATCCGTAGTTAGGTGGACCTTGCCATAGATGGCTTTGCGCAGTGCACACCTGATTTTGTCCCCCACTTGGTTGTGCAGGGAAGGGATAGCTTCCTCTTCCGCTCCAGTGTTTGGGAAATAGAGAGCTGAACGCTTCCATGGGACATTGTGGAGATGGTTGGTGACCCAGGTGGTAGTGTTGCTGGCAGATCCTCTGTTTGCGGGTTGGCAGGTGTCACTGTCACTACAGAGGTGGATGAAGAGGCCAAGACTGCAGCAGAAGAGGAAGCAGTAGGAGCCAGAGACCTTTCCTGGTTTTTGAGGTGTCTACTCCACTGCATCTCGTGCTTTGCACTTACATGCCTGGTCATGCAGGTTGTGCTCAGGTTGAGAACGTTTATGCCTCACTTCAAGCTCTGATTGCACAGCGTGCAAACCACTCGTGTCTTGTCATCAGCACATTGTCTGAAGAACTGCCACGCTAGGGAACTCCTTGGACCTGGCTTTGGTGTGCTCGGTCCCTTGCTGCGTTGGGCAGTAGCAGACATACTGTCTAGGGGACGGACGCTCCGCTTTTGCACCCTGCTCCCTCTTCTGCTGTGCTGGTGGCTCTGTGCGACAACCGCCTCTTCCTCTGAACTACACTGGTCACCTGCATGACGTTGATTCCATGTGGGGTCAAGGACCTCATCGTCCTCCACATCATCTTCCACCCAGTTTTCACCCCTGCCCTCCTTGTCGGTCTGCACAATGGCAAAAGCAGCAGTTGGGTATCTGTGTTTCGTCATCATCCGAGACGTGCTGCGATGGTCCTCCCATGTACTCATCATGAAACATAAGTGGTTGGGCATCGGTGCACACAATCTCTTCCACTTCTGAGGCAGGGCTAGGTGGATGGCCCTGGGAAACCCTGCTAACAGAGTCATCAAAAAGCAGAAGAGACTGCTGCATGATTTGGGGCTCAGACTGATTGGCTGATTTGCAAGGGGGTGAGGTGAAAGACTGATCGACATCGGCTGCAGGTGCCAACTCTGAACTTTCATCAGGAGACTGGGTGGGAGACAATGTGAAGGAACCGGAGGCACTGTCAGCAACCCAATCTACTATCGCCTGTACTTGTCCTGGCCTCAATATTCGTACAGCCTCATTAGGCGCGCCAAAATACTGCTGCAGGCTCTGTCGCCTACACGCACCTGAGGAAGGTGTTTCACTAGTGCGTGTAGCTGGCACAGATCGACCACGTCCTCTCCCTGCAACAGGAGCGCCACCAGCAGCACCACGACCCGGGCCACGTCCCCTTTTTGATGATCTCCTCATATTTTCAAAATGTATGATCTCGCCCTAAATGGGTGTTGTTGCAATAGCAGAACACACCCACAGTATGTAAAGCGTGTATCTCAAAAACTGCTCAACTGCAGAAAATGCTATTGGGGAAAAAAAATGTCACTACAATTTTTTTGGGGATTAGCATAATAGAAGAAATATCGATCGATCGTATGTCACACTCCTGCACACATGCAGAAAACATTGAAAGATTTTATTTTTTTTCAATAGCAGAATACACCCACAGTTTGTAAAGCGTGTATGAAAATGCAGAAAATGCTATTGGGAAAAAAAAAATTTCACTACAATTTTTTTTTGGGATAGCACAATAGAAGAAATATCGATCGATTGTATATCACACTCCTGCACACATGCAGAAAACACAGCAAAATTACATTTGTTTGCAATGTTTTTGCAATAGCAGAATACACACAGAGTATGGTGTATCTCTCAGTAAAATATGCAGTGATGCTGCACTGAGCTTCCAGATAAAAGTTATATTTTGTCTGGCACTGGCCTCATCACACTGTTAAAAGACTGTGCACTGCACCCCAGCCAGGGTGCAATTGATTTAGGAATCTCTGGAAATAATTCTCTCTGCCTCTTTCCCTCAATAAAGACACTCTCTAGTCTCTAGCTATGTAGATCGCTCACTGATATTACTAATTTGAAGATATTTCAGGAATGTGGACTGACTAACTGTATCAGACTAAATCCTATAATGAAATCCTCTCTTAGCAGCACAGGAACCTGTCTATAGCAGAGTGACGCATTGTGCTGTGTGCCTGTACCTTATATAGAGGCTGGGTCACATGCTGCACTGGCCAATCACAGCCATGCCATTAGTAGGCATGGCTGTGATGGCTTCTAAGGGCACACTAGTGAAACTAACATGGATTGGCTGCCCTGCAGATTGTAAAAGGCGCCATTACATCGCCGAACACCAGACCCGAACCCGAACATACAGTCAATAGTTCGAGTTCGGGTCCGGGACCCGGACACCCAAAAGTCCGGTACGGACCCGAACTTTACAGTTCGGGTTCGCTCAACCCTAGTTGCCATTCCATAATGACTGTATTTTAGGTTGAATTTGGTTCCTTTACCTTTATATAGGACAGACTTCCAAATATAACCAGTGCTCGATTCACTTAGCATGAAGGATTTTACGCCAAATCGTGCCCTCTTTGACGCTATATATTGTATCCAGCGGAGCCTTCCCTTGTAGGCCATTAGGCCCCTTTCACACTGAGGCGCTTTGTAGGTGCTAAAGTGCTAAAAATAGAACCTGCAAAGCCCCCTGAAAGAGCCGCTCAAAAGACTCCAATGTGAAAGCCCTGAGGGCTTTCACACTGAAGCGGTGCGCTTGCAGGACGCTCAAAAAAGTCCTGCAAGCCGCATCTTTGGAGCGCTGTAGGAGCCGTGTATTTACCGCTCCTAAAGCGCCCCTTCCCATTGAAAACAATGGGGGAGCGCTCCAAACCCGCCTGCAAAGCGCCGCTTTGCGGGCAGTTTTAACCCTTTTTCGGCCGCTAAAACTGCCCTGCTAGCGGCCAGATAGCGCCGTTAAAACAACGGTAAAGCCCCGCTAAATATAGCGCCGCTTTACCGCCAGCGCGCTCAGCGCCCCAGTGTGAAAGTAACCTTAGACTTTCGTCTATGCTGATGTTTCTATCTGGCACATAGCTCTGTTGGAAATTTTTCATAATCATCTGATATATCTCCCAAATCTCCTTGCGTTTTGGTGCTGGATGAGTAGTTTGGTCAAATGCTTCATTATTTTCAAAGTGCAAATATTTCATTATCAGGGAAAATTTGTACTCTGACATGACTGTGCCAAAGAATGGAGTGGCTAGTAATTTATTGGTTGCCCAATACCACTTCTGCAGGGGTTTCCCCACCACTCCCTAAAGAATTATGAGGCCAAGAAATTTGCAGATGTCCTCTTTGGTCACTGGTTCCCTCTTTCTGCTCTTTGAGAACCTCTGAGGTGTAGCAGCTTGTTGCTCCTGGTACCGGTTTGTCTCCTTAACAATTTTTTCAATGACCTCATCAGACAAAAGTAGTTGTAGGTATGCCAAGGGGTTGTCATCTTCAACATCCACTTTGATACCAGGTGCTCCAGTAAATGGGAATCTTGGGGGTGCTGCGTGCTTCGTACCGCAGTCAATAGAGCACCAAGTGCGCACATCGCTGAGCTCAGTCGCAGGATCCTCGCTGAAATCGCTTTCTGTGCCTGATGATGAACTTCCCCACGAATCGCTATCACTCAATTCTGCAAGTGATTCTGTATCGCTGTTGCTGTTTTCCAGCACATCATAAACCGCTTTTTTTTTTTTTTTTCAAAATGTTTTTATTGAAGAAGTAAAATAGAAAGACATATGTACATAACATCGTAAGTCATTTTTACATAAATTACGGGAACTACAGAGATTACATAAGATCCATTAGACGTGAGATCTAGAGGTAATACATATGTCAGCGATAAGAACATTTGAAGAGAAAAAAAAAACGAACAGATGGGTAAAAACCTCTACTTGCTAGGAAGTGTGAAACAGTGTAGACAGAATGTAACTGTCTAAAGCATGCCGTCGGTAGCCAGAAAATACGCGGCAGTAGGCTGGAAGGATCTGAGTATGAAATCCTATCAATAATAACTGGGGGAGGTGGAGTGTAACCAGGAGAGAGAGGGGAGGAGAGGGGGGGGGGGCGGCGGGGGGGGGGGGGCTCCAAAAGTGTCCACCTGCCATAGTAATAATTTGGGAGATGGTAGTGACAAAGGCTGTATGAGTTACTGATCCTCCGGGATTGGCTCATCATAGGAGAAGGAGAGTGTAAGAAGATCTTGATGGTCGGTTGGGGAGAGAGTTGAGGAGATGAACAGTTGCCATTTGTTGAGAAAACGGGATCTGGATTTAGGGTTTTTGAAATCCGTGAGGAGTCGTTCTCTGTAGAGGAGGGTAACACAGTCCTTTTTGAGATGAGTGAAAGGTGGGCCTTGAGGTGAAACCCAATGTCTGAGGATGAGTCTCCTTACGATAAGTAAGCATAGCAGGATCCAATCTTTGGAGGGTAGTTTGGAGGCCGTTCCCTGATGGGATGTGGCATTGGATGTGGAAGAGGACCAAGGTAACAGTAGGGGATCCCAGAAACCGAAAATCAGGAGGAGAGGGTCTTTGGGGAGTTTCAATAGGGTTACTTCAAATATGAAGGAGATGACTTGATCCCAAAATGAGGAGATGAAGGAACAGGACCAGAATCGATGTGCGAGTGAGGGTTTGGTGGTTGAGCAGAGGGGGCATGAGATTCCATCTTTCGTGGACTTGGGTGAGAGGAAGGGGATATAGGCTCGGTGTGCTATTTTAAGCTGAGTTTCCCTCCATGTTTCAATGGGAGTGAGACGGAGAACATTACGAAGGCCAGACAGTATCTTTTCGACAAGGTTGGGATCGGGGAAATCTCTGTCCCAGTTAGCAATGGAAGTAGAGGTAGGAGGTGGTGAAGATTCGAGTAAGAGAGGTTTGTAGATGTCAGCGATCGTAGACTGACCACTTTTTTGCAGCCGGTCTAAGAAATTTGGTTTAAACCTTAGAGATTCTGTCTTGCATGTGTTAGTGATAAAGCTGACACATTGATTGTAGTGAAACCTATGAGAGGGAGGTAGGGAGAATCGGGTGGAAACCTCTGAAAATGGAAGAATCTGTCCGGTTTTTGGGTCGCAGAGTGCAGCAAATTTTGACAGGCCATGCTTCTGCCATATATCAAAAGGTTTGTAGTGCGTACCGGGGGTGAAACCAGGGTTGCCTTGGATGGGTAGGTGTGGGGAGAAGTGGGAGGGGAGTTTAAGGATTTTTCTAATCTCTCTCCAAGCCAAGGCCGTATAGCGCAACAGGAGATTGTGTTGCAAGGGGGGGGAAATAGTTTTCCATCTGCAGTGTAGGAGGGCCACTAATGAGTAAGGGTGAGCCATTGCAGTCTCCAGTGCAAAGTTTGAGTGTCGGGATTGTTGAGCTATCCAGTCTAGACTAGTCCTTATTAAGCATGCGAGATTATATAATCGTATATGTGGTAAGCATAAACCGCTTTTGAGGTTGAGGCGCGCCTTTTGGATGCCATGGTCGTTCTCCAGTTTCCAGGCAGAAAGTACAGTAAAACTGCAGGCAAAGACACTGGACAAAGCACTGGGGGGGAAAACTGAGGTCAATTTATTAGATACAGCAATGTAATCCAATAAGATTACAATGTATTGTGTGTGTTGTGATTTATACATTTTGAATCTGGCACCGGTTCCCCCCTCCCCCCCTGCATCGTGATGCTCGCAGGGAAGGGGAGCCGGAACACACAGAGGATCGAGCGGAGGATTCAGCCGCCGTACACAGCGAGAGTACAGCGCGGGATCTCGGGGACAAGGTAAGTAACCTCTTCCAGGATCCAGCGATGCGATCCCGAGTGTGGCTCGGGGTTACCGCTAATGGTTCTGAAATCTCATCCCGAGCCACACTTGGGAATACAGCCAAGGAGGTTAATCACTTGCCGACCATTCACCACAATTTTACGTTGTCTTTTGGCCACTAGGGGCACGCGCACACCCGCAGCATGCACCAGGAGCCAATGTGAGTGCCCGGTGGGAGCACTGACCGCCGGGCCCCCATGATGGCTCGGGACAGAACGAGAACCAGGATCTGTGTGTAAACACACAAATCCCCGTTCTTTTAGGGGAGTAGAGACAGATCGTGTGTTCATACTAAGTATGAACACTGATCTGTCATCTCTCCTAGTTAGTCCCATCCCCCCTACAGTTAGAACACAGGGAACACAGTTAACCCCTTGATCTCCTCCTAGTGTTTAATCCCTTCCCTGCCAGTGTAATTTACACAGTAATCAGTGCATTTTTATAGCAGTGATTGCTGTCATGTGTGTTGAAGCCCACCCCCCACAGTGAGAATCACTCACTAGGACACACTTAACCCCTTCATTCCCCCCCCCCCCCCCAGTGTTTAACCCCTTTCCTGCCAGTGACATTTACACAGCAATCAGTAATTTTTTTTTAGCACTGATCGCTGTATAATTGTCAATGGTCCCAAAAAATGTCCAATCTGACCGCCGCAAAGTTGCAGTCCTGATAAAAAGCGCAGATCACCGTTTTTTTTTACTAGGAAAAAAATAAATAATACAAATGACAAAAATCTATCTCCTATTTTGAAGACACTTACACATTTATTGCGATTTATTTTTTTTTATTTATTTTTTTAACCAATAATATGTAGAAGAATACATATCGGCCTAAACTGAGGAAGAAATTAGTTTTTTTGAAAAAAATAAAAATAAAATGGGGGTATTTATTATAGCAAAAAGTAAAAGATATTGGGGGTGATTTACTAAAGACCTGCGCCTGTGGTGCAGTGGAGAAATTGGAGCAATTGCACAAAAAATGGGACTCAAAAATGATGGTGCATGTGAGCAAATCGTATTTACTTGCACAATAGTTCACGCATAACATTAGCAAGCGCGGCCAATGTGATCTTCTACGTTTTTTGTCTGAATACTGTGGATAACTTTGCTACAGTTTCCCATCTTTTATTACCGGGCTAAAATCTATGTATATAATCTTGTTTAAATGCACAGATTATGTCCAGAACATGTAGATCTGTCTTACAATTAATCGCGCCTTTTTTTTTTACACCTTCTTTTAGCTAAGTGCACATTGACGGCCCACATGCCATTCCATCCTCGCCCGACACACCGCACACGCCTTGGCGTCTTACATATCAAAAATGTTTCACCTGTTACCTATTTTGACCTTAAATTTCTTATAAAGTGTCACATGATCCACAGAAGACGGGGAGGTCTATGTTTGGGGCTGGAGGGGTGTGTGTACAATGACTTGCATTTTCCTTTGACATACTTACTTAGCCGTTTGAAGGTTTATTCATTTGTCTTGATTTTGTTAGCGATGTCCTAAAGACTTGTCAGTTCTGAATGTTCGCTCTTTTGTATGGGGAATGATTTGTTTGTTTTTCTGTACATAGGCAACCTTCACATGATTTCTCTAACTGTGGAGTCGTTACACTTTCACAGAGCTTTATAACCACTTTCAGCCCCGGACCAATTGGCAGCCAAAGGACCAGGCCCCTTTTTGCGATTCGGCACTGCGTCGCTTTAACTGACAATTGCGCGGTCGTGCGACGTGGCTCCCAAACAAAATTGGCGTCCTTTTTTTCCCACAAATAGAGCTTTCTTTTGGTGGTATTTGATCGCCCCTGCGGTTTTTATTTTTTGCGCTATAAACAAAAATAGAGCGACAATTTTGAAAAAAATGCAATATTTTTTACTTTTTGCTATAATAAATATCCCCAAAAAATATATAAAAAAACATTTTTTTTTTTCTCAGTTTAGGCCGATACGTATTCTTCTACATATTTTTGGTAAAAAAAATCGCAATTAGCGACTATTGATTAGTTTGCGCAAAAGTTATAGCGTTTACAAAACAGGGGATAGTTTTATAGCATTTTTATTAATATTTTTTTTTTAATTAGTAATGGCGGCGATCAGCGATTTTTATTGTGACTGCGACATTATGGCGGACACATCGGACATTTTTGACACATTTTTGGGACATTTTTCATTTATATAGAAATCAGTGCTATTTAAATAGCACTGATTCCTATGTAAATGACAGTTGTAGTGAAGGGGTTAACCACTAGGGGGCGGGGAGGAGTCAGTGTGACGTGTTGTGTTTTTTTTTACAGGAGGGGGCGTGGCTGTACGTCTGACGTCATTGATCGGCGTTCCCGATGACAGGGAACCGCCGATCACTGACAGTCAGTGTAGGAAGCGCGGGAGAGGTTTGTTTACACAAACTTCTCCCCGTTCTTCAGCTCCGTAACCCGATCGCGGGATACCAGCGGCGATCGGGTCCGCTGGTCCCGCGGCCGTGGTCACGGAGCTCCCGACCAGGTCGCGAGCAGGCAAATTAAAGGGGACGTATATATACGTGCTTTTGCCTGCCCGTGCCATTCTGTTGACGTATATCTACATGAGGCGGTCGGGAAGCGGTTAATTTATCTTCCCATTTTATTGGGGTTTAAAAATAAAATAAAAAATGTGTGAACTTTTACTGTGTTTCTCAAATAAAGTTGTAAAATGCTTTGCAGAGCTTTTTCTGTGTGATTGGGTGTTTATTCATGATAAACATGGTAAACACACAGATCCACGTCCTGTCAGTGGAGAGGAGACCGATGGTGTGTTCCCAGTACAGAGGAACACTGATCGGTCTCCTCCCCTTGTGAGTCCCCTCCCCCTACATTTAGAATCACTCCCAGGGATCATACATTAACCCCTGCAGTGCCCCCTAGTGTTAACCCCTTCCCTGCCAGTCACATTTACACAGTAATAACTGAAATTTTATAGCATCTCTGTGTAAATGTGAATGGTCCCAAAAATGGTCCCAAAAATGTGTCAAAAGTGTCCGAATTGTCCCAGTCCTGAAAAAAAAATCGCAGATCGCCGCCATTACTAGCATAAACAAATGCAATAAATCTATCCCCTATTTTGTAAACGCTATAACTTTTGCGCAAACCGATCAATATACGCTTATTGCTTTTTTTTTTACCAAAAATATGTAGAAGAATACGTATCGGCCTAAACTGAGTAAAACATTTTTTTAATTTTTTTTAAATGGGATATTTATTATAGCAAAACTTCGCAAAAAGTAAAAAAATATTGTGTTTTTTTCAAAATTGTCGCTCTTCTTTTGTTTATAGTGCAACAAATAAAAAACGCAGAGGTGATCAAATACCAGCAAAAGAAATCTCTATTTGTGGGAAAAAAAGGGCGTCAATTTTGTTTTTGGAGCCACGTCGCACGACCGCGCAATTGTCAGTTAAATTGCCGAATCGCAAAAAGTGCTCTGGTAAGGAAGGGGGTAAAATCGCCTGGTGCTGAAGTGGTTAACTCAACTGAACACTGGCTGGGTAGGACAATTTAAAATAGCTACAAACTCTTCTGGCCTGCCACAAAAAATTGTAATGCGGCGTACACACGGTCGGAATTTCCGATGGAAACAGTCCGATGGGAGCTTTTCATCGGATTTTTCGACCGTGTGTACGCCCAACGGTCTTTTTCTGTCGGAATTTCCGACGGACTTTGGATTGAGAACCTGTTCTCAATTTTTCCGACGGAAAACCTTTCTATCGGATTTTCCGATCGTGTGATTTTCCGATCGTGTGACACGCAAAATTCCGACGCATGCTCGGAAGCATTAAACTTCCCTTCTATAGTGCTGTCGAACGTGTTTTATGCCGCTGTGTTACAGACCGTCGGAATTTGGTGTGATCGTGTGTAGGCAACACAGCTTGAGCGGAATTCCGTCGGAAAAACCGTCAGAGTTTTTTCCGACGAGAATTCCGATCGTGTGTACGCGGCATAACACTGGGTTACCAGGAACTTTTGCACCATTAGATTGAGAATGTATGCCAGGAAAGGCACATGTGTCAGCTTTCCCTGCCGGAGGGCGGACAGCAGCTGGTGTCATTGTTGCACACCACTATTCCTGGGCATACTGTAGATGTTGATATTCTGCGTGTGGCCACATGACAATGACTGGGAGACGTTCTGAACTTACGGTGGGAATTGCAACTACAACCCCTTATTGTCTAACATTACTCCAGCATGAACTCACTTCAATGGATTCGATCCAAGGACATCACCCAACAATCTTCTTATCACTGATAAATCCAGAGGCCGGTCTTGTCACTATTCATGTGTCCACTGACATAGAATGGAACATAGGTGGTAATATTCTGTGTGTGGCCACATATACTGTATGTACATGGTCATATTTCAGCCTTCTGATGACATGGATGCCCACATATGTATGCAGCTTTCCTGTTATTTCTATGTTAAAAATGACTTCCAAACACAGTCCAATTTCGTATTTACCAACACATTAGTGACCGGAACATGGCCCACAATTGACATACTCACTTTCTGGGCAGTCAAGCCCGGAAGATGCCCATGTTCTTTAGAGGTCCTACATATAAATATGCAGGGGGCACACAGCCACAGTTCCCACTGAGCTTGCCATACACTGAACAAATTCAGCCAGCTGCTGATGAACTGGTTTAAATTCAAACCATGGGTGGCCCTGTCAAGCTCCTCCCACACAAGATAATTCCATCTTAAAATCCAAGGAGCAACGTGGAAAATTGTTGGCCAGACAGTAACTGCGCCCAGTGTTCTGTTGGCTGTCTGAACACAATAGTTGGCAGAAGAGATTCCTCCATCCAAACTGTTTAGCATGGACGGGGAAATTGATGGGATTTTCACATTCAGCCTTACAGAGTATGGCCAAGCTCAGTTCAAATGAGCGAAATGCTGTGACCCAGGGAAGTTTGAAGCCCAAAATGTAGGACTGTCTTGACAAGTCTGGTACAGTTGGCATCTAGTGGCGTCGCTAGGGGGGGGGGGGGGGGGGGGGGCGGTGTGCAGGCCACACCCGGTTTACACCCGCTAGAGGGGTGACACCCGTGGGTTGCGGCAATGATAACACTGCTCACTGCAACGATCTGCGCCTCTTGGGTCTCGCGCTGTGTCGCTCAGCAGAGAGGACTGAAGGCGCCTCCTCCTCCTCACTGTTTACATGCACACAGGAGGGGGAGGAGCCTGAGGGACACACAATGCTGTGCATATCCATCCGCGCTGTTCTGAGGTCGGTACACTTTGCTACCATATATGTAGATGGACATGTGCAGGGAGGGCTATCTATGGGAGAGGAGTGTCTATACTGATAGGGGGGTCTGAACTGAGGGGGGGTGTCTATACTGGTGGGGGTCTATACTGATGGGGGGTCTGCACTGGGGGGGAGGAGTGCCATACTAATGGGAGTCTGCACTGAGGGGGGTGTGTCTGTACTGAGGGAGGGGAACCTGTACTAAGGGGGAGGTCTATACTGATGGAGGGGTGTTTGTACTGAGGGAGGGGGTCGGTGCTTAGTGGGGGTCTATACTGAGGAAAAGGGGGTCTGTACTGAAGGCAAGGTCTATACTGACAGAGGGGGGGGTCTGTACTGAGGGGGGGTCAGTACTTAGTGGGGGTCTATACTGAGGAAAGGGGGTCTGTACTGAAGGCAAGGTCTATACTGATGGAGGGGGTGTCTGTACTGAGGGAGGGGGTCAGTACTTATTGGGGGTCTATACTGAGGAAAGGGGGTCTGTACTGAAGGCAAGGTCTATACTGATGGAGGGGGTGTCTGTACTGAGGGAGGGGGCCAGTGCTTAGTGGGGGTCTATACTGAGGAAAAGGGGGTCTGTACTGAAGGCAAGGTCTATACTGACAGAGGGGGGGGTCTGTACTGAGGGGGGGTCAGTACTTAGTGGGGGTCTATACTGAGGAAAGGGGGTCTGTACTGAAGGCAAGGTTTATACTGACAGAGGGGGGTCTGTACTGAGGGGGGGTCAGTGCTTAGTGGGGGTCTATACTGAGGAAAAGGGGGTCTGTACTGAAGGCAAGGTCTATACTGACAGAGGGGGGGGGGGGTCTGTACTGAGGGGGGGGTCAGTACTTAGTGGGGGTCTATACTGAGGAAAGGGGGTCTGTACTGAAGGCAAGGTCTATACTGATGGAGGGGGTGTCTGTACTGAGGGAGGGGGTCAGTACTTATTGGGGGTCTATACTGAGGAAAGGGGGTCTGTACTGAAGGCAAGGTTTATACTGACAGAGGGGAGGTCTGTACTGAGGGGGGATCAGTACTTAGTGGGGGTCTATACTGAGGAAAAGGGGGTCTGTACTGAAGGCAAGGTCTATACTGATGGAGGGGGTGTCTGTACTGAGGGAGGGGGTCAGTACTTATTGGGGGTCTATACTGAGGAAAGGGGGTCTGTACTGAAGGCAAGGTCTATACTGACAGAGGGGGGGGGGGTCTGTACTGAGGGGGGAGGTCTATACTGACGGAGGGAGGTCTATACTGACAGAGAGGGACAGAGAGAGACAGTGCATTTCCACAGAAAATTAAGAGACATGGATGAGCAAGTTTGAGGTGGAGAAACTTGACTAACCTGCATAGAGTCCTGACCTCAACCCGATAGAACAACTTTGGGATGAATTAGGGTGGAGCGAGCCAGGCCTTCTTGTCCAACATCAGTACCTGACCTCACAAATGTGCTTCTGGATAAATGGTCAAACATTCCCATAGACACCCTCCTAAGCCTTGTGGACAGCCCTACGGACTACACCGGGATGCCATGAAAGTTCATGTGTGTGTAAAGGCAGGCGTCCCAATGCTATTGACAATATTGTGTAGCTACATAGCAATAAATGATCCAAAATAACAAATCATAAAAATAAGTAAATAATTACATTTTACATAAACTCATTATAGCCTTTTATAGACAAATCCGGCGGAAATGGGTCAATGTTTTTTTATTTTTATTTCCTATTTGTATTTATGCAATTAAATGGTTAATATGCCTTGTTTATGTTGTATCATTATTAGAGGACCCCAATCCTCGGGGGTCGTCACCAACAACAATCTTTAATTAAGCACATTATTGGCTTCATCAAGGTGTCCAGTTGGGTTTAGTTTAAACACAGAATCATGTCTCACTCCTGGGATTCTCACCAATTGTAACCTTTCAATTATCAAGAAAATAAAAGTTTAATTTAGCCATCACCATGTGTATTCCTATGTGTATTCTTGAAGGGGAACACCACGACCAATTTTTTTTTAACCGCTTCCCGATCGGCCCACGACGATGTACGTCGACAGAATGGCACGGACAGGCAAAAGGGCGTACAGGTATGTCCCCTTTAAGATTGCCGCCGTGTCATTGCGTGTGCGCCGCCGGTCGGGACCCCCGTGAGTCCGGTCGTGGGTCCCGCGGACTCGATCGCCGCGGGGATACCCGTGATCGTCTCACGGGGCGGCTGAATGGGGAAATGCGGAAGTAAACAGCATCTCCCCGTTCTGCCTAGCAACTAGTGACAAAGATCTCTGCTCCCTGTGATTGGAGCAGAGATCAGTGCTCACTAAATCACAGTCACGCCCCCACACAGTTAGTAGCACGCCCCTAGGAACACTTAACCCCTACACTGCCACCTAGTGGTTAACCCCTTCATTGCCAGTGTCATTTACACAGGAATCAGTGCATTTAAATAGCACTGATTGCTGTATAAATGACAATAGTCCCAAAAATGTGTCAAAAATGTCCGATGTGTCCGCCATAATGTCGCAGTCACAATAAAAATCGCTGATCGCCGCCATTACTAGTAAAAAAAAAATATATTAATAAAAATGCTATAAAACTATCCCCTATTTTGTAGACGCTATAACTTCTGCGCAAACCAATCAATATACGCTTATTGCAATTTTTTTAACAAAAATATGTGGAAGAATACGTATCGGCCTAAACTGAGGAAAAAATATGTTTTTTTTTATATTTTTTGGGGGATATTTATTATAGCTAAAAGTAAAAAATAATGCATTTTTTTTCAAAATTGTCGCTCTTTTTTTGTTATAGCGCAAAAAATAAAAACCGCAGAGGTGATCAAATACCACCAAAAGAGAGCTCTATTTGTGGGGAAAAAAGGACGTCAATTTGGTTTGGGAGCCACGTTGCACGACTGCGCAATTGTCAGTTAAAGCGACGCAGTGCCGAATCGCAAAAAATGGTGTGGTCTTAAGCCAGCAAAATGGTCCGGGGCTGAAAGCGGTTAAAAAACGATATGAGTTCCCCTTCAAGAGCATACCAGGCCCTTTAGTCTGTCATGGATTTTAAGGGTAACCCCCATGCAGAAAAAACGGCATGAGGTCCCCCCAAAATCCAAACCAGACCCTTATCCAAGCACACAGCCCGGCAGGTCAGGAAAGGTACATTGTACCCCTAACCCATTCACCTGAAAAAAGTGTGAAAAATAAAACACATTACACATTTATTAACCTCCCTGGCGGTATTCCCGAGTCTGGCTTGGGGTGGAATTTCAGGACTATTAGCGGTAACTCCAAGCCAGACTCGGGATCGAATTGCAGGATACAGGGAAAGTTGGTTGCCTTGTCCCCTGGATCCTGCGATGTCTCCCCGCTGTGTGTGCGAGCTCCTCCGCTCGATTCACACAGTGCTGATTTCCGCCGGGCTCCGTTCCCTGCGACGCTGCGACGCACGGGGACGGAGAACGGCGCCAAATTCAAAAAAGTAAAAACACAGTACATATACAGTACTGTATAAAAAAATCACACATCCCCTTTGTCCCTAGTGGTCTGTCCAGTATCCTGCATGCACTTTTATATTATAAATACATTTTTTTTTCTGCCTGGAATTTGTAGATTGTCCATAGCAACCAAAAAGTGTCCCTTTATGTCAAAAGTGGTTTTAGACCAGCTAGAAAACAGCGATAATAAATTAGAATCACTTGCAGAATTGAGCGATAGTGATTTGTGGAGAGATTCGTCATCAAACACTAAATGACAGCGACAATTCTGCAACTGAGCATATTTCAGTGTTTTTGATTTGATTACATTATTGAATCATTTTTATTATTATAATATTATTATGTGTTATAATTATTTATAGTTATTTATTATATTATAATTTATGATAAATTTTTCAAACTTTATCACACCCGGGATGATTACTAGACTCTGGTTTGGACAGATTTCCGTGAGCTATTCCTAAGAATTACAGGCCTACTATATAAAATGCCAAATTTCCATACAAAATAATTGTACCGCTTTCAGCACCAAAAATCAGAAATAATCATACCGCCAGGGAGGTTAAGGCAGCTCCGGCGTCTCTTCTGACTTCTTCTCCCCTCTTTGGTTTTTCTGCCTCCTCCGCTGACGTCTTCTGCCTCCGCTGGTTCTTCTTTTTTTTTTTTTTTCACAATCAAAAGGTTTTTATTTAGAAAAAATTGCATACAGTAAGATTAACAAAGAGGCAATTTAGAAGGCAAGTTACAGTCAAGTTAGGAGACATACAATGTCTCAACAGTAAACCAACAGTAAGCATAACTTTTATGTATCGTACATTATGAATTATCATTGGAGAGTTCACTGAACATTCATTGTTTGTATGAGGGTATGGGGGGGGGTGAGGGGAGGTCTGCGAGGTGGGGGGGGGAGGGGGGGTAGAGGGGAGGGGAAAAAAAAGGGGGGGGGCAGGAATGTCTTAAGTGTGTTTAGGATTCTGGTGAAGGTCGGTTCTTGTCTTTAACAGACACTAATTGGCTTATGGTTATTAGTGTTTGTAGCACGTTAATTCAGTGATTTAGGAGGATAGGTTAATGTATTCCGTCGATAGCGTGAAAACTAACCAGGGCTGCCACTGTGATGAAAAGTTAGAACAGTCTTCTTTTTTCATTGCAAGTATTTCTTCAATTCTGTACATATAGTTGGTCCTGTCCAGCCAGTCCTTGACCGTGGGGGTGTGAGTGGTTTTCCAGTGCAAAGGTATTAGGCTTTTGGCTGCTGTAAGGAGGTGCCTGGTTAAGGACCTTTTGTATTTTCTGATTGAAAACGTGTTAATATGCAATAGACATGCAGCTGCGTCTAAAGTGATTTTTGTGTCTGTAATGTGCTTAATCCACCTAATAATTTGGTTCCAGTAGTCAAGGACTGGGGGACATTCCCACCAGAGATGTAAAAGAGTACCTGTGTCGTTGTTGCATCGCCAGCACACATCTGAGGTCTGAGGTGACCATTTTTTGGTCTTAACTGGTGTTATGTACCACTGCGTGAGGAGTTTGTATGAGATTTCTTGATATTTTGTGCTGAGTGAGCATCTGTGTGCAAATATACACGCTTTATCCCATTGTGCGCTGGCGATTACAACCCCGAGTGCGCTCTCCCATCTTTCTCTGTGTCTATTTCTGCTTTGTTTGGGTGAGTGGAGTAGCCATTTGTAGGCAAGGGAGGTTGTGTTGGTTGTTTGTGCGCCTTTGAGGCATATGTCTTCTAGGGGTGTGAGTTTTTGGAAGTATGAGGGATGGTATTTGCTGTTTAAGAGGAAGTCCTGAACTTGTATATAGAACCAATAGTTTGAGAATAAGTTTCCATATTCCATTTTGAGTGTCTCTAGGGATTGGTTCTTCTACCCTCTCCGGGTCTTTTCTCTCTTTCTGCTGTCTTCTGCCTTTGCTGGGTCTTCTCGCTCTTTTGCCGGGTCTTCTCCGCTGTCTTCTTACGATGTTGACTCGACACTCTCTCCCACTCTAATACTGGGTGCGCAGTGTGCCCCTTCTTATAATAGCAGAGGGTGGGGTCACCGGGTAATGTCATCCAGAGGCCCCGCAACATAAGACATCACCACCCTGGGGCATGATGGGGTGGTGACATCATAAGGGGTGGGCCTCCGGTGACCCCACCCAATGCCAATATTAGTAGTGGCACACTGTGCACCCAACATTAGAGTGGGGGAGAGCGTTGAGTCAACATACGAAGAAGAACAGAGGCAGAAGCTAGAGGAGAAGACACAGCAAAAGAGCGAGAAGACAGCAGGGAAGACCCAGCAGAGGCAGAAGACAGCGGACAGAGGGAGAAGAACCGGAGAGGGCAAGAAGACGTCAGCGGCGAGCAGAGAAGAACTGGAGAGGGGAGAAGAACTGGTAGAGGCAGAAAACGTCAGCAGAGGAGGCAGATGAGCTGGAAAGGGGAGAAGAAGTTGGAAGAGATGCCAGAGCTTACTTAAGAAATTACTTTAAAAAGGTGTAATGTGTTTTATTTTTGACACTTTTTTACAGGTGAGTGGGTAGGGGTACAATGTACCCCATACTCATTCACATCGGGTGGGGGGCCAGGATCTGGGGGGCCCCTTTGTTAAAGGGGGCTTACAGATTCTAATAAGCTCCCCGCCTGCAGACCCCGACAACCAACGGTCGGGGTTGTCTGGAAGAGGCCCTTGTCCTCATCAACATGTGGACAAAGTGCTTTGGGGCGGGGGGCGCAGGTCCCACCTGCCCCCAAAGCACCCACCCACATGTTGAGGTAATGTGTCCTGGTATGGTTCAGGGGGGGTGGGTGCTCGTTTGTCCCCATCCCCCTTCCTGACCTGCCGGGCTGTGTGCTCAGGTATGGGTCTAGTTTGGATCTTGGTGGACCCCTACGCCGTTTTTTCAGCGTGGGGGTTCCCCTTAAAATCCACACCAGAACAAAGGGCTTGGTATGCTCTTTGAGGGGGAACCCATGCCATTTTTTTAACATTTTAAATGGAGTTCCCCCTAAAGATTTATACCAGACACAGTGCTTGGTATTATCGGGGATCAAAGTAGAATCCCTGTTCATGTCGGACTTCAAGCCGCAGGGCAAAGTCGGATCCAAAGTGGTACGGCTGTTGGGCCAAATAATAATGGTTTGTTGAGTGGTGTTTAGAGTAGAGTAGACACCTGGATGTTCGGGTTCGAGGGGTTCGGCCGAACTTTGCAAAAAAGTTCGAGTTCGGGACCGAACTTGACCCGAACTTGACCTCAAACCCGAACCCCATTGAAGTCAATGGGGACCCGAACGGCTATAATGAATTGTCGGCTCCCGTCCCCATATTACAGAGAACAGTCATTGAAAGTCATTGATTTTTAAAAAGTAATTGTCATAAAAAGTGTTTGGGGACCCGGGTCCTGCCCCAGGGGACATGTATCAATGCAAAAAAAAGTTTTAAAAACGGACGTTTTTTCGGGAGCAGTGATTTTAATAATGCTAAAAGTGAAACAATAAAAGTGTAATTTTCCTTTAAATTTCGTACCTGGGGGGTGTGTATAGTATGCCTGTGAAGGGGCGCATGTTTCCCGTGCTTAGAACTGTCCCTGCAAAAAGTGTCATTTCTAGAGGAAAAAAAGTTATTTAAAAGCACTCGCCGCTATAATAATTGAAAAAAAAAAAAAGCGTGGGGTTCCCCCAAATTCAATTACCAGGCCCTTCAGGTCTGGTATAGATATTAAGGGGAACCCCACGTAAAATTTAAAAAACAATGATGTGGGGTTCCCCTAAATATCCATACCAGACCCTTCAGGTCTGGTATGGATTTTAAGGGGAACTCCAAACCAAATAAAAAAAAAAATGGCGTCCATAGCAGACACTTTATCCGAGCATGCAACCTGGCAGGCCGCAGGAAAAAAGGGGGGGCGAGAGAGCCCCCCCCCCCTCCTGAACCGTACCAGGCCACATGCCCTTAACATTGGGAGGATGCTTTTTGATTTTTAAAAATCAATTACTTTTAATGACTGTTCTCTGTATTACGGGAGCCGACAATTCATTATAGCCGCGAGTGATTTTAAATGACTTTTTTCCTGCAGAAATGACACTTTGTGCAGGGACAGTTCTAAGCACGGGAAACATGCGCCCCTTTACAGGCATACTATAGATACCCCCCCCCCCCCCCCCCCCCCCCCCCCCCCCCGGTACGAAATTTTAAGGAATATTACACTTTTATTGTTTCACTTTAAGCATTATTAAAATCAGTGCTCCGGAAAAAAACGCTGTTTTTAAAACTTTTTTTTTGCATTGATACATGTCCCCTGGGGCAGGACCCGGGTCCCCAAACACTTTTTATAACTTTTTAAAAATCAATAACTTTCAATGACTGTTCTCTGTATTACGGGGAGCCTTTTAAAATACTTTTTTCCTGCAGAAATGACACTTTGTGACAAACTGACAATAACTTTTTAAAAAGCTTTATTATATTGCCGAACACTGAACTCTAACCCGAACATACAGTAAATTGTGCACAGTGTACACCTGAAGCTACCCCAATTGCTGGTGTTGTTCTGTTCCTATACCACAGGCATCTGTAGCAGTTACAGTCGGTGTCCTATACCACAGGCATTCCACCTTATACAGATTTTAAGTCTCCACGCAAAAAAAAAAAAAAAAATTTGAGCCCCTCTAAAATCTATCAGCATTGGGAGGCGCCCTTGCCAAGCCCCCCCCCCCCCCACCTGGCAAAGCACTCTATCTCTGTATTGATGGTGCCAAGGGCCTCTTTCCCAGAACACTGGCCCAGTGGTTGTGGGGGTGTGGGTGGACTTGTTATAATCTGGAATCCCCATTTAAAAAAAACGGATAGTAATGAGCCCTGGGTCCGGTGCAATCAGTGTTTTGGAAAATTCAAAGAAGATCTGATGCCAAACCCAGACCCCACAGAAATCATTGGCAGGCACATCTGTCAAATTAAACATGATCGTTTTCTGGGTTAATAGGCATTGGGGTTCAAAAAGAATTGAAAATAAATGTAAGAATGCAAAAAAAAATTTTTTAACACTTTACAGAAAATGGTGCTGCCGCAGTACCGACATTTACAAAGATGGTACAAACTGCCGACAAATGACATTTCATTTTCGGTTTCTTTAACCCCTTCAGCTCCAAAATATTTACTCCCCCCTTCATGACCAGGCCATTTTTTGCAATACGGCACTGAGTTACTTTAATTGACAATTTTGCGGTCGCTGTACCCAAATAAAAAAGTTATACCCCCCCCCCACACACACAAATAGAGCTTTATTTTGGTGGTATTCGATAACCTCTGTGGTTTTTATTTTTTTTTTGCTCTATAAACAAAAAAACAACCAACAATTTTGAAACAAAAATATATTTTTTATTCTCTTAAAAAAATAAAAAAAACGTCTGCCTTTACAACCCCTTTAATCCATTATCAATCATGTTATCCAGTGATGTACAGTAGATCCATCCATAGCCATACTCGGCCAATGATGTCAGCCAGTGTCCCTTTGTTTACAATCAGCTGCTGACTGGTGAATCACCCATCTGCCAGCAGAATGAAGTTGGAGTTGCATCATTGATGGATGGTGCTAAATACAATACACATATATTCTTGAAACACAACCTGTAGCACTGTAGCACTCTGTGTGTGACTTGAGGCTAGGACGGAGGTTCATCTTCCAGCTAGACATGTGCATTTCGTTTCGTTCCGAATCGAAATTCGGACAAATGTTTCATTATTCGAAAATTCGTATGCATTCAAATTTCCGAATAACAAAAGTAACAAATTTTAACGAATCCGAAAAAAAAAAATAACGAATTTGAAAACAAAATTCGAATTGAATTCGAAAAAAATAGAAGACAATTTTCATAGAATATATATATATATAATATATTTTTTAATATTATGTTCTATTGTTTTTCTATGCTTTTCTTTTTCTATTATTTTCTATTTTATAATAGTCTTTTCTATTCAAATTCAAATTCAAATTCATTCTATATGAAATTCCAATTTCGGAACATGGCTTGTGAAGTTCAAATCTCGTATAGAATGAATTTGAATAGAAAAGATTAGAATAGAAAATAATAGAAAATAACAGACTACAAAAACTATAGAACAGAATAGAATAAAATACAATATATAGAAAAAGATTAGAATAAAATAGAAAATAATAGAAAAACAATAGACCAGCATAGAAAAAATATTATATATATATGTATATATTTTTAATATATATATAACATCTTCCCAAATTCGAATTTTGTATAGAATAGACTGAATTCAAATTCAAATAGAAAAGATTAGAATAGAATAGAAAATAATAGAAAAACAATCTATATATATATATATATATATATATATATATATATATATATATATATATATATATATATTTAAAACCATCTTCCGAAATTCGAATGCCATATAAATTGAATTCAAATTTGAATAGAAAAGATTAGAATAGAGTAAAAAAGAATAGACTAGAAAAGCAATAGAACAGAATAGAATAAAATATAATATATATATATTATATTTTATGCTGTTCTGTTCTATTGTTTTTCTAGTCTATTTTTATCTATTATTTTCTATTCTAATCTTTTCTATTCAAATTCATTCTATACAAAATTCTAATTTCAGAAGACATTTTCCGAAATTCAAATTTTTTATAGAATTAATTCAAATTCAAACAGAAATGTTTAGAATAGAATAGAAAAGAATAGCATAGAAAAACAATGAAACAGAATAGAAAAACATAATATATATATACAGTGGTGTGAAAAAGTGTTTGCCCCCTTCCTCATTTCCTGTTCCTTTGCATGTTTGTCACACTTAAGTGTTTCGGAACATCAAACCAATTTAAACAATAGTCAAGGACAACACAAGTAAACACAAAATGCAATTTGTAAATGAAGGTGTTTATTATTAAAGGTGAAAAAAAATCCAAACCATCATGGCCCTGTGTGAAAAAGTGATTGCCCCCTAAACCTAATAACTGGTTGGGCCACCCTTAGCAGCAACAACTGCAACCAAGCGTTTGCGATAACGTGCAATGAGGCTTTTACAGCGTCCTGGAGGAATTTTGGCCCACTCATCTTTGCAGAATTGTCCTAATTCAGTTACATTAGAGGGTTTTCGAGCATGAACGGCCTTTTTAAGGTCATACCACAACATCTCAATAGGATTCAGGTCAGGACTTTGGCTAGGCCACTCCAAAGTCTTCATTTTGTTTTTCTTCAGCCATTCGGTGGTGGACTTGCTGGTGTGTTTAGGATCATTGTCCTGCTGCAGAACCCAAGTTCGTTTCAGCTTGAGTACACGAACAGATGGTCGGACATTCTCCTTCAGGATCTCTTGGTAGACAGCAGAATTCATAGTTCCTTTTATCACGGAAGTCTTCCAGGTCCTGAAGCAGCAAAACAGCCCCAGACCATCACACTACCACCACCATATTTTACTGTTGGTATAATGTTCTTTTTCTGAAATGCAGTGTTCCTTCTACGCCAGATATACTTGGACACACACCTTCCAAAGAGTTCCACTTTTGTCTCATCGGTCCACAGAATGTTGTCCCAAAAGTCTTGGGGATCATCAAGATGTGTTGTGGAGAAATTGAGACGAGCTTTGATGTTCTTTTTGCTCAGCAGTGGTTTTCTCCTTGGAACTCTGCCATGCAGGCCATTTTTGCCCAGTCTTTTCCTGATGGTGGAGGCATGAACGCTGACCTTAACTGAGGCAAGTGAGGCCTGCAGTTCCTTGGACGTTGTTGTGGGGTCTTTTGTGACCTCTTGGATGAGTCGTCGCTGCGCTCTTGGGGTAATTTTGGGGGGCCGGCCACTCCTGGGAAGGTTCACCACTGTTCCATGTCTTCGCCATTTGTGGATAATGGCTCTCACTGTGGTTCGCTGGATTCCCAAAGCTTTGGAAATGGCTTTATAACCCTTTCCAGACTGATAGATCTCAATTACTTTCTTTCTCAATTGTTCCTGAATTTCTTTGGGTCTCGGCATGATGTGTAGCTTTTAAGGATCTTCTGGTGGACCTTACTGTGTCAAGCAGCTCCTATTTAAGTGATGCCTTGATTGTGAACAGGTGTGGCAATAATCAGGCCTGGGTGTGGCTAGAGAAATTGAACTCAGGTGTGGACAACCACAGTTATAGTATGTTTTAACAAGGGGGGCAATCACTTTTTCACACAGGGCCATGATGGTTTGGATTTTTTTTCACCTTTAATAATAAACACCTTCATTTACAAATTGCATTTTGTGTTTACTTGTGTTGTCCTTGACTATTGTTTAAATTGGTTTGATGTTCCGAAACACTTAAGTGTGACAAACATGCAAAGGAACAGGAAATGAGGAAGGGGGCAAACACTTTTTCACACCACTGTATGATATGTAATATACTAAAAGTCCTGGTGAAAACTAATGTGAGGGTAAACCCAAAAGAAGTGAAAAAATAATGATGTAGTGAAAAAGTCCAAATCAATCAAGTGAAACACTGGTGTCAGCGGATCCTTGTAGATGATTCATGAACGAGAAAAGGCTGAACAGGGATGGCTTATACAACTTGATAGATGGTATAGAGAGATTGAATACTCTTACCGCAAAGGTTGGATACAACTGCCATACGACATTGTATCATGTAGGCTTGTGCGCTAAACCTCTTGCACTGGAGGGTACCGGATCAGGCAGGCAGGAACCGATTGACGGACAGTACGACCGATAAATCTCGTACAACCAAGCTGAGAAATCCCAAACGGTCCACTCGATAAAATCCCAAGGACAAGGGAAAAACAAAACAAAAAACGGAAGTGACTTCGATGGTGCAGGTCAAAAAACAACTAAAATGTATTCACATTGACATGTGACAATAAAATATTGAGAATGGAAAATAAAAGGATCAGCAATGTGAGAAACACAAGATAGCTGTCCCGACGCGTTTCGACACAATTCCGTCTTCTACTGGGGCATATATGTAGTTGGTGAGTGTTTTATCTGACGGGAGAGGAATCACTGACACCCGGTTATGGTGGATGATTAGAGGAATTCTACACATAATCAAAATATTGCATCAAGTTTATGGACTTTATTTTTTATATTATATTTTTTACTACTGGCACAGGGTGATTTACATTATATATGTTTTTTTTTTTTTTTAGCAGAGACCCTAGAGAATACAATGGCGGTCATTGCAACTGTTTATCTCGCACGGTATTTGCGCAGCAATTTTTCAAACACATATTTTTGGGGGAAATAAAAAAAAGTTTCATGCATTAAAAAAAAAACAGTAAAGTTTGCCCAATGTTTTTTGTACAATGTGAAAGATAACATTATGATGAGTAAATAGATACCTAACATGTCAGGCTTCAAAAATTGCACACATTCGTGGAATGGCGCCAAACTACGGTACTTGAAAATCCCCATAGGCGACGTTTTAATTTTTTTTACCGGTTACAGGTTTTGAGTTACAGAGGAGTTCTAGTACTAGAATTATTGCTGTCACTCAAACGTTTGCGGAGATACCTCACATGTGTGGTTTTAACGCTGTTTACATATGCGGGCGTGACTTACGTATGTGTTTACTTCTGCGAGCGAGCATGCGGGGACAGGGGCACTTAATTATTTTTTTTATTATTGTTAATTCTACTTATTCTACAAGGGATAGTTTGTAGAAAACATCCCTTGTAAAAGGGAATAGTGCGTGACAGGTCCTCTATACAGTGAGATGTGGGGACTATAAGTCACCACATATTACCTCTAGGCTGGGAAGCCTGAAATAAAAAAAAAATATTATCTCGGCTTCCTTTTTCAAATGCAGAGGACGGGCGTGACGTCAAAACATCGCGCCCAGCCTTCAAATGATCATAGAGACTCTGTGGACCATCTGGCCCGGCGGAAATCTCTATGATCAACATCCGGGACCAGCGGATCACTTCTCTGGCTCACCAATCCCATGGGTGAGTCGATAGAAGCATCGGAGGGCGGCTCCCACCGCCTATAAGAAGGATCTAGAGGCTGAACAGCTGCTATGATTGTTCTTATGGTGTAGGGAATCGCCGGCTCTAAAAGAAGATATCTGAATGATGCCTGTAGCTGCACCCATCATTCAGATATCACCTCTCAAAATCCGCAACGTCATATCACATTGGGTGGGTGGCAAGCGGTTAAAGGAGAAGTACAGTGAAAGCTCATTCGGTGCACAGCTCATTCTGCACTCCTGTGACCCATTTTCAGCAGACATCGGATGAAGCCCGCTGTCAGCTAACATCACAGAGCTGGTTTTGGCTTGGGCAAGATCTTAACCATATGTCTGGACTGGCACGCCCCAACATCTCTGTGCTGGCACCTGGCTCAGCCTCTAAGGGAGCCGCCAAAAGCCTTAGCCAGCTGCTCTCACCCCTTCCACAGCCCAGTGCTCTAGTGAGCGTGAATGGGGGGGGGGCAAAGCAGAGAGTCAGCGACTGACAGTCACCGGCTCTATGCTCAGGGAGCTCTAAGAACCGAGTGATCAGAGGTGTTTGATCGCTCAGTTCTCAGCATTAGAGCCAGCAGGGGATGGATGCAGCATCAAAAAAAAAATGATTCCCATACTTCTCTTTTAACTGTTTATTTGCCAAGAATTGGTACAAAGGCAGCCAGGCACACAACATTATGCTCTCACTCTGGCTCAATAAACACTCTAGGTGATGTCTTTCTGTCATTTTATTGCAGAAGAAACTTGGATAGGGAGGTAGGGTGGTATGGGATACCCCAGACATATTAAGGTATATGTAAACAATCACCATGTAAAACATCCCATTCAGTTTAACTTGAAAGGCAAAACATTTGTTTATATTTATACGGCATAAAAAAAAAAACATTCTAAACAACATTGTTTCCCCTTTTTTTTATAAATGATCACATTCTTTTTGTTCTCAGTTGCATAAGAAGCTTAGAGAGCTAAGGGGGAGGAATAGCAGTAGCACACTGGTTTTCCCAGTGAATGGCTGTACGGGGTGAGGGGACATGTTAGCAGACATCTGATCATTGGAGGAGAGCAAGCTGAGGGACTGGCAGGAACACCAGGGATTTCACATTAACCACTTCAGCCCCGGACCAATTGTCAGCTTAAGGACCAGAGGTCTTTTTTCAATTTCGCACTGCACTACTTTAACTGGTAATTGTGCGGTCATGCAATTTTGTAACGAAACGAAATTTGCGTCCTTTTCTTCCCACAAATAGAGCTTTCTTTTGATGGTATTTGATTGCCTCTGTGATTTTTATTTTTTGCGATATAAACGGAAAAAGAGCGAAAATTTAGAAAAAAAAAGAGATTTTCTACTTTTTGTTATAAGAAAAATCTAATAAACTCAATTTTAGTCAAACATTTGGGCCAAATGTATTCAGCCACATGTCTTTAGTAAAAAAAATGCCAATAAGCGTATATTTATTGGTTTGCGCAAAAGTTATAGCGTCTACAAACTAGAGTACATTTTCTGGAATTTACACCGCTTTTAATTTATGACTGCCTATTTCATTTCTTGAGGTGCTAAAATGGCAGAGAAGTACAAAACCCCCCCAAATGACCCCATTTTGGAAAGTAGACACCCCAAGCTATTTGCTGAGAGGCATGTTGAGCCCATTGAATATTTTTTTTTTTTAGTCCCAAGTGATTGAATAAAGACAAAAATAAAAAATAATTTTTTTTTTCTTCAAAAAGTTGTCACTAAATGATATATTGCTCACACATGCCATAGTTATATGTGGAATTGCACCCCAAAATACATTTTGCTGCTTCTCCTGAGTATGGGGATACCACATGTGTGGGACTTTTTGGGAGCCTAGCAGCGTACGGGGCCCCGAAACCCAAGCACCGCCTTCAGGATTTCTAAGGGTGCAAATTTTTGATTTCACTCCTCACTACCTATCACAGTTTCGAAGGCCATAAAATGCCAAAATAGCACAAAACCCCCCCAAATGACCCCATTTTGGAAAGTAGACACCCCAAGCTATTTGTTGAGAGGCATGGTGAGTATTTTACAGCTCTCATTTGTTTTTGAAAATGAAGAAAGTAAAGAAAAAAAATTTTTTTTTTTTTTTTTTCAATTTTCAAAACTTTGTGACAAAAAGCGACATCTGCAAAATACTCACAATACCTCTCAGCAAATAGCTTGGGGTGTCTACTTTCCAAAATGGGGTCATTTTGGGGGGTTTTATGCCATCTGGGCATTCCATGGCCTCCGAAACTGTGATTGGCAGTGAGAAGTGAAATAAAAAAATTACTCCCTTAGAAAGCCTGAAGGCGGTGCTTGGTTTTTGGGGTTCCGTACGCAGCTAGGCTCCCAAAAAGTCCCACACATGTGGTATCCCCGTACTCAGGAGAAGCAACAGAATGTATTTTGGGGTGTATTTCCACATATGCCCATGACATGTTTGAGCAATATATCATTTAGTGACAACTTTTTGTAAAAAAAATATATATATTTTTTTTTTTTCATTATTCAATCTCTTAGGACAAAAAAAAAAAATATTTAATGGGCTCAACATTGCTCTCAGCAAATAGCTTGGGGTGTCTACTTTCCAAAATGGGGTCATTTGGGGGGGGTTTGAACTGTCCTGGCATTTTATGCACAACATTTAGAAGCCTATGTCACACGTCACCCACTCTTCTAACCACTTGAAGACAAAGCCCTTTCTGACACTTTTTGTTTACATGAAAACATATTTTTTTTTTGCAAGAAAATTACGTTGAACCCCCAAACACTATATATATTGTTAAAGCAAAGGCCCTACAGATTAAAATGGTGGGTGTTGCATTTTTTTTTTCCACACAGTATTTGCGCAGCGATTTTTTCAAACGCATTTTTTGTGGAAAAAATACACTTTTTTTTATTTTAATGCACTAAAACACACTATATTGCTCAAATTTTTGATGAAATAAAAAATATGATCTTAGGCCGAGTACATGGATACCAAACACGACATGCTTTAAAATTGCGCACAAACACGCAGTGGCGACAAACTACATACATTTTTAAAAGCCTTTAAAAGCCTTTACATGATACCACATTAGATTCACGGAGGAGGTCTACTGCTAAAATTACTGCCCTCGATCTGACCTTCGCGGTGATACCTCACATGCATGGTGCAATTGCTGTTTACATATGACGCCAGACCAACGCTTGTGTACGCCTTTGCGCAAGAGAAGGGGGGGCAGGGGTGCTTTTTTTTTTTTTTTTTTTTTTTTTTTTTTTTTTTTATTTAGCTTTTTTATTCTATTTTTAAACTGTTCCTTCCATTTTTTTTCTTTGTTATGATTTTTATTGTTATCTCAGGGAATGTAAATATCCCCTATGATAGCAATAGGCAGTGACAGGTACTCTTTTTTTGAAAAAATTGGGGTCTATTAGACCCTAGATCTTTCCTCTGCCCTCAAAGCATCTGACCACACCAAGATTGGTGTGATAAAATGCTTTCCCAATTTCCCAATGGCGCGGTTTATATCCGGGAGGGGGGACATTCCCTCCTACTGCTTGTAAAAGCAGTCTAGAGGCTAATTACCCGCTAGAATTGCTTTTACATGAAAGCCGATCACTGGCTGAAAAGAATGATACCAAGATGATACCTAAACCTGCAGGCATCATTCTGGTATAACCATTCAAAGTCCAGCAACATACTGGACATATATTGTAATCTTTTTTTTTTTTCATGCAGCCTCTTGGCTGAACGAAAAAAAGAGATTGATTGGTGGGTATGCCCACCATTAGAATACCTCCCTTCATCCACCCACTTCTAATGATGGGCATACATGCACCATTTATATATGCCGATGCATGGGGGCATCCTCCCGCAAAAGTTATGCCGTGTACACACGGTCGGAATTTCGACCGTATGTACGTGGCATTAGGAGCCAATCGCTCCTCCGCCCCCCCTGCTGCCCCCATGCTTCGGCACATATGCTCTTTTTTTTAACTGTGGTGGTGAAATCACCTCCTACAGCGTTGGAGTCGCGGCTTTATGTATCGTGGGAGCAAACGCTGTTGCTGTCAAGATAAATAAATCCGCGCTGCAACTGAATGGCGCACCTGAAAACAAAAAAATGCTTAACACTAAAACACAGTAAACAAAATTACATACCTGAAAAGCAAGCATGATAAAACATAATAAAAAACATTGCAGAATAGAATGGAGTAAAAAAAGAGCAACAATAGAGAGAGAGAGAGAACAATAAAACGACAACTATTTTTGTTTTTTTTTTTTTTTTTGAGATTCACAGGTAAAAAAGCTCCTGACTGTTAGCGACTGAATCAAAACGCTACCACAAAAAAAATGTTAGCGATCGCAGGGATCAGGCCTGACTCTGCGAACACTGCAGTTATGTGTGCTTAGTGTTTTGTAAGTGACAGTGATCGATCGATACTGCACTTGGGTGGGCTGGGCTGGGCTGGGCGGAGGGGGAAAACGCAGGTGCTAGCAGGTATCTGGGCTGATCCCGCTAACAATGCGTTTTTTTTTTTTGAACCCTAAACTGCTGGGACGCTAGTATAGATCTGATCAGATCAGATATTGATCTGTTCAGATACTATACCACTAAGGGAGGTGTATGCTTTGCGCGTGGGTGTTTGCGGTACTGGCACTAACCTGGGGCGACGCAGACCTTATTTGACCCTAAAACCTAATTGATATCACCCGCCGGGCGATCAGGGGGTTAAACCGTTATTGGGTAATAAATGGCGGGTGCCCTGACAGTATAAAAAACAAGCTAACTAACCAGCGTCACCCGTAACAGTAATACAAAAAAAAACTGGTTACCTAGCGACACTAATGCAGCGATCAGAAAAACGATCGCTTAGTGACACTGGCAAAAGGGGGTGAAAGGGTTAACTAGGGGCAATCAGGGGGTTAAACCTTTATTAGGTAATATATGGGGGTACCTGACGCTATATAAAAACCTGACGGGGAACCTAAATAACGAAATAACTAACTGGCTAACCAGCGTCACCAGTGACAGTTATACGGTGATTACTGGTGAAAGGGTTAACTCTAGGGGCAATCAGGGGGTTAAAACCTTTATTTAGGTTGTAATATGGGGGTACCTGACCTATAAAACTATTTATGAACCTATATAAAACATGGCGGTTAAAATAAAAAAAAAATGGTTACCTAGCGACACAATGCAGCGATCAGAAAAACGATCGCTTAGTGACACTGGCAAAAGGGGGTGAAGGGGTTAACTAGGGGCAATCAGGGGTTAAACCTTTATTAGGGGGGGGTAGGGGGCTACCTAGGACCTAAAACTAACTGCCCTGACAGTTATTACAGTCACACTGACACTAAATGCAGTGATCAGTAAATAAATGATCACTGCAATCAGTGACACTGTGACTGGGGGGGGAGGGGGTGATCTGGGGGGTGATCTGGGGGTGACAGGGGGGTGGATTGTGTGCCTATGTGTACTGGTGTCAGTGTACTGTTTGTGCACTAACCTTTACATCTTCTCTGCTCGGCGTTCCGGTCACATAGACCGGCGCACCGAGCGTGACATCACTTCCGCCTTCCTGTCTATACAATAGACAGGAAGGGGAAGCTTTTCATTCGCCAGGAGCGATCGCGAGGGGGTGGCCAGAAACCACTGGCCGTCCCCTCGTCCCGGATCGCTCCTGAAGCGATGCCGACCGTCCCCGCCGGCGGAGGGGGGTCCGATCGGACCCCCCAACCGCCTGAAGAATGGCACGTACAGGTACGTGGTTCTGCCTGTACGTGCCCTTCTGCCGACGTATATCTACATGGGGCGGTCGGCAAGTGGTTAAAGAAAGTGATTGTAAACCCTTACAGACCACTTTGACCTACAGGTAAGCCTAGAAAGGCTTACCTGTAGGTCCAAGAAAAATTTAAATGTACTACAGAGTTTAGAGGTCAATAGCATGTAATGCAGAGTGCAGGGGTCAGGACCATATAACTGAAAGCTCAGAAGTCAGTAGTATGCAACCCAGTGTGTAGAGGTTCAGGTGCAAGTATTGTAGAGAGCAGAGGTTTACTCTGAGTGGACATCATATAACGTCCTCTCAGAAAGCACTGCTCCCGCAGCTACGGGGCTGCACATCGGTGCAATCTGTCACTGCCAGTGCCATGTGACCGCTGTGACCATTTACAACAGATTACATGACAGTTGTAAACAATGGATGGCTTTCTTTCATTGTGTTGCTAGCTGTGATTGGTCACAGTGATCACATGGTACAGACAGGGCCACTCGCAGCCCATTTGTTAGCTTTGACCAATCACAGCTAATTACAGCAAAACAAACTGAATGAATCAGTTTCATTCAGTAAAAAGCTTGCTTATAGTAACGTTATTCACTGCTAGGGATGGGCCGAACACCCTCCTGTTCGGTTCGCAGCAGAACATGCGAACAGGCAAAAAATGTGGACGAACACCGTTAAAGTCTATGGGACACGAACGTGAATAATCAAAAGTTCTAATTTTAAAGGCTTTAATGCAAGTTATTGTCATAAAAAGTGTTTGGGGACCCGAGTCCTGCCCCAGGGGACATGTATCAATGCAAAAAAAAGTTTTAAAAAAACATCATTTTTTCCGGGAGCAGCAATTTTTTTTTAATGCTTAAAGTGAAACAATAAAAATGAAATATTCCTTTAAATATCGTGCCTGGGGGGTGTCTATAGTATGCCTGTAAGGTGGTGCATGTTTCCCGTGTTTAGAACAATACCACAGCAAAATGACATTTCTAATGGAAAAATTGTCATTTAAAACTGATTGCGGCTGTAATGAATTGTCGGGTCTCTGCAATATAGATAAAACTCATTGAAAAAAAAAATGGCATGGGATCCCCCCCCCCCAGTCCATTACCAGGCCCTTTGGGTCTGGTATGAATATTAAGGGGAACCCCAAACCAAAATTTAAAAAAAAAATGACGTGGGGGTCCCCCTAAAATCCATAACAGGCTCTTCGGGTCTGATATGGAAATGAAGGGGAGCCCTGCGTCAAATTTAAAAAAAAAATGTCATTGGGGTACCCCCCAAAATCCATCCCAGGCCCTTCAGGGTGGGAAGTCCCTGTGGTGTCAGTGGGGGCGGGGTCATCCAGTTACAGAACTGTCACAAGCGAACAAGTGTCCCACTGTGTAGGTGGGTCGGTTACAGATTTTTTCCGTTGTGGCATTTGGTCCATCGTGGCATGATAGAAGAAGATGAATGGACATTTTTATTTTTTTTATTTTTCAATAAAGGACTCGTTCCAAGCTGTGTCTTGTCGTTTTTAACATTTTGACCCTTTTTTTGTGAAATGGTAGGGGTACAGTACCCTGTTACCACTTCACACAGGGGGGGAGACCGGGATCTGGGGGTCCTCTTATTAAAGGGGGTTTCCAGATTCCGATAAGCCCCCCCACTCGCAGACCCCCACAACCACCGGGCAAGGGTTGTGGGGATGAGGCCCTTGTCCCCATCAACATGGGGACAAGGTGCTTTGGGGGGCTACCCCAAAGCACCCTCCCCATGTTGAGGGGATGTCGCCTGGTATGGTTCAGGAGGGGGGCGCTCTCTCGTCCCTCCCTCTTTTCCTGCGGCCTGCCAGGTTGCGTGCTCGGATAAGGATCTGGTATGGATTTTGGGGGGACTCCTACACCATTTTTAAAAAAAAAATTGGCACTGGGTTCCCGAAGGGCCTGGCGTGAATTTTAGGGGGACCCCCATGCAATTTTTTTTTTACATTTTGGTTCAGGGTTACCCTTAATATTCATACCAGATCCAAAGCACCTGGTAATGGACTGGGGGGATCCCATGCTCTTTTTTTCAATGAGTTTTATCTATATTGTCGAGACCTGACAATTCATTACAGCCGCAATTAGTTTTAAATGACAATTTTTCCTTTAGAAATGTAATTTTGCTGTGGTACTGTTCTAAACATGGGAAAAATGCGCCACTTTACAGGCATAATATAGACACCCCCCAGGTACAATATTTAAAGGAATATTTCACTTTTATTGTTTCACTTTAACCACTTAAGGACTGCCTCATGCCGATAAACGTCGGCAGAATGGCACGGCTGGGCACAAGCACGTACACGTGCAGGGAACTGACCATGTTGTGCTCTCCTGTCTAGTGTGGTCATTTTTTAAAAGGAAAGCAGAGGGACTGGCAGGAACACCAGGGATTTCACATAAAGGAAGCTATACAAAAGGGAACAGGGGCCCTTTTTCATACAGGTATGTGGGAGAGCAGCCAAATATCAGCAATATGAAGTGTTGGGTTGACATATCATTTATTAGAGATGAACACACCAAATAAAATTTTTGGAAGGGTTTGATTTTCTAGACCCTCAGGAAGACTGTGACACCTAAACAGCAACCATATTATTAAAGTGATTGTAAACCCTTACAGACCACTTGGACCTACAGATAAGCCTAGATTAAGGCTTACCTGTAGGTTCAAGAAAAATGTAAACGTACAACAGAGCTTAGAGGTCAATAGCATGTAATGCAGAATGCAGGGGTCAGGACCAGTGTTGGTCATCTTACTTTAAAAAGGATTTAGTTAAGTTACAAATTACTTCTCCCAAAAAGTAATTGCGTTAGTAACTCAGTTACTACATTGGAAAAGTAATTAGTTACGCAGCAAAGTAACTGACTTTTTTTTAAATATTCTATATGTGTAACTAAGGGGCAGGTCTAGTATTACTGTAACCAAGGGGCGCATTTATTATTATTGTTATATATCGTGTAACCAAGGGGCTTCTCTATTATTACTCTAACCAAGGGGCAGATCTGTTATAGCGTGTAAGCAAGTGGCGGGTCTATTATTATTATATCGTGTAAGGGGCGGATGGCTACAGAAGAGGGCGAATGTTAAATTAATGGGCAGAGCTCGATATATAACAATAATAATAAATGCGCCCCTTGGTTACAGTAATACTAGACCCGCCCCTTACTTACACGATAGACGCCCCTTGCAGAGTAGCACGAGCATCAGGAGCATGCGGCATCGCCTCGTACAATTACATGTTAACTGCTAACTGCACCTGCGCGGTGTAGAGTTCACTCAGAGCTGTTTAGGTTCGGCAATTTTCGGAAGCTCCGTAGTCCTTCGTACTGTGCAAGCCCTGCACCTGCGCAGTACAGGGGGTCCTTATCCGGCGGGGGAACTTTTTTGGCAGGACACCGGAATTACACTACTGCCATCTAGTGGCGGTAGATGTAATTGGGGTAACTAAGCCAAAGTAATGGGAACTGAGTTACCATGAGGGGAAAAGTAATTAGTTAGATTACTCGTTACCCTCTAAAGTAACTGTGTTATGTAACTCAGTTTATTTTAACTCAGTTACTTACATCACTGGTCAGGACCATGTAACTGAAAGCTCAGAAGTCAGTAGTTTGCAACCCAGTGTGTAGAGGTTCAGGTGCAAGTATTGTAGAGAGCAGAGGTTGGTGGTATGTAAAGCACAACACAGGGGTCAGTAATAGGTCACACAGGAGTCATAAGTAGGTATCCCAAAGTTCAGAGATGAGTACTATGTATTTGGACTGCGGGGGGTCGGTGGTATGTAAATCGAGGTGCAGAGTTCAGTGGTATATAAAGCAGAATGCAGGGGTCAGGAGTAAGTAACACAGGACTTCAGGAGCCAGTAGTGCTCAAAACAGTACAGAGTCCAAGTATGTATGTAATGCACGGTGCCACAAAAAGCATCTTTGTTGCATCAAGTCACATCAAAGTTACATAGTTACATAGTAGGTGAGGTCAAAAAAAGACACAAGTCCATCAAGTCCAACCTATGTGTGTGATTATATGTCAGTATCACCTTGTATATCCCTGTATGTTGTGGTCCTTCAAAGTAGTAAACAAATCGCCAGGAAAGTCGTCTGGCAAAGTCGCACCGTTATACCGCGTACACACGATCAGACATTCCGACAACAAAATCCTGGATTTATTTCCGACGGATGTTGGCTCAAACTGGTCTTGCATACACACGGTTGCACAAATGTTGTCACCAAGAACGTGGTGACATACAACACGTACGACGAGCCGAGAAAAAGGAGGTTCAATAGCCAGTGCGGCTCTTCTGCATGATTCCGAGCATGCGTGGAACTTTGTGCGTCGGAATTGTCTACACGCGATCAGAATTTACGACAATGGATTTTGTTGTTGGATCTCAATCCAGATCTCAAATTTTTGTGGTCAGAAATACAGGCGGAAAATGTCCAATGGAGCCTACACACGGTCGGAATTTCCGACAACAAGCTCCCATCCAACATTTGTTGTCGGAAATTTCTACCATGTGTACACGGCATAAGACTTTCAGGTTGCAGTGGTGTGAACCGAGCCTTACCCTGTGTAATGACCGTTTGTGTTTAGATTGTGTTGAAAATATAATAAACACACAATTATAGAAAAAAGGATAATCATCTAGATAGATTGTGGCTTGTCTCCGTCTATCACATTGCTGCTTTGTCTCCTAGAACAGAACTTCTCTAGAATCATCTTCCTCAACCTTGGGTTGGCCTGAATAATGATCGCACCTTCTACTGATGGGAAAGATGTGATTATAACCCAGGTGATAACAGTTATAGCATCTGAGGTTGAACGTTTACTTGTTGAAAACAACAAGAGCTCCGCTATATAAAACACTGCAGACAATGTAAGAAAGAAGATCATAGTCCGCGTGGCACTGATGAGGGCCTGGAGGTTTGGACGGGAATGTTCTGAAATGTTCTGCTTCATCTTCATGATATGTTTTATAAGATTCAAAGCTGTGACTCCAGTAGAGATAAGCGTCAAAACAAAGGGGAGGATGCAGCCTAGGAAAGTGGCCACCAGTCTGTAACCTGTAGGCATGGCAACATGTGTAGTGGTCTCAGAGATGTCCTCTGTACTGTTTGTTGAAGTTTGCCCCAAAAATACCACATTAACCACCCAGATCGACACAAAACTTAAAATGACTGAACCGATTGTTGATAGTAGAAGAATCTGTGTCAGGAAAGACAAAAGAAGCCTTTTTAACCTAATGATACGTTGATGGCTGAAGTTGTTGATGTTGGTACAATAGTAAGCACACAGCCAGCCGGTATGCCAATAGCTACAATAAATCAGACTGAACATCAGGAAGGTCAATGTCAATTCAATCTCTTTGATAAAAAATAGTTGAGGCCAAAGACAAACAATTAAATTCTGTGCAATTAGGACCAACTGCATAAAAACATTCACCAGCCCCATGGAGAAGTAGATGACATTGGCTGGATTGAAGGTAGGTTGTTTCTTCAAGCTTTGAAAACTAAAAGACACAATGCCAGTGTTTAAGGTGATGCCAACCCCGGTTTGTATGATAGTGATTGTGACCAAAAAGATCCCTGCAGCAGAAGCCATTTTCAATGTGACACATTCAAGAAAGAAGTATCTCTGTATCTGTGTCCAGTGAGTGAGGAGAAGTCATTTACGCTCTTTGACAGATGCAAATAGTCTCAGAGTTTTGGTTACTTGTTTCCATAAGAAAATAGGGATATCAGATGATTGTTTTGAGTTGATGAACGAAAGGAAAGTTTAACCAACAGGCATTCATATAAACTTTAACACCTTCCTGTCCGGCCTACAGCAGAATGACAACCAGGCGGTGGCTTTACTGTTCTGAGTGGACGTCATATAACGTCCTCTCAGAAGGCACTGCTCCCACAGCTACGGGGCTGCACATCGGAGCAATCTGTCACTGGCTGTGTCCACACTGCACAGTGTACTGGCACGCTGCCAGTACCATGTGACCGCTGTGACCAATCACAACTGATTACATGATTTAAATTCAAAATACTAACCACAACCTACAAAGCCATCCACAGCTCTGCCCCGAGCTACATCACCAATCTTGTCTCCAAACATATCCCAAACCGTCCTCTCCGCTCTTCTCAAGATCTCCTCCTGTCAAGCTCCCTTGTTTCCTCCTCCCATGCTCGTCTCCAGGATTTCTCCAGAGCCTCTCCTATCCTCTGGAACTCGCTACCTCAACCTGTCCGGCTATCCCCTACTCTAGCTACCTTCAGGCGATCCCTGAAAACTCATCTCTTCAGGGAAGCCTATCATGTCTCCAACTAATCTTTTACCACTTCCATCAGCTCATTCCCCACAGTTACAACCTTTTGTATCACCTCCCCCACCCTATTAGATTGTAAGCTCTTCTGAGCAGGGCCCCCTTAATCCTCTTGTATTTTATTGTATTATAACTGTATTGTCTCCCTTTTAATATTGTAAAGCGCTGCGTAAACTGTTGGCGCTATATAAATCCTGTAATAAATAAATAAATAAATAAATAAATGACAGTTGTAAACATTGTTGCCGCTATTTCTGCAAATATCTCCTAAACCTTTTAGGTTTGGGAGATATTTCTTGCACCTACAGGTAAGCCTTAATCTAGGCTTACCTGTAGGTTAAAGTGGTTGTAATGGGTTTAAGTGGTTAACCATAACTTTCAGTGGTTAACCATAGCGTTACTCTGGATGATATATGGGTCTGTTTTTCACGTTTATTTACTTACAACCTCCACGGTAGGGATGAGCCGAACACCCCCGGGTTCGGTTCGCACCAGAACTTTGGAACGGACCGAAAGTTCGTGCAAATTTTTGAACCCTATTCGTTACAATGGACGTGAACGTTCTAAATCAAAAGTGCTAATTATAACGGCCAATATGCATGTTAATGTCATAAAACAGGTTTGGGGACCCGCGTCCTGCCCCAGGGGACATATGTCAATGCAAAAAGAAGTTTTAAAAACTAACGTTTTTTCGGGAGCAGTCATTTTAATGATGCATAAAGTGAAAAAAAAAAGTGAAATATTCCTTTAAATATGGTACCTGGGGGGTGTCTAAAGTATGCCTGTGAAGTGGCATGTGTTTCCCGTGTTTAGAACTGTCCCTGCACAAAATGACATTTGTAAAGGAAAAAAAGAAGCCATTTAAAACCACTTGTGGCTTTAATGTCATGTCTTGTCCTGGCAATATGGCTGAAAATCCTTGAGAAAAATGGCATGGCTACCCCATCACCCCCCACCCCAGCCCCTTTGGGTCTTGTATGGATATTAAGGGGAACCCCGCACCCAAAATAAAACCCTATACCTACACCCCTATATACTCTGAACAGCAGTATACAGGCGGTGCAAACAAGACACGGACTGCAGGTTTGTTCTTAAGTAGAATCTGAACAGGTACATTTTTAAGTGTTGCTCCATCCAAAGAAAATCTATTTTTAAGCTTTTTGGAGAACATAGGGAGGGGTTATCACCCCTGTAACATTTGTTTTGCTGTCTGTGCACCTCTGTTCCGAACATTTCACCTCACTTTCCGTCCCAATGACAAATGTTTTTGGAAAAGTGTTTTTTTTTTTAAACAAGGATTGGTGATAAAGCATCAGTAGAGAGGAGATACCTTTTTCCCAAATTAAATCTAACAGGATAGAATTTCCCTTCCTAGGGGTAGATGTCCTCTCACTTCCTGTTTTCTCCTTCCATTTGCAAGTAGGAGTCGTTTCTAAGTTGGATGTTTGAAAGTAGGGGCCTGCAGAAATTTGCCCCATTAGATGTTGGTGTAGCCACAACACTGTAAGCCCTCACAGTTACTCTTGGTGGGCACAGGAATTGGCCCTGCTGTAAATTATTAGATCAAGACCTGTTGCGAAGCATTGCTTAAAAAATTGTAATTACATGCCCCTGTTAAACAGGGGCTGAAAAATTGGGCCTTAGCCACTGGTCTGGTGGCAAACAGAAACAAAAATGTTCTTCCAAGCTATCAAGGAATGGATCATTGAGGAGGAGGAAGAGGATAGTCAGTGAATATAACAGGACAGTCACTCAGCAGTCAGCATTAGGGATGAGCCGAACACCCCCGGGTTCGGTTCGCACCAGAACCTTCGAACGGACCGAAAGTTCGCGCAAATTTTCTAACCCTATACGTTATAATGGACGCGAACGTTCGAAATCAAAAGTGCTAATTACAACGGCCAATATGCATGTTAATGTCATAAAACAGGTTTGGGGACCCGGGTCCTGCCCCAGGGGACATATATCAATGCAAAAAGAACTTTTAAAAACTAATGTTTTTTCGGGAGCAGTCATTTTAATGATGCATAAAGTGAAAAAAAAAAAAGTGAAATTTTCCTTTAAATATGGTACCTGGGGGGTGTCTAAAGTATGCCTGTGAAGTGGCATGTGTTTCCCGTGTTTAGAACTGTCCTTGCACAAAATGACATTTGTAAAGGAAAAAAAGAAGCCATTTAAAACCACTTGCGGCTTTAGGTTTGTTCTTAAGTAGAATCTGAACAGGTACATTATGAAGTGTAGCTCCATCCCCAAAAAAATCTATTTTTAAGCTTTTTGGAGAACATAGGGAGGGGTTATCACCCCTGTAACATTTGCTGTCTTTGCACATCTGTTCAGAACATGTCACCTCACTTTCCGTCCCAATGACAAATGTTTTTGGAAAAAGTGGGGTTTTAATTGAAACAAGGATTGGTGATAAAGTATCAGTAGAGAGGAGATACCTTTTTCCCAAATTAAATCTAACAGGATACAATTTCCCTTCCTAGGGGTAGATTTCCTCTCACTTCCTGTTTTCTCTTTCCATTTGCAAGTAGGAGTCGTTTGTAAGTTGGATGTTTGAAAGTAGGGGCCTGGCGTATATACTCTGCAGAAATTTGCCCTATTAGATGTTGGTGTAGCCACAAGACTGGTGGGCACAGGAATGGGCCCTGCTGTGAGTTAATAGATCAAGATTTGTAATTGCATGCACCTGTTGAACAGGGCAGAAAAATTGGGGGTGGTGGTGGTGGTGGTGGACGGTGTTGCCACAAGACTGTAAGCTCTCACAGTTACTCTTGGTGGGCGCAGGAATGGGCCCTGCTGTGAGTTATTAGATCAAGATTTGTAATTGCAAGCACCTGATGAACAGGGCAGAAAATTTGGGCCTTTGGCGGTGGTGGTGGACGGTGTTGCCACAAGACTGTAAGCTCTCACAGTTACTCTTGGTGGGCGCAGGAATGGGCCCTGCTGTGAGTTATTAGATCAAGATTTGTAATTGCAAGCACCTGATGAACAGGGCAGAAAAATTGGGCCTTTGGTGGTGGTGGTGGACGGTGTTTCCACAAGACTGTAGGCCCTCATAGTTACTCTTGGTGGGCGCAGGAATGGGCCCTGCTGTGAACTATTAGATCAAGATTTGTAATTACCCGCCCCTGTTAAACAGGGGCTGAAAAATTGTGCCTTAGGCACTGGTGCTCGTGCCACAACACTGCAACCCCTCACAGATACTGTACTTGGAGCACAGCAGTCACACGTGTTGCGAAGCATTTTTTTAAAAAATTGTAATTACCCGCCCCTGTTAAACAGGGGCTGAAAAATTGTGCCTTAGGCACTGGTGCTGGTGCCACAACACTGCAACCCCTCACAGATACTGTACTTGGAGCACAGCAGTCACACGTGTTGCGAAGCATTTTTTTATAAAAATTGTATGTACATGCCCCTGTTAAACAGGGGCTGAAAAATTGTGCCTTAGGCACTGGTGTGGTGGCATGGATCATTGAGGAGGAGGAAGAGGATAGTCAGTGAACATAAGAGGACAGTCACTCAGCATCAGCATAGGCAGTCTTGAAGGGATGTGACATTAAAAATTATTCGGTTATATCCGCCTCAGGTGCCTGGTAGCTGGTGGTGATCCAAGACTGATTCATTTTGATGAAGGTCAGTCGATCAACCGAGGCGGTGGACAGGCGCACCCTATGATCGGTGACAAATCCTCCAGCAGCACTGAATGTGCGTTCGGAAAGAACGCTGGAGGCAGGACAGGCCAGTAGCTCAATTGCATACTGTGCAAGCTCTGGCCAGTGATCCATCCTCAGGACCCAGTAAGCCAGAGGATTTTCGGTGGGAAAGGTGTCCAAGTCTGACCTTGCCCCAAGGTATTCCTGCACCATGTATATCAGACGCTGGCGATGGTTGCTGGAACCGATCATACCTTGGGGCTGCGGACTAAAAAATTGTCTGAACGCATCGGTCAGACGTCCACCTTCCCCACCGCTCCTTCTGCTACTGACCGAAGCCTCAGCAACTCGTCGCCCAGGACCAGGAGTTTGTAACCTCCCAGTTTCTTTCTGGGAACGCGTTGCACAGACCTTTCTGCAAGGCCTCCCTGAGATGTCTCATCCTCTGCTCCCTCTGCGACGGCAAAATAAGGTCCGCAACCTTACCCTTGTACCGCGGATCAAGGAGAGTGGCCAGCCAGTAATGGTCCCTCTCCTTGATCCGAAGAACACGAGGATCCTTCCGCAGGCTTTGCAGGATCAGGGAGGCCATGCAGCGTAGGTTAGCTGAGGCATTCGGTCCGGAGTCTTCTGGGTCACTGAGGATGACATGATCGCCAGCCACCTCCTCCCAGCCACGTACAAGTCCACTGGTTTGTTGGGACTGTACATCATCCCTAAAAGACTGCTGCTGCTGATGCTGAGTGCCAGGCTCCACCTCCATGCTCACACAATCTTCCTCCTCCTCCTCTTCCTCCTCATCCTCTTCCTGTGTGATGGGTGGGACAGAAGGAACACTGTCCGGATAAAGGGGGCCTTGAGAGGCAAGGAAGTCCTCCTCTTCCTGCCTCTGTTCTGCCTCGAGTGCCCTGTCCATTATCCCACGCAGCGTATGCTCCAACAGGTGGACAAGAGGGACAGTGTCACTGATGCATGCACTGTCACTGCTCACCATCCTCGTGGCCTCCTCAAATGGTGAGAGGACAGTGCATGCATCCCTGATCATGCTCCACTGACGTGGGGAAAAAAAACCAAGCTCCCCTGACCCTGTCCTGGTGCCGTAGTCACAAAGGTACTCATTGATGGCCCTCTGCTGCGTGTGCAGTCGCTGCAGCATGGCCAACGTTGAGTTCCACCTGGTGGGCATGTCACATATTAGGCGGTTCTTGGGCAGGTTCAGCTCCTTTTGCAGCTCAGTCAGCCGAGCACTGGCATTATAAGATCGGCGGAAATGCACACAGACTTTCCTGGCCTGCCTCAGGACATCCTGTAAGCCTGGGAACCTGCCCAAGAACCGCTGCACCACCAGGTTGAGGACGTGAGCCATGCAGGGCACATGGGTGAGCTGCCCCTGTCGCAGGGCGGAGAGGAGGTTGGTGCCATTGTCAGAAACGACCATTCCTGGCTTAAGCTGACGTGGCGTCAACCACCTCTCGGCCTGCCCCTGCAGAGCTGCCAGAACCTCTGGCCCAGTGTGGCTCCTGTCCCCCAAACACACCAGCGCAAGCACGGCATGGCATCTTTTTGCCTGCGTACTTGCGTAGCCCCTTGTACGCCTACGGAGCACCGCTGGTTCCAAGGACAGAGCACTGGAGGAAGAAGAAGAGGAGGGGGTGGAGGAGAGAGGTGTGTCACAACCAGTAGCAGTAGTAGCGTTTTGGAGGCGTGGTGGCGGAACAACCTCCAACACTACTGCACCTTGTCCTGCATCCCTCCCAGCTGCCAATAGAGTGACCCAATGGGCCGTGAAAGAAAGGTACCGTCCCTGTCCATGCCTGCTGGACCATGAGTCAGCGGTAATATGCACCTTACCGCTGACCGCCCTGTCCAGCGAGGCATGGACATTTCCTTCCACATGCCGGTAGAGAGACGGAATCGCCTTCCGTGAGAAAAAGTGGCGTTTGGGAACCTGCCACTGAGGAACCGCACATTGAACAAACTCACGGAAGGGGGCCGAGTCTACCAACTGAAAAGGCAGCAGTTGAAGTGCTAGCAATTTAGCCAAGCTAGCATTCAACCGCTGGGCATGTGGATGGCTGGGAGTGTACTTCTTTCTACGGTCCAGCAGCTGGGGCAGGGAAATTTGCCTGCTGCAATCGGACGTCGGTGTACTGCAAGTACTTGGTTGTGACACACCTAATTCTACACCTTCAGTCCTCTCAGAGCAGCTTTCAGAGAGGACTGAAGGTGTAGTGGGGATGGAGATCCCAGCTGATGAGGAGCAAGGAGAGGTCCGCTTAGTTCTTTGGTGTGGGTCTTTTATGTGTGCCTGCCAACGAGCTGCATGGCAGGTCGACATATGTCTGGTCATGCTTGTGGTGCCCAAGCGGCTGATGTTTTGGCCACGCGAGATTCGCTTGAGACAAATATTGCAAATAGCAGTGGTGCGATCTGATGCACTCGTCTCAAAAAAGGCCCACACCAAAGAACTTTTCTGATAACGTGCAGAGGCAGCGCCCTGCACAGGCGGAGCTCTGCGGTGTTGTACAGTTGCTGTGCTGGCCTCTACCTGGCCTCCAGGGGGCATCCTGCCTCGTTGGACATGTGACGCCGCATCCTCCTCCTCCTCGTCCTCCTCCTCATCCTCTCTCCCTTCAGGCACCCACATGGAGTCAGTGACCTCATCATCCCCTCCCTCTTCACCACTAGAGCAAACCTGGCAGTAAGCTGCAGCTGGTGGAACAGTACTGCCAGATTCCTCAAGCTGGGTATCATCATCCGAGCCTTCGAATCGTTGGGCATCCTCCTGGAGCATGTACCCAACACTGTGCTCAAAGAGTTCGGGGGACTCCTCAGGAGGACATGGTGGGTCTAGGGAAGGGGTGGCTGATGATGCCATTGAGTACGCGTTGGCAGCTGCTCTGCCAGTACCCTGAGCCTGGGTGAGAGAGGATGAGGAGGATGAGGAGGGCTTGGTCATCCATTCTACCAAGCCTTCAGCATGATGCGGCTCCACATGTCCAGCTGCCGAAAACAAAGACGCGCGTGTCCCATGGCCACGTGCTGATGACGATGCACGACCACGTCCACGGCCACGGCCACGTCCACTAGAAACAGAGCCTGCCTGCCCTGTGTTCTTGGCTCTGCACGCTCTGCCTCCCCTTGGCGGTCTTCCAGCCATTGTAGTCGGTAGTCCTGTGGGTGCTGCTGAGAAGAAAATATAGGAGCTCTGTGTGATGCCACTAACACACTAGAAGTCCTATGGGTGCTTCTGCAAAGAAAATAGAGGAGCTCTGTGTGATGCCACTAACACACTAGAAGTCCTGTGGGTGCTGCTGAGAAGACAATATAGGAGCTCTGTGTGATGCCACTAACACACTAAAAGTCCTATGGGTGCTTCTGCAAAGAAAATAGAGGAGCTCTGTGTGATGCCACTAACACACTAGAAGTCCTGTGGGTGCTGCTGAGAAGACAATATAGGAGCTCTGTGTGATGCCACTAACACACTAGAAGTCCTATGGGTGCTTCTGCAAAGAAAATAGAGGAGCTCTGTGTGATGCCACTAACACACTAGAAGTCCTGTGGGTGCTGCTGAGAAGAAAAATATAGGAGCTCTGTGTGATGCCACTAACACACTAGAAGTCCTATGGGTGCTTCTGCAAAGAAAATAGAGGAGCTCTGTGTGATGCCACTAACACACTAGAAGTCCTGTGGGTGCTGCTGAGAAGACAATATAGGAGCTCTGTGTGATGCCACTAACACACTAGAAGTCCTATGGGTGCTTCTGCAAAGAAAATAGAGGAGCTCTGTGTGATGCCACTAACACACTAGAAGTCCTGTGGGTGCTGCTGAGAAGAAATATAGGAGCTCTGTGTGATGCCACTAACACACTAGAAGTCCTATGGGTGCTTCTGCAAAGAAAATAGAGGAGCTCTGTGTGATGGGACTAACACACTTCAAGTCCTATAGGTGCTTCTGGGAACAAAATATAGGTCTGTGTGATGGGACTAACACACTTCAAGTCCTATAGGTGCTTCTGGGAACAAAATATATGATCTCTGTGTGATGAGACTAACACACTTCAAGTCCTATAGGTGCTTCTGGGAAGAAAATGTAGGTCTGTGTGATGGGACTAACACACTTCAAGTCCTATGGGTGCTTCTGGGAACAAAATATATGATCTCTGTGTGATGGGACTAACACACTTCAAGTCCTATAGGTGCTTCTGGGAAGAAAATATAGGATCTCTGTGTGATGGGACTAACACACTTCAAGTCCTATGGGTGCTTCTGGGAAGAAAATATAGGTCTCTGTGATGGACTAACACACTTCAAGTCCTATAGGTGCTTCTGGGAACAAAATATATGATCTCTGTGTGATGGGACTAACACACTTCAAGTCCTATGGGTGCTTCTGGGAAGAAAATATAGGTCTGTGTGATGGGACTAACACACTTCAAGTCCTATAGGTGCTTCTGGGAACAAAATATATGATCTCTGTGTGATGGGACTAACACACTTCAAGTCCTATGGGTGCTTCTGGGAAGAAAATATAGGTCTGTGTGATGGGACTAACACACTTCAAGTCCTATAGGTGCTTCTGGGAACAAAATATATGATCTCTGTGTGATGGGACTAACACACTTCAAGTCCTATAGGTGCTTCAGGGAAGAAAATGTAGGTCTGTGTGATGGGACTAACACACTTCAAGTCCTATAGGTGCTTCTGGGAACAAAATATATGATCTCTGTGTGATGGGACTAACACACTTCAAGTCCTATAGGTGCTTCTGGGAAGAAAATATATGATCTCTGTGTGATGGGACTAACACACTTCAAGTCCTATAGGTGCTTCTGGGAAGAAAATGTAGGTCTGTGTGATGGGACTAACACACTTCAAGTCCTATAGGTGCTTCTGGGAACAAAATATAGGATCTCTGTGTGATGGGACTAACACACTTCAAGTCCTATGGGTGCTTCTGGGAAGAAAATATAGGTCTCTGTGATGGGACTAACACACTTCAAGTCCTATAGGTGCTTCTGGGAACAAAATATATGATCTCTGTGTGATGGGACTAACACACTTCAAGTCCTATGGGTGCTTCTGGGAAGAAAATATAGGTCTGTGTGATGGGACTAACACACTTCAAGTCCTATAGGTGCTTCTGGGAACAAAATATATGATCTCTGTGTGATGGGACTAACACACTTCAAGTCCTATGGGTGCTTCTGGGAAGAAAATATAGGTCTGTGTGATGGGACTAACACACTTCAAGTCCTATAGGTGCTTCTGGGAACAAAATATATGATCTCTGTGTGATGGGACTAACACACTTCAAGTCCTATAGGTGCTTCAGGGAAGAAAATGTAGGTCTGTGTGTGTGATGGGACTAACACACTTCAAGTCCTATAGGTGCTTCTGGGAACAAAATATATGATCTCTGTGTGATGGGACTAACACACTTCAAGTCCTATAGGTGCTTCTGGGAAGAAAATATATGATCTCTGTGTGATGGGACTAACACACTTCAAGTCCTATAGGTGCTTCTGGGAAGAAAATGTAGGTCTGTGTGATGGGACTAACACACTTCAAGTCCTATAGGTGCTTCTGGGAACAAAATATAGGATCTCTGTGTGATGGGACTAACACACTTCAAGTCCTATGGGTGCTTCTGGGAAGAAAATATAGGTCTCTGTGATGGGACTAACACACTTCAAGTCCTATAGATGCTTCTGGGAACAAAATATATGATCTCTGTGTGATGGGACTAACACACTTCAAGTCCTATAGGTGCTTCTGGGAAGAAAATATAGGTCTGTGTGATGGGACTAACACACTTCAAGTCCTATAGGTGCTTCTGGGAACAAAATATATGATCTCTGTGTGATGGGACTAACACACTTCAAGTCCTATAGGTGCTTCTGGGAAGAAAATATAGGTCTGTGTGATGGGACTAACACACTTCAAGTCCTATAGGTGCTTCTGGGAACAAAATATATGATCTCTGTGTGATGGGACTAACACACTTCAAGTCCTATAGGTGCTTCTGGGAAGAAAATGTAGGTCTGTGTGATGGGACTAACACACTTCAAGTCCTATAGGTGCTTCTGGGAACAAAATATAGGATCTCTGTGTGATGGGACTAACACACTTCAAGTCCTATAGGTGCTTCAGGGAAGAAAATGTAGGTCTGTGTGATGGGACTAACACACTTCAAGTCCTATAGGTGCTTCTGGGAACAAAATATAGGATCTCAGTGTGATGGGACTAACACACTTCAAGTCCTATAGGTGCTTCTGGGAAGAAAATGTAGGTCTGTGTGATGGGACTAACACACTTCAAGTCCTATAGGTGCTTCTGGGAACAAAATATATGATCTCTGTGTGATGGGACTAACACACTTCAAGTCCTATAGGTGCTTCTGGGAAGAAAATATAGGTCTGTGTGATGGGACTAACACACTTCAAGTCCTATAGGTGCTTCTGGGAACAAAATATATGATCTCTGTGTGATGGGACTAACACACTTCAAGTCCTATAGGTGCTTCTGGGAAGAAAATGTAGGTCTGTGTGATGGGACTAACACACTTCAAGTCCTATAGGTGCTTCTGGGAACAGAATATATGATCTCTGTGTGATGGGACTAACACACTTCAAGTCCTATAGGTGCTTCTGGGAAGAAAATATAGAGCTCTGTGTGATGGGACTAACACACTTCAAGTCCTATAGGTGCTTCTGGGAACAAAATATAGGAGCTCTGCCTGCCTGCCTGCCACGAACACACTACAAGTCCTATAGGTGCTTCTGGGAACAAAATATAGGAGCTCTGCCTGCCTGCCACGAACACACTACAAGTCCTATAGGTGCTTCTGGGAACAAAATATAGGAGCTCTGCCTGCCTGCCACGAACACACTACAAGCCCCTCTTTCTAAATCAATCTTTCTAAATGAATCTATCTAACTCAATCTAAAAGTAAATCTCTCTAACTAACTAAATCCAGCAGAGTGACACAGAACGATCCTGCTCTATCTACGCCGGAACAGCATGTGACCGGCGCAGACGGCGTGGCGGCCTTTTATAAGAGGGGGCGTGCACTAAAGCCCCTGAGCTGTAATTGGCTACAGGCGTCCTGCCTGTAGCCAATTATGGCTCTTCGAGTTTCCGGCGCTGTGATTGGCCAAGCATGCGGGGTCACAGTGCATGCTTGGCCAATCATCAGCCAGCAATGCACTGCGCCGGCCGCGCCGGCCGCAATGCATTGCGGGGCCGCTCGCATCACACGAATGTGATGTGAACGGCCCAAATAGTTCTGGGCTCGCCGATCGAGCGAACGCCCGGTGCTCGATGCGAACATGGGTTCGCATCGAGCACCGGGCCCATCCCTAGTCAGCATCAGCATAGGCAGTCTTGATGGGATGTGACATTATAAATCATTCAGTTATATCCGCTTCAGGTGCCTGGTAGCTGGTGGTGATCCAAGACTAATTCATCTTTATGAAGGTCAGTCTATCAACCGAGTCGGTGGACAGGCGCACCCTGTGATCGGTGACAAAGTCTCCAGCAGCACTGAATGTGCTTTCGGAAAGAACGCTGGATGCAGGACAGGCCAGTAGCTCAATTGCATACTGTGCAAGCTCTGGCCAGTGATCCATCCTCAAGACCCAGTAAGCCAGAGGATTTTCGGTGGGAAAGGTGTCCAAGTCTGATCTTGCTCTTGGTATTCCTGCACCATGTATATCAGACGCTGGCGATGGTTGCTGCAACTCGTCGTCCAGGACCAGGAGTTTGTAACCTCCCAGTTTCTGGGTACGCGGTGCACAGACCTTTCTGCAAGGCCTCCCTGAGATGTCTTATCCTCTGCTCCCTCTGCGACGGCAAGATAAGGTCCGCAACCTTACCCTTGTACCGTGGATCAAGGAGAGTGGCCAGCCAGTAATGGTCCCTCTCCTTGATCCGAAGAATACGAGGATCCTTCCGCAGGCTTTGCAGGATCAGGGAGGCCATGCAACGTAGGTTAGCTGAGGCATTCGGTCCGGAGTCTTCTGGGTCACTGAGGACGACATGATCGCCAGCCACCTCCTCCCAGCCACGTACAAGTCCACTGGTTTGTTGGGACTGTAAATCATCCCTAAAAGACTGCTGCTGCTGCTGATGCTGAGTGCCAGGCTCCACCTCCATGCTCACACAATCCTCCTCCTCCTCATCCTCTTCCTGTGTGATGGGTGGGAGAGAAGGAACACTGTCTGGATAAAGGGGGCCTTGAGAGGCAAGGAAGTCCTCCTCTTCCTGCCTCTGTTCTGCCTCAAGTGCCCTGTCCATTATCCCACGCAGCGTATGCTCCAACAGGTGGACAAGAGGTACAGTGTCACTGATGCATGCACTGTCACTGCTCACCATCCTCGTGGCCTCCTCAAATGGTGAGAGGACAGTGCATGCATCCCTGATTATGCTCCACTGGCGTGGGGAAAAAAATCCAAGCTCCCCTGACCCTGTCCTGGTGCCGTAGTCACACAGGTACTCATTGATGGCCCTCTGCTGCGTGTGCAGTCGCTGCAGCATGGCCAACGTTGAGTTCCACCTGGTGGGCATGTCACATTTAAGGCGGTGCTTGGGCAGGTTCAACTGCTTTTGCAGCTCAGCCAGCCGAGCACTGGCATTATACCATCGGCAGAAATGCACACAGACTTTCCTAGCCTGCCTCAGGACATCCTGTAAGCCTGGGTACCTGCCCAAGAACCGCTGCACCACCAGGTTGAGGACGTGAGCCATACAGGGCACATGGGTCAGATGTCCCTGTCGCAGGGCAGAGAGGAGGTTGGTGTCATTGTCAGAAACCACCATTCCTGGCTTAATCGGCCTGCCCCTGCAGAGCTGCCAGAACCTCTGCCCCAGTGTGGCTCCTGTCCCCCAAGCACACCAGCGCAAGCACGGCATGGCATCTTTTTGCCTGCGTACTTGCGAAGCCCCTTGTACGCCTATGGAGCACCGCTGGTTCCGAGGACAGAGCACTCGAAGATGCCATGGAGGAAGAAGAAGAGGAGGGGGTGGAGTAGAGAGGTGTGTCACAACCAGTAGTAGCATTTTGGAGGCGTGGTGGTGGAACAACCTCCAACACTACTGCACCTTGTCCTGCATCCCTCCCAGCTGCCAAAAGAGTGACCCAATGGGCCGTGAAAGACAGGTAACGTCCCTGTCCATGCCTGCTGGACCATGAGTCAGCGGTAATATGCACCTTACTGCTGACCGCCCTGTCCAGCGAGGCATGGACATTGCCTTCCACATGCCGGTAGAGAGCCGGAATCGCCTTCCGTGAGAAAAAGTGGCGTTTGGGAACCTGCCACTGAGGAACCGCACATTGAACAAACTCACGGAAGGGGGCCGAGTCTACCAACTGAAAAGGCAGCAGTTGAAGTGCTAGCAATTTAACCAAGCTAGCATTCAACCGCTGGGCATGTGGATGGCTGGGAGTAAACTTTGTTCGATGGTCCAGCAGCTGGGGCAGGAAAATTTGCCTGGTAGAATCGGACGTGTACTGCAAGTACTTGGCTTTGACACACCTAATTCTACACCTTCATTCCTCTCAGAGCAGCTTTCAGAGAGGACTGAAGATATAGTGGGGTTGGAGATCCCAGCTGATGAGGAGCAAGGAGAGGTCCGCTTTGTTCTTTGGTGTGGGTCTTTAATGTGCGCTTGCCAAGGAGCTGCATGGCAGGTCGACATATGTCTGGTCATGCTTGTGGTGCCCAAGCGGCTGATGTTCTGGCCACGCGAGATACGCTTGAGACATATGTTGCAAATAGCAGTGGTGCAATCTGATGCACTCGTCTCAAAAAAGGCCCACACCAAAGAACTTTTGTGATAACGTGCAGAGGCAGCGCCCTGCACAGGCGGAGCTCTGCGGTGTGATTCAGTTGGTGTGCTGGCCTCTAGCTGGCCTCCGGAGGGCATCCTGCCTTGTTGGACATGTTCCGCCTCTTCCTTCTCTCTCCCTTCAGGCACCCACGTGGAGTCATTGACCTCATCATCCCCTCCCTCTTCACCACTGGAGAAAACCTGGCAGTAAGCTGCAGCTGGTGGAACATGACTGCCAGATTGCTGTCCTTGAGCATCCCCTCTCTCTGCGCTCATGCTACTGCCTTCCTCTAGCTGGGTATCATCATCCGAGCCTTCAAAACGTTGGGCATCCTCCTGGAGCATGTACCCAACACTGTGCTCAAACAGTTCGGGGGACTCCTCAGGAGGACATGGTGGGTCTAGGGAAGGGGTGCCTGATGATGCCATTGAGTACGCGTTGGCAGCTGCTTTGCCAGTACCCTGAGCCTGGGTGAGAGAGGATGAGGAGGATGAGGAGGGCTTGGTCATCCATTCACCAAGCCTTCGGCATGATGCGTCTCAACATGTCCAGCTGCCGAAAACAAGGACAAGCGTGTCCCATGGCCACATGCTGATGACGATGCACGACCACGTCCACGTCCACGACCAGCACTGCTGTCTCTAGACACAGAGCCTGCTTGCCCTGTGTTCTTGCCTCGTGACTGTCTGCCTCTCCTTGGCGGTCTTCCAGGCATTGCAGTGTTTTATTTTTTATTTATTTTTTATTTTTACAGGATTTATATAGCGCCAACAGTTTACGCAGCGCTTTACAATATAAAAAGGGAGACAATACAGTTATAATACAATAAAATACAAGAGGATTAAGGGGGCCCTGCTCAGAAGAGCTTACAATCTAATAGGGTGGGGGAGGTGATACAAAAGGTTGTAACTGTGGGGAATGAGCTGATGGAAGTGGTAAAAGATTAGTTGGAGACATGATAGGCTTCCCTGAAGAGATGAGTTTTCAGCGATCGCCTGAAGGTAGCTAGAGTAGGGGATAGCCGGACAGGTTGAGGTAGCGAGTTCCAGAGGATGGGAGAGGCTCTGGAGAAATCCTGGAGACGAGCATGGGAGGAGGAAACAAGAGAGCTTGACAGGAGGAGATCTTGAGAAGAGCGGAGAGGACGGTTTGGGATATGTTTTGAGACAAGATTGGTGATGTAGCTCGGGGCAGAGTTGTGGATGGCTTTGTAAGTTGTGGTTAGTATTTTGAATTTAATTCGCTGGGTGATTGGGAGCCAGTGTAGGGATTGGAGGAGAGGGTTGGCAGACACTGAACGGTTGGTAAGGTGGATAAGTCTGGCAGCAGCATTCATGATAGACTGAAGAGGGTAGAGCCTATGGAGAGGCAGGCCAATGAGAAGGGAGTTGCAATAGTCAAGGCGAGAGATAACAAGGGAGTGAATGAGGAGCTTGGTGGTGTCATTTGTTAAAAAGGGGCGAATTTTAGAGATGTTACGGAGGTGAAGTCTACAAACTTTTGACAGCGATTGGACTTGAGGCTGAAATGACAAGTCCGAGTCTAGGATTACACCGAGTACCCTGGCGTGAGGGGAGGGACTGATGGTTGCATTGTTGATTTTGATGGAAAAGTCATGGAGGGGGGCACGGGCGGGGGGGAATATTAATAGCTCAGTTTTAGAGAGATTTAATTTAAGGAAGTGGTGCGACATCCATGCTGAGATGTCAGTTAGTAAGTTAGTAATGCGAGAGGAGACTGAAGGAGTGAGGTGAGGAGTAGACAGATAGATTTGGGTGTCATCGGCGTATAAGTGGTATTGGAAGCCGTGAGTGGTTATCAAGTGACCAAGGGAGGAGGTGTAGATGGAGAAGAGAAGGGGTCCAAGAACAGAGCCTTGGGGGACCCCCACAGAAAGGGGCAATGGCGAGGAGGAGACAGAGTTGTAGGTAACACTGAAGGAGCGCTGTGATAGATAGGCAGAGAACCAGGATAGAGCAGAATCTTGGAGGCCAAGGGAATGGAGTTTATTGAGAAGGAGCGGGTGGTCAACAGTATCAAAGGCTGCAGAGAGGTCAAGTAGTAGCAGTATGGAGTACTGGCTGTCGGATTTAGCAGTTAGTAAATCGTTAGTGAGTTTTAGTAAGGCAGTTTCTGTGGAGTGTTGCGAGCGAAAGCCAGACTGTAAAGGGTCAAGAAGGTTATTTTCACTGAGGTAGGAGCTAAGACGGTTGTAGACTAAGCGCTCTAGAAGTTTAGAGGAGAATGGGAGCAATGAGATGGGCCTTAAGTTATTCAGGTTGGTGGGGTCCAGGGAGGGCTTTTTAAGTATGGGAGTGATCTGCGCATGTTTTAGAGGGGAGGGGAAGGTGCCACTAGAGAGGGAGAGATTGAAGATGTGAGTGAGGGAGCATAGGATAGAAGAAGAGGGTGACCGTAGTAGTTGTGAGGGAACAGGATCCAAGGGACAATTGGTTAGGTGGGCATCTGAGAAAAGTTTTGTAACCTCTTCAATAGTAGCCAATTCAAAGGAAGAGAGTGTTGAAAGTGTCTTTAGGCAAGGTATGTTGGGTGGGGAAGGTGTACGCACAGTGGAGGTATCCTCACGAATTGCATCAATCTTGTCTTTGAAGTGATTGGCAATCTCTTGGGCAGTGAGTGAGTTAGTGGGTAGAGGGGGTGGGGGACGAAGCAGAGAGTTAAAGGTTGAGAAGAGCCGACGGGGACTAGATGACAAGGTATTAATAAGAGAGACAAAGTAGGTTTGTTTGGCAGCATGGAGGGAGGAATTGTATTTTAGAAGGGCAGATTTATATAGGGTGAAGTCGTGCAGGCATTTGGTTTTACGCCACAGTCGTTCAAGAGCACGGCAATGTCTCTTGAGATTTCTAGTGTTGTCAGTTTGCCATGGTTGTAACGGTCGGGGCCTGATTCTGCGTGTGGTTAGAGGAGCAAGTGCATCTAGTGATGATGAGAGTGAACTGTTGTAGACAGAGGTGGCCAGGTCAGGACAGGACAGGGGAGAGATTATGTCATATAGATGGTCAGTAGCAGAATAGAGAAGAGATGGGTTAAAGTGGCGAAGGTTCCTACAAGTAATTGTTTGCTGCTTGGAGGGATGGTTGGTTGGAGGCAAGGATACAGTGAAACTGATGAGGTTGTGATCAGAGAGTGGAAAGGGGGTGTTGGTGAGGTTGCAGGGATTGCAGAGATGGGAGAATACAAGGTCAAGGGTATTACCATTGGAGTGGGTGGAAGTATGTGTCCATTGGGTTAGGTCAAAAGAAGAGGTTAAGTTGAGAAGTTTAGCTGTAGTTGGGCTGTTAACATTGACAGGAATGTTGAAGTCGCCAAGAATTATAGTGGGTATTTCAGAGGAGAGAAAGTAGGGTAGCCAGGCAGCAAAGTCATCAAGAAAGCGTGATACAGGTCCAGGAGGCCGATAAATTGCTGCAATCCTCAGAGAAATAGGAGAAAACAGACGGATACAGTGCATCTCAAAAGAAGGGAGGGATAGAGAGGGAGGGATAGGAAGGACTTGGAAGGTGCTTTGTGGGGATAGAAGGAATCCAACTCCACCTCCTTTCTGTCCATTAGGTCTGGGGGAGTGAGTCCAATGGAGGCCACCATGGGATAGGGCAGCAGGAGAAGCCGAGTCCAAATTTTGAAGCCAGGTTTCAGTTATGGTGAGTATGTTAAAGCCATGAGAGATGAAGAGGTCATGTATAGCTGTAAGCTTGTTACAGATTGAACGGGCATTCCAGAGGGCGCACGAGATTGGTGGGCTGCTTTGAGGAAGCAGTGGTATAGAAATTAAGCTGAATGGATTGCGGTGGTTGCCAGAGGGGGTGGGGTATAAGGTATGTGGCTTGCAGTTGGAAAATGGCGGACCAGGATTAGGTGAAATGTCACCCGAGACCAGGAGAAGGAGGAAAGTGAGGAAGGCAAGATGGGAGTGGGATGTGCATAAGCGCACGTGTTTAGTGGTCCTGGTTTTCATGTCAGAATGTGGGTACAGCAAATACAGGAGATGATGGGTGGAGTAGTAGGGAGAGGGTAGGAGTGAGGGAGATATGTGCATGCTGCAGGGTAGAGAGGAGGGGTAGAGTAAGGATAATTTGAGGATAGAAGACACGGATGTTAGAAGGAAGAGAAGAAGGAACATGATAAAGAGTGGAAATCTAACGTAATATCAGGTGATGACTTGCTTGTAATCACAGAGTTGATCAAAGTTTGTGTTGTATCCTCTTCCAGCTTTAGTTATCCTGCTTTTGGTAAACTGCGTTGGTGAAACTGCGCATCACTCGTGACAGAGCCACTCAGGAAAGAGCCACCATGTCTGCGCCTTGCCCCTGTCTGCGCCACCCCATAGCATCCTTTACATTTATAGGGAGACTGAGCAGGCATGCATTTCTCAATTGGTCATTATAGGGTCAGATATGAGGCACCTGAATATGGGAGAGGAGATGGGCAATACCAGACCAGACACAGGCTAGGGTCATAAAGCTAATTACTCCTCTTGATCACTCAAGCCAAATGGGATGGGGAATCAATCACCAGTAATGTTGCTATAGCATTCGGTTTCTTATATAGCCAACATTAAATATAGAGGTTTAAAGCTATGGCAGCAAACAACATTTACCAAAAAAGTTACAGCAATGTTACTAGCTCCTGGAGATGCCTGGCTGCCTTAGATGACAATAACTGGGCCTTACGGCAGATATAGGCTGCCTTAGATGACAACAACTGGGCCTTACGGCAGATATAGGCTGCCTTAGATGACAACAACTGGGCCTTATGGCAGATAGAGAGGCTGAGGTGGTTTTATGTGTGCTGTACTAACACAGCACACACACGCTAGCTCCTGGAGATGCTGGCTGCCTTCGATGACAACAACTGGGCCTTACGGCAGATATAGGCTGCCTTAGATGACAACAACTGGGCCTTATGGCAGATATAGGCTGCCTTAAATGACAACAACTGGGCCTTATGGCAGAAAGAGAGGCTGAGGTGGTTTTATGTGTGCTGTACTAACACAGCACACACACGCTAGCTCCTGGAGATGCCTGGCTGCCTTCGATGACAACAACTGGGCCTTACGGCAGATAGAGTGGCTGAGGTGGTTTTATGTGTGCTGTACTAACACAGCACACACACACACACACGCTAGCTTCTATAAATGCCTGCCTGCCTTAGATCACAATAGGCCAGAAGGTGATACTGCAATGCTGTACTAACAGCACGCACACACCAGACTAATCCCCAGAATCACAGCAGTTAGACTCAGCAGCAGATAATGTCACCACTCAGCACAGCAGCATGTATGAGACAGCATAGCACTGCAGATACTGTCAGCAGCAGTGCAATCAGCAGAATGAATATTAATTCAAATGTGTCAGCAATGAATGAGCATAAGCAATGAATGAGCATCAGCAATGAATGAGCATCAGCAATGAATGAGCATCAGCAATGTACACTGACTGTCTGTATCACAGTCACCGGAACAGAGTGCACTAGGCCGCCGGCGCGGCGTCCTTTTATAGAGTGGGGCATGTACTAACGCCGCTGAGCTATAATTGGCTACAGGCGTCCTGACTGTAGCCAATTATTGCTCTCCTCGCTGCCGGCGCTGTGATTGCCCAAGCATGCGGGGTCACAGTGCATGCTTGGCCAATCAGCAGCCAGCAATGCACTGCGACTGGCGCAATGCATTGCGGGCCGCTCGCATCACACGAATGTGATGCGAACGGCCCAAATAGTTCTGGGGCTCGCCGAACGGGCGAACGCCCGGTGCTCGATTCGAACGTGGGTTCGAATCGAACACCGGGCCCATCCCAACTCCACGGTTTAGGTGATATTTACAATAGAGATGTGCGCCGATGTCTACCCATCAAGGTTTTTTCCTGATCCCCTGAAAGGCATTGGGATTTTCCCCGGATCAACTTTACCTATAAATATCAGTACCCAGTTATATTCTGTACATTTAGGAAAGAATCCAGGTCTTTTTAAAAGCAATCTACTGAGATGACCAGCTCTTACTGTGAAGAATCCTTTCCGTATTTGGAGATTAAATATTTTTTTTTCCTCTAGACGTAAGGAGTGCCCCCTTGTCCTCTGTGATGACCTTAAAGTGAATAACTCAACACCAAGTTCACTATATGGACCCCTTATGTATTTATACATGGTGATCATATCCCCCCTTATGTATTTATACATGGTGATCATATCCCCCCTTTTGTATTTATACATGGAGATCATATCCCCCCTTATGTATTTATACATGGAGATCATATCCCCCTTATGTATTTGTACATGGAGATCATATCCCCCCTTATGTATTTATACATGGAGATCATATCCCCCTTATGTATTTGTACATGGAGATCATATCCCCCCTTATGTATTTATACATGGAGATCCTATCCCCCATTATGTATTTATACATGGAGATCATATCCCCCCTTATGTATTTATACATGGAGATCATATCCCCCCTTTTGTATTTATACATGGAGATCATATTCCCCGTATGTATTTATACATAGAGATCATATCCCCCCTTCATCTCCTCTTCTCAGTAGAAAATTAATTCAGTTCCTCTAATCTTTCCTCATAGCTGAGCTCCTCCATGCCTCTTATCAGTTTGGTTGCCCTTCTCTGCACTTTCTCCAGTTCTCTGATATTCTTTTTGAAAACTGGAGCCCAAAACTGAACTGCATATTCCAGATGAGGTCTTACTAATGATTTGTACAGATGATATCTCTCTCTCTGGAGTCCGTACCTCTCTTATACAAGAAAGGACTTTCCTCGCTTTGGAAACCGCAGCTTGGCATTGCATGCTATTATTGAGCTTATGATCTACCAAAACCCCCAGATCCTTCTCCACTACGGATCCCCCCAGATCCTTCTCCACTACGGATCCCCCCAGATCCTTCTCCACTACGGATCCCCCCAGATCCTTCTCCACCATTGACTCCCCCATATCCTTCTCCACCATTGACTCCCCAGATCCTTCTCCACTACGGATTCCCCCAGTTGTACTCCCCCTAGTATGTATGATGCATATTCTTAGCCCCCAAGTGCAGAACTTTACATTTATCTACATCAAACCTCATTTGCCACCTAGTCCCCTAGTCACCCAATTAGACAGAGCATTGAGGTCGGCTTGAAAATTGGAGACATCCTGAAATGACGTTATTCTCCTGTCCTGTAAGCAATGACATAGTAAATGGGGTATGGAAGCACAGAGTGCAGCGAGGGTCACCGGCAGGGGCGGACTGACAACTCATGGGGCCCCCGGGCAATAGGAGATTATGGGGCCCCCAGGCAATCAGAGATTATGGGGCCACACAGTATACAATCACACAGTATACACATACATGTACACACAGTATACACAGACATGTTTCTATTGGCTGAAAAGGTACTGGAGAGGTGGGACAGCTACAATCTCTGGATTTTTAGACCAAAATTATGTCGGTGAGGGACATTTCAGCGACAGATGTAAAAAAAACACAGATTTTTACATACTGTCCCTGGTTTTACTGAGGCTGGCAACCCTGATGGGGCCCCCTAGTGGCCCGGGGCCCTCGGGAAGTGCCCGAGTGGCCGAATGGTCAGTCCGCCCCTGGTCACCGGTATCTGACTTTAGAACGGTTGCTTAAAATCAGATCTCAATTTGCCTTTTTTTGGACAAATAAAAGCAACAGCAAATGAAGAAAGAGAATAAATCACATTACATCACAGAGAATAAAAAGAGCTTACTCTATAATTGAGGATATGTATAGGACAACACTATTGGCACAAAAGAAGACTCGTTACTTTTGTCAATGGAAGCAGAGAAGGCATTTAACAGGATCCCAACAGGAGTCATTTGATTCAGTTTTGTTTTATTTTTCTTAGTTCACTGCAAGTCTATAATTCTGTTCAATCCGAGTGAAAACTATATATTCTGTATTGATTTATTGTTCTTATTTCATTTATTGTTCAGCAAGGGAACATTAAGAAATCTGCATATGATATAATACCAAATACAGAACAGCA
>CM053031.1:293541109-293609360 GCA_028564925.1 Lithobates sylvaticus | reverse complement strand
ATATCCCCCCTTATGTATTTATACATGGAGATCATATCCCCCCTTATGTATTTATACATGGAGATCATATCCCCCTTATGTATTTATACATGGAGATCATATCCCCCTTATGTATTTATACATGGAGATCATATCCCCTTTATGTATTTATACATGGATATCATATCCCCCCTTATGTATTTATACATGGAGATCCTATCCCCCCTCTTATGTATTTATACATGGAGATCATATCCCCCATTATGTATTTATACATGGGGATCATATCCCCCCTTATGTATTTATACATGGAGATCATATCCCCCTTATGTATTTATACATGGAGATCCTATCCCCCTCGTATGTATTTATTCATGGAGATCATATCCCCCCTTATGTATTTATACATGGAGATCATATCCCCCTTATGTATTCATACATGGAGATCATATCCCCCTTATGTATTTATACATGGAGATCATATCCCCCTTATGTATTCATACATGGAGATCATACCCCCCTTATGTATTTATACATGGAGATCATATCCCCCTTATGTATTTATACATGGAGATCATATCCCCCTTATGTATTCATACATGGAGATCATACCCCCCCTTATATATATTTATACATGGAGATCATATCCCCCTTATGTATTCATACATGGAGATCATACCCCCCTTATGTATTTATACATGGCGATCATATCCCCCCTTTATCTCCTCTTCTCAGTAGAAAATAAATTCAGTTCCTCTAATCTTTCCTCATAGCTGAGCTCCTCCATCCCTCTTATCAGTTTGGTTGCCCTTCTCTGCACTTTCTCCAGTTCTCCGATATTCTTTTTGAAAACTGGAGCCCAAAACTGAACTGCATATTCCAGATGAGGTCTTACTAATGATTTGTACAGATGATATCTCTCTCTCTGGAGTCCATCCCTCTCTTATACAAGAAAGGACTTTCCTCGCTTTGGAAACCGCAGCTTGGCATTGCATGTTATTATTGAGCTTATGATCTACCAAAACCCCCAGATCCTTCTCCACTATGGATCCCCCCAGATCCTTCTACACTATGGATCCCCCCAGATCCTTCTCCACTACGGATCCCCCCAGATCCTTCTCCACTATGGATCCCCCCAGATCCTTCTTCACTACGGATCCCCCCAGATCCTTCTCCACTACGGATCCCCCCAGATCCTTCTCCACTACAGATCCCCCCAGATCCTTCTTCACTACGGATCCCCCAGATCCTTCTCCACTACGGATCCCCCCAGATCCTTCTCCACTACGGATCCCCCCAGATCCTTCTCCACCATTGACTCCCCCATATCCTTCTCCACCATTGACTCCCCAGATCCTTCTCCACTACGGATCCCCCCAGATCCTTCTCCACTACGGATCCCCCAGATCCTTCTCCACCATTGACTCCCCCCATATCCTTCTCCACCATTGACTCCCCAGATCCTTCTCCACTACGGATCCCCCAGATCCTTCTCCACCATTGACTCCCCCCTATCTTTCTCCACCATTGACTCCCCAGATCCTTCTCCGCTACGGATTCCCCCAGTTGTACTCCCCCTAGTATGTATGATGCATATTCTTATCCCCCAAGTGCAGAACTTTGCATTTATCTACATCAAACCTCATTTGCCACCTAGTCACCCAATTAGACAGAGCATTGAGGTTGGCTTGTAAATTGGAGACATCCTGAAATGACGTTATTCTCCTGTCCTGTAAGCAATGGCATAATAAATGGGGTATGGAAGCACAGAGTGCAGCGAGGGTCACCGGCAGGGGCGGACTGACAACTCATGGGGCCCCCGGGCAATAGGAGATTATGGGGCCCCCAGGCAATCAGAGATTATGGGGCCACACAGTATACAATCACACAGTATACACATACATGTACACACAGTATACACAGGCATGTTTCTATTGGCTGAAAAGGTACTGGAGAGGTGGGGCAGCTACAATCTTGGGATTTTTAGACCAAAATTATGTCGGTAAGGGACATTTCAGAAACAGATGTAAAAAAAACACAGATTTTTACATACTGTCCCTGGTTTTACTGAGGCTGGCAACCCTGAAGGGGAACCCTAGTGGCCCGGGGCCCTCGGGAAGTGCCCGAGTGGCCGAATGGTCAGTCCGCCCCTGGTCACCGGTATCTGACTTTAGAACGGTTGCTTAAAATCAGATCTCAATTTGCCTTTTTTTGAACAAATAAAAGCAACAGCGAATGAAGAAAGAGAATAAATCACATTACATCACAGAGAATAAAAAGAGCTTACTCTATAATTGAGGATATGTATAGGACAACACTATTGGCACAAAAGAAGACTCGTTACTTTTGTCAATGGAAGCAGAGAAGGCATTTAACAGGATCCCAACAGGAGTCATTTGATTCAGTTTTGTTTTATTTTTCTTAGTTCACTGCAAGTCTATAATTCTGTTCAATCCGAGTGAAAACAATATATTCTGTATTGATTTATTGTTCTTATTTCATTTATTGTTCAGCAAGGGAACATTAAGAAATCTGCATATGATATAATACCAAATACAGAACAGCAAAAAAATAGAAATGTAAAAGTCACACCTAGACATGTGCACAATAGAACAATTAGTTTAGTTTTTGTTTGTTTCCGTTGTTTTGTAACGATTCGTAATTTCGTAAGTCGTCGGTGTTCGTATTCGGACTCGTTCGTATTTTCATAAGAGTTATTTTTTCGTTGATTCGTATTTCCGTTTATTCGAAATTCGTATTTTTGTTATATTTCGTATTCGGACGCATTCGTATTTTCGGAAGAGCTATATTTTCGTTGATTTGAAATGATTTGTATTTCCGTTAATCTAATTTTCGTTGATTCGAAATTCGTATTTTCCTAGATTTAATTACATTCGTACTTTCGTGAGATTGATTTATTCGTACTTTCGTAACATTGTTTTCGTAGATTCGTAATCGGAGCATAATTCATAATTTTATGTAATGTGTATGCTATTTATATGTTTAAGAAACAAAGAATTTCTCTCTCACAAATCAGAACTTAACGCAAAAATCCACCAAAACACAGAGCCTCCGACCCAACCACACCCTATCTGGACTCTGGATGGAATATTTCAGAATCAGAACTAACATTCGTTCTTTCGAATTCTCGATCAGCAGAATTTTCGTTATTTCGTATTTTCGTTGTTTTGATTTCCTTTTTTCCGAATATTCGTAATTTAGATTTTTCGTTCATTTTGATTTTCGTTATTTTTGAATCTTTGTTCGGTATTTTCGTATTTTCTGTATTAGTTTTTCCGATTTTCATTCTTTCGTAGTTTCGTTGTTTCTAATTTAATTATTTCGTATTTTCGTTGTTTTTCATATTCATTCTTTTTTCGTTAGAATTTTTAGTAAACCATTCGTTCATTCGTATGATTACAAATGAACGAATATAACGAATTTGAACGGAAAACGAATTTGTAACTAAACTAAACGAATTACACAAATTACTTCCCTGTGAAAATTACAAGTAAAAACTATATACATCCAGAAAATACTCTGTGATTTCTCTTTCAAACTGAAAGTTTTGCACTTATGTGCATGAAAAAGGTAATTACATATACTGTACATTTTTTTTCGTACAACAAATGCGAGACTCTGGTTTGGTTTTGATGTCACGTTGTGAGGAGGGACCTTGTTTTATGTCTTGGGATACAGGGCGATTGTGGACATTAGTACTTTAATATATATATATATTTTTTTTTTAGTATTAGTATTCCTTTGATTCTTTTGAGTGATTTTGTCTGACTAAACAAGCTGTGCTTACTATGGAAATGATCTGATGTCCTATTCAAATGTTGAGGCTTTGAGTTACATTGTAACATATCACAAACCAGGTGATTTTACTAATGAGAGGAAAAACAGTGAAACGTTTGCTTTGCTGGAGATTTACCAGTGTAGTGCTACCCTCACAGGACACCCGGGCCAATTCTGACATTTCTCTCCTACATGTAAAAATCATATTTTTTTGCTAAAAAAAGAAATATACAAAGACAGACATTAATCGTCTGCCGACCCTTGCTCAACCTTATAGATCTATGGCACGCAACGAGTATATTGTCGCTCAAATGCTCAGATCAATGGTTTATAACGAGCCTTCAGGGGATCAGGTATCACCGATGTATGTTATATACCGTATATACTCGAGTATAAGCCCAGTTTTTCAGCACATTTTTTTGTGCTGAAAGTGCCCCTCTCGGCTTGTACTCGATTTAAGCACTTTTCTGCAGCAGAAAATTACATTTTTGGAGGCCACTTGGCAAAATTGTGTGTGCAAACCCAGTGGAACCTGCGCCACATCCTATCCAAAGCTGGGGTTCCTAGCACCAGGGGCAGACTGACAACTCATGGGGCCCCCGGGAAATAGGAGATTATGGGGCCCCCAGGCAATCAGAGATTATGGGGCCACACAGTATACACACGCACAGTATACAATCACACAGTATACACAGACATGTTTCTATTGGCTGAGAAGGTACTGGAGAGGTGGGGCAGCTATAATCTCAGGATTTTTAGACCAAAAGGATGTTGGTAAGGGACATTTCAGAGACAGATGTAAAAAAAAACACAGATTTTTACATACTGTCCCTGGTTTTACTGAGGCTGGCAACCCTGATGGGGCCCCCTAGTTGCCCAGGGCCCTCGGGCAGTGCCCGAGTGGCTGAATGGTCAGTCCTCCCCTGCCTAGCACCATGTGGCTCCGAGATACAGGGGCCCCAAATTCAGTTCAGAAAATGTAATTTTCTGCTGCAAAAAGTGCTTGACATTTTCCGAACCGACTTTGGGGCCCCGTATCTCGGGGCCACTTGATGCTAGGAACCCCAGCTTTGCATATGTTGTAGTGCTGGTTCCACTGGCACACCACATTTTGGGTTCCTAGCACCAAGTGGCCCCAACATAAGGGGCCCCAAAGTCGGTCAATTGTGTCCATCTGCAGCAATGTCATTTTCGGGACCCTTTGGGTTCAGAGACCCCAAATTTTGGCTGCAGATAGGGGGCATCTAGGAACCCTTAACTACAGAGTTTGAAGTTCAGGGGACCTATGGGTGCAAATGGGCACAGTGAGGCATGCAAATGGGCACAGTGAGGCTGCAAATGGGCATTGTTGACCCTCTTTTCCAATTACAGTAGCTGCGCATTTCTCACCCTAGACTTATACTCGAGTCAATAAGTTTTCCCAGTATTTTGTGGTAAAATTAGGTGCCTCGGCTTAAATTCGGGTTGGCTTATACTCAAGTATATACGGTATTCATTATTACATTAACACACTGTTATCTTGTTAAATTCTGCTTTTGTTAAACCCTACCGAAGGGCCATGTTGGCTCCCGGATGGGGATGTTTGTTATTACGATGTTTTGCTTTAATGATGAAACTTTTCAATAATGATATTGAACGAGGAAAAATATAAAAAAAAAAAAAAATTACAAAAATCCCCCAAACATTATATATGTTTTTTGTTTTTTTTTAAGCAGAGACCCTAGATAATAAAATGGCAGTCATTTCAACTGTTTATTTTGCACAGTATTTGCGCAGCAATTTTTCAACACATTTTTGGGGTAAAAAAAAAGTTTCATGCATTAAAAAAAATAAAAACAGTAAGGTTAGCCCAATTCTTTTGTATAATGTGAAAGATAATATTATGCTGAGTAAATAGATACCAAACATGTCACACTTCCAAATTGCACACGCCAAACTTTGGTACTTGAAAATCCCAATAGGCAACGCTTTTTTTGTTTTGAGTTACAGAGGAGGTCTAGTACTAGAATTATTGCTCTCGCTCCAGTGTTTGCGGTGATACCTCACATGTTTTAATGCTGTTTACATATACGGGCGCAACTTACATATGCATTCGCTTCTGCGAGCGAGCCCGCAGGGGGGCAGAGGCGCTTTAACATTTTTTTTTTTATTATTGTTAATTTTACTAAAATTCTTCTAGTTTGTAGAAAACATCCCTTGTAATAGGAATAGTGCGTGACAGGTCCTCTTTACAGTGAGATGTGGAGACTATAAATCCCCACATCTCACCTCTAGGCTGAGAAGCCTAAAAAAAAACGATCTTGGCTTCCCAGCCGAGGCGGCGGCATTTTTTCAAATGCAGAGGCTTGGCGTGATGTCATAACATCGCTCCCGGACTCCGAATGATCATAGAGACTGCGGGGACCATCTGGCCAACCGGAAATCTCTATGATCAACATCTGGCACCAGTGAATCCCTTCTCTGGCTCACCGATCGCACAGGTGAGTCATTAGAAGCCGCTATGATTGTTCTTATGGTGAAGGGAATCGACGGCTCTAAAAGAACATATCAAATTGATGCCTGTAGCTGCACCCGTCATTCAGATATCACCCCTCAAAGTCTGCAACCTCATATGACTTTTGGCAGGCGGCAAGCGGTTAAATAAGAAGTACAGTGGAAGCTTGTTTGGCTCTACTTCTTCTATGGATCACAGGAATGCAGTTCACTCTGCACTCCTGTGACCCATTTTCAGCAGACAGCGGATGAAGCCCGCTGTCGGCTGATGTCACAGAGCCAGTTCTGGTTCGGGCAAGATCTCTAAGATATGTCTGGACTGGCACGCGCCAACATGTCTGGGCCGGCACCTGGCTCAGCCTCTAAGAAAGCCGCAGAAAGCCTGAGCCAGCTGCTCTCGCCCCCTCCACAGCCCAGTGCTCTAGTGAGCGTGAATGGGGGGGGGGGGGGCAAAGCAGAGAGTCAGTGACTGGCAGTCACCAGATTTATGCTCAGGGAGCTCTGAGAACTGATTGATCGGTGGTGTTTGATCGCTCGGTTCTCAGTGTTAGAGCCAGCAGGGGACAGATGCAGTATCCACCTACACTAGGTAAGTATGATTCAAAAAAACGATTCCCATACTTCTCTTCTAATTGTTTCTTTGCCAAGAATTGGTACAGAGGCACACAGCATTATCCTCTCACTCCGACTCAATAAACACTCTAGGGGATGTCTTTCTGTAATGTTATTGCTGAATAAACTTGGATAGGGAGGTAGGGTGGTATGGGATACCCCAGAAGTATTAAAGGGGTTGTAAAGTCTTGTTTAAAAAATAAAATAAATAAAAAACATGTTATACTGACCTCCTCTGTGCAGGGGTTTTGCACAGAGTGGCCCCGATCCTCCTCTTCTGGGGTCCCCCAGCGGTGTTCCTGGCTCCTCGACGGAGAAGAACTTTCCCTGGGGGCACCCGTGCGGGCGCTCTCCCGTGTCCTGCTACTGCGTCCATTAACACAGACAGCAGGACTTGGCCCCCGGGTCATTGGATTTGATTGATAGCAGTGGGAGCCAATGACTGCGCTGCTATCATCCTATCCCATCAGGACCCGAGACAACGGCTGGAGCTGCTGGGCTCTTCCCCATCATTGGAAACACCGGGTTCAGGTAAGTAGGCTCGTCCCCCCTCCTCCCACCGCCCTCCGGTGCTTTTACCAGCTTGCCCCTGCCATCCGGAGAAGGGACAGACCAGCGTTGGATGCTGACCATAGAGATTTCAGGTGGGCCAGTCGGTCCCTGGAGTCTCTATGACCGTTAGGAGGACGGACGCGATGTTGACATTTTGGGACTTTTTGACCCCATATCTAACTGTAAAGAGGACCTGCCACACACTATTACTACTATTACAATGGATGTTCACATTCCTTGTAATAGGAATAAAAGTGATACAAAAAAAATGTAAAAAGAGAGCATCAATAAAAGTTAAATTAACAATAATAAAAAAAAAATTAAGTGCCCCCGTCCAGGTGTGCTCGCTCACAGAAGCGAACGCATATGTAAGTCATGCCCACATGTAAACGGCTTTCAAACCACATATGGGAGGTATCTGAGAAGTTGGCTTGAGTTTAAACAGTCCACAAACTATATGAGTTATATGGGCAATGAGACTAATTTTCAAGAGGTGAGGAGGGTTAGGATAGGGCATAACCTTTGAGTGGGGTGTATAGATGATGAGGACCGAGGGGCTAAGCTCCGTCTGACTATGTAGCTATCCCCTGCCCACCTCAGACCCCCCTCCCCTAATTTTAATAAAAATAAAAAAAAAGTACCAATTCTAGATAATATGGGTATATGGTTGATAAAAGGGAATGTTTTTTTTTTTTTTGGGGGGGGGGGGGTTTGTAGTGATTTGTTGGTTGGAGATTTAGGGGGGGGGGGATGGGTGGATATTTTGGATAGGTGAATCCAGGGATAGGGATCCAGGGATCCAATAGTGGCGCTCCCTGGCTCTCCCTTCCATTCTTCTCTGGGAGTTTTGAGAGAACCTTGGAAACATATGTACATTAAGGGGTCTTTAAACGTTTCGTGGTATGTATATTTTAGGATTTATATATATATATATATATATATATATATATATATATATATATATATATATATATATATATATATATATATATATACATATATATATATATATATATATATATATATATATATATATATATATATATATATATATATATATATATATATATATATATATATATATATATATTCACTTTGAATATTATGTCGTGTAATGTTTTTCTTAGGTAAAATTAATAAAAGAAGAATTGAAAATGTACTACAGAGTTTAGAGGTCAATAGCATGTAATGCAGAGTGCAGGGGTCAGAAGCATGTAACTCAAAGCTCAGAAGTCAGTGTGTAGAGGTTCATGTGCAAGTATTGTAGAGTGCAGAGGTTGGTGGTATGTAAAGCACAACACAGGGGTCAGTAATAGGTCACACAAAATGCAGGAGTCATAAGTAGTAATCCCAAAGTTCAGAGATCAGTAGTATGTATTTCAGACTGCGGGGGGCGGTGGTATGTAACTCGAGGTGCAGAGTTCAGTAGTATATAAAGAAGAATACAGGGGTCAGGAGTAAGTAACACAGGACTTCAGGAGCCAGTAGTGCTCAAAACAGTACACAGTCCAAGTATGTATGTAATGCACGGTGCCACAAAAAGCATCTGTATAGAAGCACCTTTGTTGCATCAAGTCACATCAAAGTAGTACTCACATAACCAGCAAATCACCAGGAAAGTCGTCTGGCAAAGTCACACTGTAAGACTTTCAGGTTGCAGTGGTGTGAACCGAGCCTTACCCTGTGTAATGACCATTTGTATTTTGATTGTGTTGATTGTGTTAAACACACAATTATAGAAAAAAGGATAATCATCTAGATAGATTGTGGCTTGTCTCAGTCTATCACATTGCTGCTTTGTCTCCTAGAACATAACTTCTCCAGAATCATCTTCCTCAACCTTGGGTTGGCCTGAATAATGATCGCACCTTCTACTGATGGGAAAGATGTGATTATAACCCAGGCGATAACAGTTATAGCATCTGAGGTTGAACGTTTGCTTGTTGAAAACATCAAGAGCTCCGCTATATAAAACACTGCGGACAATGTAAGCAAGAAGATCATAGTCCGCGTGGCACTGATGAGGGCCTGGAGGTTTGGACGGGAATGTTCTGAAACGTTCTGCTTCATCTTCATGATATGTTTTATAAGATTCAAAGCTGTGACTCCAGTAGAGATAAGCGTCAAAACAAAGGGTAGGATGCAGCCTAGGAAAGTGGCGACCAGTCTGTAACCTGTAGGCATGGTCACATGTGTAGTGTTCTCAGAGATGTCCTCTGTACTGTTTGTTGAAGTTTGCCCCAAAAATACCACATTAACCACCCAGATCGACACAAAACTTAAAATGACTGAACCGATTGTTGATAGTAGAAGAATCTGTGGCAGGAAAGATGAAAGAAGCCTTTTGAACCCAATGATAACTTGATGGCTGAAGTTGTTGATGTTGGTACAATAGTAAGCACACAGCCAGCCGGTATGCCAATAGCTACAATAAATCAGACTGAACATCAGGAAGGTCAATGTCAATTCAATCTCTTTGATAAAAAATAGTTGAGGCCAAAGGCAAAAAATTAAATTTTGTGCAATTAGGACCAACTGCATGAAAGCGTTGACCAGCCCCATGGAGAAGTAGATGACATTGGCTGGATTGAAGGTAGGTTGTTTCTTCAAGCTTTGAAAACTAAAAGACACAATGCCAGTGTTTAAGGTGATGCCAACCCCGGTTTGTACGATGGCGATGGTGGCCAAAAAGATCTCTGCAGCCGAAGCCATTTTCAATGTGACACATTCAAGAAAGGAGTATCTCTGTATCTGTGCCCAGTGAGTGCGGAGAAGTCATTTACGCTCTTTGACAGATGCAAATAGTCTCAGAGTTTTGGTTACTTGTTTCCATAAGAAAATAGGGATGTCGGATGATTGTTTTGAGTTGATGCACGAAAGGAAAGTTTAACCAACAGGCCAACAGGCATTCATATAAATTTTAACACCTTCCTGTTCGGCCTATAGCAGAATGACAACCAGGCGGTGGCTTTACTTTTCTGAGTGGACATCATATAACGTCTGTAAGGAAATGTGGGAAGTGTAGAGTTACCCTTTAAGATTTAATAATATTGTACAAAGATGTTTTTCTGTTTTTCTGTAGAAACTCACTCTAACTCTGTTTATCTCACACTCACACTTTCTCATAACAAGTTTACTTCTCTGTAGAAAATGTGTTTCTCACGGTAGCTTTTTCCTTTCTCACACTGGCGTGTTTACCAAAAAAGCGTTTACCAGAAAATGCTGAAAACCTTGTCAAGGGCATATATTGCGTGGAACATTCTTAGAGTGAATTATGACGTTGAGTCTGAAGGCAGAAATATTACGAATGTCTTGCAGATCAATATTGATTGTATAATAAAATGCTTGAATGTGATTGGTTGTTCATGGGGCGTTTCCCCTATGCAACCCCCTTTTTGATTATTGCATATGCTCCGTATAGCTGGAAAATAAACGTATTCTTGATCAACCACATACGGTGTATGGTGTCTGATTACCTGTCCGGACAGAGAGAGAGAGTTTTTCCATTGACCGTCAAAGTCCAGCTGAGGGAAAGAGGGGCTTTTACAGAGGACCTAACAACGTCCTCTCAGAAGGCACTGCTCCCACAGCTACGGGGCTGCACATCGGTGCAATCTGTCACTGGCTGTGTCCACACTAAACAGTGCTGCCAGTACCATGTGACCGCTGTGACCAATCACAACAGATTACATGACAGTTGTAAACAATGGATGGCTTTCTTTCATTGTGTTGCTAGCTGTGATTGGTCACAGTGATCACATGGTACAGACAGGGCCACTCGCAGCCCATTTGTACCATGTGATTAGCTTTGACCAATCACAGCTAATTACAACAAAACAAACTGAATGAATCAGTTTCATTCAGTAAAAAGCTTGCTTATAGTAACGTTATTCACTGCTAGGGATGGGCTGAACACAGGCAAAAAATTTGGCAAGAACACACGAACACCATTGGGACACGGATGTGAATAATCAAGTGTTAATTTTAAAGGCTTATATGCAAGTTATTGTCATGAAAAAGTGTTTGGAGACCCGGGTCCTGCCCCAGGGGACATGTATCATTGAAAAAAAAAGTTAAAAAAAATGTCAGTTTCTTTGGGAGCAGTGGTTCAAGTGGGAGCAAGTTAATGCTTAAAGTGAAACAATAACAATGCAATATTGTGCCTGGGGGGTGTCTATAGTATGCCTGCAAAGTGGTGCAGTTTTCCTGTGTTTAGAACAGTCCGAGAGCAAAATGACATTTCTAAAGGAAAAAAATTGTCATTTAAAACTGATCGAGGCTGTAATGAATTGTCGGGTCTCTGCAATATGGATAAAACTCATTGAAAAAAGGAGCATGGGATCCCCCTAGTCCATTACCAGGCCCTTTGGGTCTGGTATGAATATTAAGGGGAATCCCGAACCAAAATCCCCCCTAAAATCCAAACCAGGCTCTTTGGGTCTGATATGGAAATTAAGGGGAACCCTGCGTCAAATTAAAAACAAAAATGGCGTAGGGGTCCCCTGCAAAATCCATACTAGACCCTTCAGGGTGGCCCCAGTTACGCAACTGGGTGGCCCCGCCCTCAGTTATATAAGAACTGTCACAAGCGAAGAAGCGTCACACGGTACGAGCCTCCCACGGAGGCAGGTCGGTTGCAGATTTTTTTTTCCGGTCCGACGTGGCATGGTAGAAGAAGAATGGACTTTGTGGGACATTTTTATTTTTTTATTTTTTAATAAAGGACTTGTTCCAAGCTGTATCTTGTCATTTTTAACATTTTGACACTTTTATGTGAAATGGTAGGGGTACATTTGTACTCCATTACCATTTCACATGGGGGTAGGCCGGGATCTGGGGGGATCCCTACGCCATTTTTTTAAAATATGGCGCAGGGTTTCTCTTCATTTTTATATCAGACCCGAAGGGCCTGGTATGGATTTTAGGGGGACCCCCATGCAATTTTTTTTTTACATTTTGGTTCGGGGTTACCCTTAATATTCATACCAGACCCAAGTAGCCTGGTAATGGACTGGGGGGATCCCATGCTCTTTTTTTCAATGAGTTTTATCTCTACTGCCGAGACCCGACAATTCATTACAGACGTGATCAGTTTTAAATGACAATTTTTCCTTTAGAAATGTCATTTTGCTGTGGTATTGTTCTAAACATGGGAAAAATGTGCCACTTTACAGGCATAATATAGACAGCCCCAGCCCCCCCCCCCCCCAGGTACAATATTTAAAGGAATATTTCACTTTTATTGTTTCACTTTTACGCATTAAAATAATTACTGCTCCCAAAAAAACTGCCATTTTTAAAAACTTTTTTTTTGCATTGATACATGTCCCCTGGGGCAGGACCCGGGTCCACAAACACTTTATATGACAATAACTTGCATATAAGCCTTTAAAAGTAGCACTTTTGTTTTTTCATGTTAGTGTCCCATAGACTTTAACCGTGTTCCGGCGGCTTTTGAATTTCCCCCGAACACCGCATATTGTTCGCTGTTCGCCGCACATCCGAACAACCAGTTCAGCCCAAACTTATGCTCGCCCATCCCTATTCACTGCTATAAACAATCATAATGTGTAAAAAAGAAAAAAAACCCTGATCACTTACTTACTGTGGTAACATTATATTACTCTGTTTTGTGTAATAAAGAGGAAGTAAACCCTTATGGGTTTTACTTCCTCTTTTGCTCCCCCCGCAAGGCCTAATAAAGCATCATGGGCTAGTATGCATCACATACTAGCCCATTATGTGACACTTACCTGCAAACAAATCTATCGCTGTCCCCTGTGCAGGCTGCATCCATCTTCGCCCCTCTTCCTTCCGGGGCTGCGGACTCCGGCTCTGTGACTGGCATTTGCAGGATGTGCGGGAAGGTGCATTATCTTGGTGTGGAGTTGATGAAGAGTGACTGATCCCATTTTGCTTTAAGATTAACCAAAGTCTTATGGTGGAGAACACATGGTTTGAACTTTTTTTGAGAAGAAAAGAGTTGATATTACACGTTTTATGGTGGAATGAAATCTCATACATATTTTCAGCACTTTTTTGGATATTTGAGACACTTTTTCTCTTTTCTATTTTTTCTCAAACATTTTGTGTTTGCATATATATTTATGTACCGTATGTAAGGGGGGATATGATCTCCATGTATAAATACATAAGAGGGGATATGATCTCCATGTATAAATACATAGGGGGGGATATGATCACCATGTATAAATACATAAGGGGGGGATATGATCTCCATGTATAAATACATAAGAGGGGATATGATCTCCATGTATAAATACATAAGGGGGATATGATCTCCATGTATAAATACATAAGAGGGGATATGATCTCCATGTATAAATACATAGGGGGGGGATATGATCGCCATGTATAAATACATAAGGGGGGGATATGATCTCCATGTATAAATACATAAGAGGGGATATGATCTCCATGTATAAATACATAAGAGGGGATATGATCGCCATGTATAAATACATAAGGGGGGGATATGATCTCCATGTATAAATACATAAGGGGATATGATCTCCATGTATAAATACATAAGGGGGGATATGATCTCCATGTATAAATACATAAGGGGGATATGATCTCCATGTATAAATACATAAGGGGGGGATATGATCTCCATGTATAAATACATAAGGGGGGATATGATCTCCATGTATAAATACATAAGGGGGGATATGATCTCCATGTATAAATACATAAGGGGGGGATATGATCTCCATGTATAAATACATAAGGAGGGATATGATCTCCATGTATAAATACATAAGGGGGGATATGATCTCCATGTATAAATACATAAGGGGGATATGATCTCCATGTATAAATACATAAGGGGGGATATGATCTTCATGTATAAATACATAAGAGGGGGTATGATCTCCATGTATAAATACATTAGAGGGGATATGATCTCCATGTATAAATACATGAGGGGGGATATGATCATCATGTATAAATACATAAGGGGGGATATGATCTCCATGTATAAATACATAAGGGGGGATATGATCACCATGTATAAATACATAAGGGGGGGATATGATCTCCATGTATAAATACATAAGGGGGGATATGATCGCATGATAGCATGGTGTGGAAGAATATCCTCCATGACAGAATTCCCTGTAGGACTATATATTGTATGGGGTCTAAGATATATCACATTAAAATATGGTAATATTTACTCATAGATATGACTACTTGTGTGATATATCTTAGGCCCCACACAATACAGGGAATTCTGTCATGGAGAATATTCTTCCACACCATGCTATGTTATGTGCTACACAAATCTGTATGTATGCATGTACTTACTGTCATATACTTGGATTTTTTTTTTAAATTGCAGAAGGAATAAATAAATGTTTAAATAATTATTCATTGCCCAATAGTATGCCTCCTCCAAAGTCCCAATCCATCTCCACCAAGTACTAAGTCATTATTTGCTTGGGGATATAAATACTTATTTTATAGCATTTTTTGTATGTGTTTTTTTTTCTAGATTTTTGGTTGATATTCTGTCTCTATCATTTAAAATACACCTGATTGGATGATAAAAAGTATAGACCCTTCTTTTCTCTGTAAGTTGGCAACTTACAAAATCTGCAGGGATCAAATAATTATCCCCCCCCCCTTTACTGTGGTTCCTTTGGATTCCGCGATTGATATTCAACATGTAGCTTGATATCATAAAAAGTGTCTCATTATGTCTTGGCCATTACTAAGGCCCCTTTCACACCTAAGCATTTTTCAGGCGCTACAACGCTAGATATATTGCCTGTAATGCGGTTGAAAAAAGCGGGTCCTTTAACTCCAGTGTGAAAGCCGGAGGGCTCTCACACTGGAGCGGTGCGCTAGCAGGACGGTAAAAAAAGTCCTGCTAGCAGCATCTTTGGAGCGGTGAAGGAGCGGTGTATTCACCGCTCCTATCCATTGAAATCAATGGGACACCGCGGTAATACCGCCGGCAAAGTGCCGCTGCAGCGGCTCTTTGCGGGGGGTTGTAACCCTTTTTCAGCTGCTAGCGGGGGTTAAAACCACCCCGCTAGCGGCCGAATACCGTGACTAAAACTACAGTAAAGTAGCACTAAATATAGCGCTGCTTTACCGCCGCCACCCCCACCGCCCCATTGTGAAACCAGCCTAAGCGTGTTGGTGAATTGGCTATTCTATCTGATTCCTTTGTGTTAGACATGTGCAATTCGTTTATTTCCTAATACGTTTTTTAACGAATTTTGACAAATTCGTTAATTCAGAATTTCCGAATTTTTCAATTTCCGAAAATTCAGAATTTGTGAATTTCAAAAATCGCGAAATTACGAATTTCCGAAAATTTGGAAATTGCCAAATTTATGAAATTCCGAATTTCCGAATTTTGAATTTTCGAATTTCGCATTTTCGGATTTCCGAATTTTCAAATTTACGAATTTTCAAATTTCCGAATTTCGAATTTTCGGATTTCCAAATTTCCAAATTTTCAAATTTCCGAATTTCCGAATCTTCAAATTTCCGAATTTTCTAATTTTCAAATTTCCGAATTTTCCAATTTTCGTATTTCCGAATCTTCGAATTTCCAAATTTTAGAATTTTAGAATTTTAGAATTTCGTATTTTCGCATTTCCGAATTTTCGCATTTCCGAATTTTCGCATTTCCGAATTTTCGCATTTCCGAATTTTCGCATTTCCGAATTTTCGAATTTTCGAATTTTCGAATTTCCGAATTTTCGAATTTCCGAATTCCGAATTTTCGGAATTCAGAAATAAAAAATTAGAAAAATCGAAAATCTGAAAAAAAGAAAGAAAATCTGTTTAATTCTAAATAACTAACTATTAAATTATAGGTATTGGAATTCCCTTTCAAATTTGTCTGTTAGTGAACGTAACGAGTACGAATTTATCCGAAGTTGCGAATTATCTGAAATAACGAATGCCGCATCTAACCAAATGGAACGTAACAATCTAATAATAATAAATAGCAATAATAGTAAAACCTTTTTCCATTTGTTTAGATGCGGCATTCGTTATTTCAGATAATTCGTAACTTCGAATAAATTGTACTTGTTAATTTAACAGTTAGTTATTAATTAAACTGATTTTCTTTCTTTTTTTAGATTTTCAAATTTTGGGATTTTAAAATCTTTGAATTCCCGAATTCCGAAAAACCGGAATGCCGAAAAACCGAAAATCCAAAATGTGGAAATTCAATAATTCGGAAATCCGAAAATTCGAAATTTGAAAATTCGAAATTTGAAAATTCGGAATTTCGGAAATCCGAAAATTCAAAAATTAAAAAATTCGTAAATTCGTAAATTCGTAAATTCGAAAATCCGAAAATACGAAATTCGGAATCTCAAATTCGAAATTCGGAAATTCGGAAATCTGAAAATTTGAAAATTCGGAAAATAGAAATGTGAAAATTCCCGAAATTTCCGAATTCCGAATTTGCGAATTTCCAAATTTCCGAATTCCCGAATTTTCCATTTTCCGAATTTCCGAAAAACACCAAAAAAACTAGTGAAACGAAAACGAAAATGAACAAATTTTTTGTCAGTGCACATGTCTACTTTGTGTTTTGTTTGTCTTTAAAACTTTCAATACAAATTGTTGGGACATAAAATATGCTACAATAGAATGGAACAATCAGCGCAAACCCACAAAAAACAAGTAAATAAAATAAGTGAAAGTGCAAGCTGAACACCAAAAAGGCCAATCACGAATCCTTCAAATAACAGTGTGAAAAATAAAAATAAGTGCAGCGCATCTAAAAAATAATCAAAAATAATACAATAATAATAAGATATCATAAAATTATGATATGTATATGAAACACAATACACATAATGAAAAATAATCAAAAACAGTGACAAAAGTTCATGTCTTGTGAGTCCAAAATAAAACAGAGAGTGAATAACTGATTGTAGATAAAACACCCTGGTGACTGTAAATAAACAGAATATGTTCTTAAGGTGATATCCTCAACCGAAGGTAAATGGAGACTCTTACCAAATGTGCTATGCACATACGCATAGACTCAGTGGAGGGTGAAGTGTCTGATTCCAAGGGAAGCTGACTCCAATCTGGGCAAACGACCAATCAACTGGACGGATCTCCGGCAGATGATCTCCTCATATAATGGACAGCCCAATGCTAAGCAATGTGGATCCAGGCAAAAAAGATCTCCCAGCATATAATAATAGAAAAGAAGGGGGGGACACTCTAAGTGTAGACTGTTGGTAAACGGTTTATTTAAAATTGAAGTTTAAAATACAACCTTGATGAAAAAAGTAAATGGTTGTGTCTGCAAATAACATAAGTTATGCAGTTGACAAAAAGTTAAGGCAATGCTGTAGGTACACTCGATATGCACAACTGCAGCAAACAAAGCCTTATGGACATATGCATAAAAAAACAGCTCAAAGCTGCAAATGGGGAACAATTGCTGTTTAAAAAGGTCCCGCACTGCAGCAATGTAGAGAAATTGCGGAACGAAGCCGCTGGAGATAATAATAGACAGCGAGTGACTGATAAACTTCTCCCCCGTACGTACGTTACGTCCTCCTGGACTTCGTCAGCGGTGGGTGGAGTCATCTGTCACTACGCCTCTCCTTTAATAGCAGCCAGCATGGTCTATGGGTGGAGACTATTAATCAGATAGAACTCATACAGCTGGCAAAATCTAGCAGCATGGTGTCTCCTCTCCTGCTATTTAAACAACACTTCCCTCCTGGGGACATAGAGCTGACTCTGCTTTTAATACTAAATAGGATTAAAAATTAAAAAATTATGACCACATAAAGATGCACTTATGCGTGTCATACAGTCAATTAACCGTATAGATATTTTAAACATGTACAGGCACCAGTATGATGCTAGTTGAATTATTTTTGTTGTGTTGAAAGCAACAAATTAAAATAAATCAATGTCACTCGCTCCTATCATCATCTCCGAATGTATACATTACATACATATAACCAATTGAAAAATATATAAATAAACTTGAACAAAATTAATTATTTAGTAATAAAAATATGAAAGAATTAATTATTACTATGAAGAGTATGTGTTGGATATTCATAGTAAAAAACAACATATAATGAAATCGACAAATCAGTATTGCTCACTTATCTGATATGAAGCAATTCAAGTCAAATTCTACGTTTAACCCCCTTGGCACCGAAACCTGCATCTCGTGAATCCAAAAAGATTCACGGCGACTTAATTGCCTCAAAAAATTCCCCCCTCTCCAATGAGGGGTGACTCGCTCAAGTCCCCAGAATTTTAAACATTTAGGGTCCCTATTATGGTAGAGCCTAAAGTGTTTTGACACATTGTGGGTTACTAGCCCTTTCTTAATATTATTCACGTGCTCGCCTATGCGCACACTCAGAGATCTGGAGGTTCTACCAATGTACTGCTTACCGCAGTCACACTCCAAAGCATATACCACACCAATGGTGTTACACGTGATCAAACTTTTAATCGGATGTGTAACACCAGTGGTGGTGCTAGAAAATTCTTTTTTCTTTTTGTTGTTGTGCTTACACTGTTTGCACGGCTGGCATCGTCCACAGGCGTAAAAACCTGTTAAGAAAGAAAATATGGTATTTTCTTTCACAATGGGGGGATCTAGTACACTGGGGGCTATTACATCCCTAAGGGTGGGTGCTTTTTTATAGATAAATCTGGGGCGTGGCGGCAGGACACTTCCCAGAATATTATCCTTTTTGAGGATATCCCAGTGCCTCATAACAATCTTTTCAAACTTTTTATGCTGAATATTAAAATCCAGAATAATCCGGAATTCTGATCCAGCTTTTGGTGATATCTTGGGTTGTGATTCAGATACCAGAGTGGTGCGATCAAGCTTGCTGACTGTCTGTATCTCATTAGAAATAACATCTTTATTATATCCTTTCTGAAAAAATCGTTCAGCCAGAACATTCGACTGAGCGAAAAAATCGGTTTCCAAGGAACAGTTCCTTTTCAACCTTATGAATTGTCCCCTTGGAATGTTGCATAACCAGGATTGGTGATGGCAACTATCCAAGGGGATAAAACTATTTCTGTCTGTTGTTTTAAAAAAAATTTTTGGTTTTAAAACCTGGGCCATCCCTAAAGATCTCTAAGTCAAGGAATGAGATCCGTTCCGGATGTGCAATCCAAGAAAGTTTAATATTTTTAGTGTTACCATTCAGTCTGGACATGAAAAGTTCAAGGCTAGTCATGTTTCCCTCCCACACGATCATGAGATCGTCTATATACCTATAATATTGTTTGAGCTCGGTGGGTCTATTGTTAAAAACAATACCCTCCTCCCAGAAAGCCATGAATAAATTAGCGACACTTGGAGCGAAACGTGCTCCCATTGCGACTCCAAGTGTCTGTAGGAAAAACTTGTGGTCATACCAGAAGTAGTTTCTACTCAAACAAAAGTCTAATGCTTCCAACAGAAAATTCTGATGATTGATCGATAGATTAGACCCTTCAAGAGCCCACTTCACAGATAACAATGCATCTTGATGACCTATGATGGTGTATAGAGAGCCCACATCTGCTGTCACAAGAAGAGTATGATCGTTAGCAGGAGTTGATTCTATGATCTGGATGGCATGTTTGGTATCTTTAAGGAATGCAGTGGTTTTTACAACTAGAGGTTTAAGGAAAAAGTCAATATATTGTCCCAAACGTGCGGTGACCGAATCAATCCCATTTACTATGGGTCTGCCCGGAGGTCTACACTGGTCTTTATGAATTTTAGGTAGAAAATAAATAATAGGCCTTCTACAGGCACTGGGATCCAAATAGAGGGACTCCTTTTTATTTAAAATCCCTCTGTCTTTCCCTGATAGTACTAAATCATGAAGTTCTCCTTTGAAAGTATGAACTGGGTCAGTACCTAGTATCCGGTAGGTACTGACCCAGTTCATACTTTCAAAGGAGAACTTCATGATTTAGTACTATCAGGGAAAGACAGAGGGATTTTAAATAAAAAGGAGTCCCTCTATTTGGATCCCAGTGCCTGTAGAAGGCCTATTATTTATTTTCTACCTAAAATTCATAAAGACCAGTGTAGACCTCCGGGCAGACCCATAGTAAATGGGATTGATTCGGTCACCGCACGTTTGGGACAATATATTGACTTTTTCCTTAAACCTCTAGTTGTAAAAACCACTGCATTCCTTAAAGATACCAAACATGCCATCCAGATCATAGAATCAACTCCTGCTAACGATCATACTCTTCTTGTGACAGCAGATGTGGGCTCTCTATACACCATCATAGGTCATCAAGATGCATTGTTATCTGTGAAGTGGGCTCTTGAAGGGTCTAATCCAGGGGTCTCCAAACTTTTTAGCCCGAGGGCCACATTGTAGATTTTACAAGTATTCGCGGGCCGAAAAAATTGTTTATTTATAAATAAATTAATACAATTTAAATCTCATCATAGCCTTTCTGCATGTCTGTGTCCCTGTTAGAGTCTCCTTGAACATTGTGTCCCCCGTCAGAGCCTTTCGACATGTCTGTGTCCCCACCAGACCATTCCGCACCTCTGTGACCCCCATATCTGTGTCCTCCATCCATCAGAGTCTCCTCATCAGTGTCCCCATTAACATTGTCCCCAGTAGAGTCTCCCCATCATCGGTGTCCCCAGTATCAGTCTCCCCAGTAGAGTTTCCAAATCCTCAGTGTCCCCATCAACAGTATCCCCAGCAGTCTCCCCATCATCAGTGTCCTCAGCATCAGTCCACCATCAGTGTCCCCAGCAGTCTCTCCACCATCAGTGTCCCCAGCAGTCTCTCCACCATCAGTGTCCCCAGCAGTCTCTCCACCATCAGTGTCCCCAGCAGTCTCCCCACCATCAGTGTCCCCAGCAGTCTCCCCACCATCAGTGTCCCCAGCAGTCTCCCCACAATCAGTGTCCCCAGCAGTCTCCTCCTCAATCAGTGTCCCCAGCAGTCTCCTCCTCAATCAGTGTCCCCAGCAGTCTCCTCCTCAATCAGTGTCCCCAGCAGTCTCCTCCTCAATCAGTGTCCCCAGCAGTCTCCTCCTCAATCAGTGTCCCCAGCAGTCTCCTCCTCATCAGCGTCCCCAGCAGTCTCCTCCTCATCAGCGTCCCCAGCAGTCTCCTCCTCATCAGCGTCCCCAGCAGTCTCCTCCTCATCAGCGTCCCCAGCAGTCTCCTCCACTATCACCGTCCCCAGCAGTCTCCTCCACTATCAGCGTCCCCAGCAGTCTCCTCCACTATCAGCGTCCCCAGCAGTCTCCTCCACTATCAGCGTCCCCAGCAGTCTCCTCCACTATCAGCGTCCCCAGCAGTCTCCTCCACTATCAGCGTCCCCAGCAGTCTCCTCCACTATCAGCGTCCCCAGCAGTCTCCTCCACTATCAGCGTCCCCAGCAGTCTCCTCCACTATCAGCGTCCCCAGCAGTCTCCTCCACTATCAGCGTCCCCAGCAGTCTCCTCCACTATCAGCGTCCCCAGCAGTCTCTCCACTATCAGCGTCCCCAGCAGTCTCCCCATCATCAAGTACATTTGCCATTTGTCTCTTGCCTTGAGCAGCTCTCCTGCACCTCCCGACTCCCGCCCAGCTGCTACACACGTGGAAGGATCTCTCATACAAACATCGGGCGGGACGCCGGGAGGTGCCGTGCTGAAGACGTCATTGGTTGCTATGACAGGCAGTCCCAGCAGCCAATCCTCAGGCAGCATGGGAGGGTGTGGGGGAGCGGCTTTGTTTGCGGGACCTGTCAATCATACTTCCGATCTGCTGCTTTTAATGGCAGCAGAACGGCAATGCTATTAGACTGAGTGAGCCGCGGGCCAGGGAAAAGGCACAAGCGGGCCGGATGTGGCCCGCGGGCCGGTGTTTGGAGACCCCTGGTCTAATCTATCGATCAATCATCAGAATTTTCTGTTGGAAGCATTAGACTTTTGTTTGAGTAGAAACTACTTCTGGTATGACCACAAGTTTTTCCTACAGACACTTGGAGTCGCAATGGGAGCACGTTTCGCTCCAAGTGTCGCTAATTTATTCATGGCTTTCTGGGAGGAGGGTATTGTTTTTAACAATAGACCCACCGAGCTCAAACAATATTATAGGTATATAGACGATCTCATGATCGTGTGGGAGGGAAACATGACTAGCCTTGAACTTTTCATGTCCAGACTGAATGGTAACACTAAAAATATTAAACTTTCTTGGATTGCACATCCGGAACGGATCTCATTCCTTGACTTAGAGATCTTTAGGGATGGCCCAGGTTTTAAAACCAAAAATTTTTTTAAAACAACAGACAGAAATAGTTTTATCCCCTTGGATAGTTGCCATCACCAATCCTGGTTATGCAACATTCCAAGGGGACAATTCATAAGGTTGAAAAGGAACTGTTCCTTGGAAACCGATTTTTTCGCTCAGTCGAATGTTCTGGCTGAACGATTTTTTCAGAAAGGATATAATAAAGATGTTATTTCTAATGAGATACAGACAGTCAGCAAGCTTGATCGCACCACTCTGGTATCTGAATCACAACCCAAGAGATCACCAAAAGCTGGATCAGAATTCCGGATTATTCTGGATTTTAATATTCAGCATAAAAAGTTTGAAAAGATTGTTATGAGGCACTGGGATATCCTCAAAAAGGATAATATTCTGGGAAGTGTCCTGCCGCCACGCCCCAGATTTATCTATAAAAAAGCACCCACCCTTAGGGATGTAATAGCCCCCAGTGTACTAGATCCCCCCCATTGTGAAAGAAAATACCATATTTTCTTTCTTAACAGGTTTTTACGCCTGTGGACGATGCCAGCCGTGCAAACAGTGTAAGCACAACAACAAAAAGAAAAAAGAATTTTCTAGCACCACCACTGGTGTTACACATCCGATTAAAAGTTTGATCACGTGTAACACCATTGGTGTGGTATATGCTTTGGAGTGTGACTGCGGTAAGCAGTACATTGGTAGAACCTCCAGATCTCTGAGTGTGCGCATAGGCGAGCACGTGAATAATATTAAGAAAGGGCTAGTAACCCACAATGTGTCAAAACACTTTAGGCTCTACCATAATAGGGACCCTAAATGTTTAAAATTCTGGGGACTTGAGCGAGTCACCCCTCATTGGAGAGGGGGGAATTTTTTGAGGCAATTAAGTCGCCGTGAATCTTTTTGGATTCACGAGATGCAGGTTTCGGTGCCAAGGGGGTTAAACGTAGAATTTGACTTGAATTGCTTCATATCAGATAAGTGAGCAATACTGATTTGTCGATTTCATTATATGTTGTTTTTTACTATGAATATCCAACACATACTCTTCATAGTAATAATTAATTCTTTCATATTTTTATTACTAAATAATTAATTTTGTTCAAGTTTATTTATATATTTTTCAATTGGTTATATGTATGTAATGTATACATTCGGAGATGATGATAGGAGCGAGTGACATTGATTTATTTTAATTTGTTGCTTTCAACACAACAAAAATAATTCAACTAGCATCATACTGGTGCCTGTACATGTTTAAAATATCTATACGGTTAATTGACTGTATGACACGCATAAGTGCATCTTTATGTGGTCATAATTTTTTAATTTTTAATCCTATTTAGTATTAAAAGCAGAGTCAGCTCTATGTCCCCAGGAGGGAAGTGTTGTTTAAATAGCAGGAGAGGAGACACCATGCTGCTAGATTTTGCCAGCTGTATGAGTTCTATCTGATTAATAGTCTCCACCCATAGACCATGCTGGCTGCTATTAAAGGAGAGGCGTAGTGACAGATGACTCCACCCACCGCTGACGAAGTCCAGGAGGACGTAACGTACGTACGGGGGAGAAGTTTATCAGTCACTCGCTGTCTATTATTATCTCCAGCGGCTTCGTTCCGCAATCTCTCTACATTGCTGCAGTGCGGGACCTTTTTAAACAGCAATTGTTCCCCATTTGCAGCTTTGAGCTGTTTTTTTATGCATATGTCCATAAGGCTTTGTTTGCTGCAGTTGTGCATATCGAGTGTACCTACAGCATTGCCTTAACTTTTTGTCAACTGCATAACTTAGGTTATTTGCAGACACAACCATTTACTTTTTTCATCAAGGTTGTATTTTAAACTTCAATTTTAAATAAACCGTTTACCAACAGTCTACACTTAGAGTGTCCCCCCCTTCTTTTCTATTATTATATGCTGGGAGATCTTTTTTGCCTGGATCCACATTGCTTAGCATTGGGCTGTCCATTATATGAGGAGATCATCTGCCGGAGATCCGTCCAGTTGATTGGTCGTTTGCCCAGATTGGAGTCAGCTTCCCTTGGAATCAGACACTTCACCCTCCACTGAGTCTATGCGTATGTGCATAGCACATTTGGTAAGAGTCTCCATTTACCTTCGGTTGAGGATATCACCTTAAGAACATATTCTGTTTATTTACAGTCACCAGGGTGTTTTATCTACAATCAGTTATTCACTCTCTGTTTTATTTTGGACTCACAAGACATGAACTTTTGTCACTGTTTTTGATTATTTTTCATTATGTGTATTGTGTTTCATATACATATCATAATTTTATGATATCTTATTATTATTGTATTATTTTTGATTATTTTTTAGATGCGCTGCACTTATTTTTATTTTTCACATAAAATATGCTGTTCTTTTTATTGTTGTCCCTACTACTATTTGCTGTTTTATCTGCCCCTCCCCATTCCCCCCTCCGTGGTAATCACCAAAAAATGCAAAAAGTTAGGCGTTTGAATTATACACTTTTATTGGCTAAGTTAAGATATTAAAGATACAAGCCTTAGATACATTTTTCAAACTTTTTACAATTATGGAAATGGTTTAGAAACTCACACACAGTATACACACAAGGATAAGCAATGTTATATAACTATTAAACTAAAAAAACAACAACAAATTTTCTTGACACACTTGAGTAATAAGAGCAATGGGAAAAGGTTAGGCCAGGGGGTCTCAAACTGGCGGCCATCCAGCTGTTGCGAAAAGTCCCATCATGCCTCTGCCTGTGGGAGTCATGCTTGTAACTTTCAGCTTTGCAATGCCTCATGGGACTTGCAGTTTTGCAACAGCTAGAGGGCCACCAGTTTGAGACCCCTGGGTTAGGCTATCAAGATTAGAGATTAGAGTATAGGAAGTCGTACCGGGGTAACTGAACTAGAGATAAGGGGGTTGATTTACTAAAGGCACATTGTTGTTCGTGTTCCAAGGGAAGTTGCTCTTTGCAACAGAATGTTCCCTTAGTAAATGGGGAGAAATTTCCATCATGTGCAAGGCACATGGCACAAAACAGCATCATTGCTTCCACATTAATGGATGGTGGGAGTCAGCAGAGCTTCACCTCCTTCCCCAAGTTATAGGGGGAAATCATCATGCAAAGTGCAAATAAACCTTGCAAAGTCAAGCAACCATTAATAAAATACGAGTTCTCTTCACACACTTAAATAGTAATAGTCATTCTAAATAATTAGGAAGCATCTACAGTTGCCAGAGCTTAAAGGGTAAGTTCACCTTTGCAGAAAAATCTGTAAGACGAACTTACAGAGGACCCCCTCCTCTCCCCCCGTCCCGCTGACCTGCATAGTGGCGATCTCCCATTCTGAGCCCTGGTATAGCCGCCTCACGGTTCCGGGGTTTAAAAATATTTCCCAAAATCTCCTAAACGTACCCCGTCAGGAGGGAGGTTTAGGAGCATTCTAATTGGTCGGGCCGTAACATGGGCAGCGCCGACCTATCAGAACCCGCGTAGCCCTGTCCTCTCAGCGGGGAAGAAGACGAGAGAAAGCTGAGGGTATCTCTAAGTGGCAGAGCCGTGAGGCGGCTATACCGGGGCTCAGAGCGGGAGATCACCACTAGACATGTGCACAACAAAAAAATGTGTTTATTTTCGTTTCGGTTTTTTTCGTTTCCATTGATCCGTAACGATTCGTAAATTCGTAAGTCGTCGGTGTTTGTATTCGTAACAATTCGTATTTTCGTAAGAGTTATTTTTTCGTTGATTCGTATTTCCGTTAGTTTCATTTTTGTTTATTCGAAATTTGGACGCATTCCTATTTATTCGTACATTCGTAACATTCGTAGATTCGTAATCGGAGCATAATTCATAATGTTATGTAATGTGTATGCTATTATTACATTTTAAGAGACACGGAAAAATACGAATCGAAAAAAAAAGTTACGAATGTACGAATTTTTTCGTTCAATCCATTCGAAGCACGGTAAGCAGCGCCATTGTAATAGACACGGAAAATTCAGATTAAAAAAAAAAAAAAAGTTACGAATGTACGAATTTTTTCGTTCAATCCATTCGAAGCACGGTAAGCAGCGCCATTGTAAGGGACATGGAAAATTATGAATCGGAAAAAAAAAAAGTTACGAATGTACGAATTTTTTCGTTCAATCTATTCGAAGCACGTTAAGCAGCGCCATTGTAAGAGACACAGAAAATTACCAATTCAACAAAAAAAAAAGTTACGAATGTACGAATTTTTTCGTTCAATCCATTCGAGGCACGTTAAGCAGCGCCATTGTAAGAGACACGGAAAATTACCAATTCAACAACAAAAAAAAGGTTACGAATGTACAAATTTTTCCGTTCATTTTGATTTTCGTTGTTCCTGTTTTCGTTTTTCGGATTTTCTTCTTTCGTACATTCGTTGTTTCTAATTTGTTTTTTTTTTTTCGAATTTTCGTTGTTTTCGGATTCGTTCGATTCGAACGATTCGTTATTCGTTATTCGTTATTAGTGAATCGTTCGTCCATTCGTACGATAACGAATGAACGAAAATAGTATGATAACGAATGAACGAAAATAGCGAAAAACCCGAAATTTTTTTAAATTTTTTTACAAATTGCACATGTCTAATCACCACCATAATGGTCAGCAGGACTGGGGGGGGGGGGGGAGGGGGGGTCCAGTGTAAGTTCAACTTACAGATTTTTAGGCAAAATGGCTAGGAGACGAGAAGTCTAGGCTCACTTCAGTGAGGATGAGAGTCCCTTTGAAAAGTCCATATATGCCCAGAGTCTTGAAGGGAAAAAAATCAGTTTTATTGTCAGTAATCCACTTGCAATCACAGTGGCACACAAATATCACGTCCCCATGTCAACCACACTTTTGAGTTTTAAAGCTTTATATGAATTGACATCATCATTCCAGCCTTTCTTTCTGTGGTTAGAAGTTCCCTATCAGTCCCATAATCTTGAGATCATTTATGCCGCTGCCTTTTCTCCAGAAATGGACCACTAAGGGAACTTCTGTTTAGTTGCTATTTACAGTATTATAGACATGTGCACCACAAAAAAATGTGTTTCGTTTAGTTTTGTTTTTTTCGTTTCCGTTGATTCGTAACGATTCGTAAATTCGGAAGTCGTCGGTGTTCGTATTCGTAACGATTCGTAAATTCGTAAGAGTTATTTTTTCGTTGATTATTTTTTTCCGTTAGTTTCATTTTCGTTTATTCGTTTATTCAAAATTCGGATGCATTCGTATTTATTCGTACATTCGTAACATTCGTAGATTCGTAATCGGAGCATAATTCATAATATTATGTAATGTGTATGCTATTATTACATTTTAAGAGACACAGAAAATTACGAATCGTAAAAAAAAGTTACGAATGTAGGAATTTTTTCGTTCAATCCATTCGAAGCACGTTAAGCAGCGCCATTGTAAGAGACACGGAAAATTACGAATCAAAAAAAAAAAAAAAAAAAGATACAAATTAAATTTTTTTTTCGTTCAATCCATTCGAGGCACATTAAGCAGCGCCATTGTAAGGGACACGGAAAATTACCAATTCAACGAAAAAAAAAAAAGTTACGAATGTACGAATTTTTTCGTTCATTTTGATTTTCGTTGTTCCTGTTTTTGTTTTTTGGATTTTCTTCTTTCGTACATTCGTTGTTTCTAATTAGTTTTTTCTAATTTTCGTTGTTTTCGGATTTCGTTCGATTCGAACGATTCGTTATTCGTTAAAATTTTTTGCGAATCGTTCGTTCATTCGTACGATAACGAATGAACGAAAATAACGGAAAAAAACGAAAAACGGAAAAAAAACTAAATGAATTGCACATGTCTAATCACCACCATAAAGGTCAGCGGGACTGGGGGGGGGGGGGCAAAGAGGGGGTCCAGTGTAAGTTCAACTTACAGATTTTTCTGTAAAGGTGAACTTACAATTTTTTTTTTTTTTTTTCAAAATGTTTTTATTGAAGAAATAAAATAGAAAGACATATGTACATAGCATCGTAAGTCATTTTTACATAAATTGCGGAAACTACAGAGATTACATAAGATCCATTAGACGTGAGATCTAGAGGTAATACATATGTCAGCGAGAAGAACATTTGATGAGAGAGCAAAGAAGAACAGATGGGTAAAAACCTCTACTTGCTAGGAAGTGTGAAACAGTGTAGACAGAATGTAGTTGTCTAAAGCATGTCGTCGGTAGCCAGTAAATACGCAGCAGTAGGCTGGAAGGATCTGAGTATGAAATCCTATCAATAATAACTGGGGGATGTGGAGTGTAACCAGGAAAGAGAGGGGAGGAGAGGGGGGGGGGCTCCAAAAGTGTCCACCTGCCATATTAATAATTTGGGAGATAGTAGTAACAAAGGCTGTATGAGTTACTGATCCTCCGGGATTGGCTCATTATAGGAGAAGGAAAGTGTAAGGAGATCTTGAAGGTCGGTTGGGGAGAGGGTTGAGGAGATGAACAGTTGCCATCTGTTGAGAAAGCGGGATCTGGATTTAGGGTTTTTGAAATCCGTGAGGAGTCGTTCTCTGTAGAGGAGGGTAACACATTCCTTTTTGAGATGAGTGAGAGGTGGGCCTTGAGGTGAAACCCAATGTCTGAGGATGAGTCTCCTTGAGATGAGTAAGCATAGCAGGATCCAATCTTTGGAGGGTGGTTTGGAGGCCGTTCCCTGATGGGAAGTGGCATTAGATGAGGAAGAAGACCAAGGTAGCAGTAGGGGATCCCAGAAACCGAAAATCAGGAGGAGAGGGTCTTTGGGGAGTTTCAATAGGGTTACTTCAAATATGAAGGAGATGACTTGATCCCAAAATGAGGAGATGAAGGAGCAGGACCAGAATCGATGTGCGAGTGAGGGTTTGGTTGTTGAGCAGAGGGGGCATGAGATTCCATCTTTTGTGGATTTGGGTGAGAGGAAGGGGATATACGCTCGGTGTGCTATTTTAAGCTGAGTTTCCCTCCATGTTTCATTGGGAGTGAGACGGAGAACATTACGAAGGCCAGATAGTATCTTTTCGACAAGATTGGGATCAGGGAAATCTTTGTCCCAGTTAGCAATGGAAGTAGAGGTAGGAGGTGGTGAAGATTCGAGTAAGAGAGGTTTGTAGATGTCAGTGATCGTAGATTGACCACTTTTCTGCAGCCGGTCTAAGAGATTTGGTTTAAACCTTAGGGATTCTGTCTTGCATGTGTTAGTGATAAAGCTGACACATTGATTGTAGTGGAACCTATGAGAGGGAGGTAGGGAGAATCGGGTGGAAACCTCTGAAAATGGAAGAATCTTTCCGGTTTTTGGGTCGCAGAGTGCAGCAAATTTTGACAGGCCATGCTTCTGCCATATGTCAAAAGGTTTGCAGTGCGTACCGGGGGTGAAACCAGGGTTGCCTTGGATAGGTAGGTGTGGGGAGAAGTGGGAGGGGAGTTTAAGTATTTTTCTAACCTCTCTCCAAGCTAAGGCCGTATCGCGCAACAGGAGATTATGTTGCAAGGGGGGGGAAATTGTTTTCCATCTGCAGTGTAGGAGGGCTACTAATGAGTAAGGATGAGCCATTGCAGTCTCCAGTGCAAAGTTTGAGTGTCGGGATTGTTGAGCTATCCAGTCTAGACTAGTCCGTGTTAAGCATGCGAGATTATATAATCGTATATGTGGTAGGCTAATACCGCCCTCGCTCCTGGGTAGGTGCAGTTTTCTGAAAGCGATGCGTGGTCTTTTGTCATGCCAGAGAAAATTGGAGATTTTTGAATTGAGAGTTGAAATATCTCTGTGTTTCAGCAGTAGGGGGATAGTTTGCATAGGATACAGTAGTCTGGCAAAGCTGATCATTTTGACAAGGTGGCACCTGCCCAAGAGCGAAAGGGGGAGATCCATCCAGTTGGACAGTTCCTGAGAGATTTTGCTAAATATAGGGGGGTAGTTAAGATGGTAAAGAGATGAGGGCAGTTTCCCTATCTTGATTCCCAGGTATGTGATGTGTGATGTGGCTACCTGAAAGAGAGAGCTATTTGACCAAGGGGGTGTAGGTTTGCCGCCAATTGGGAGAATTTCACTTTTAGAATAATTTATGCGGAGACCCGAGCAGCTTCTGAAGTTGTCAAAGATGCTTTTAATTGTCAACATGTCGGCTAGGGGGTTGGACGTGAAGATGAGGACATCATCTGCAAAGAGTGATGTACGTAGTTCCATGGAGCCTACCGTGATGCCTCGAATGGGGGCGTTGAGGGTCAGGAATCTAGAGAGGGGTTCTAACGCAATGTTGAATAGCAGGGGGGACAGAGGGCACCCCTGCCTAGTGCCTTTGTGTAGGCGGAATTCTTCTGAGAGAATACCAGCTGCAACTAATTTGGCTGAGGGCGACGCATACATTGACTTAATGAGGTGACAGAAAGGGCCGCTAAATCCCATTGTGGAAAGTGACATTTCTAGCCAGTCGAAGTTTACATTATCGAAGGCTTTTTCAGCGTCTAGGGTAATTATGGCATAGTCGCCTTTGGGATCTAGTTTGGCTTGTTCGAGGGCTAGTAGCACCTTTCGAATGTTTAGGGTGGCCGTACGTCCTTTTACAAAACCGGATTGGGCAGGGTGGATGAGGTCGGGGAGGATTATAGCTAATCTGGAGGCCACAATTTTGGATAGGATTTTGACATCTACGTTAAGTAGAGAGATGGGCCTGTATGAACCTGGTTCTAAGGGGTCTTTGCCTTTCTTGGAGAGAAGCTTTATAATTGCTTGATTGCCCGTGGGGAGGTATGCGCCACCAGCCCAGATGCTAGAGAATACTGAATGAAGCATAGGTGTCGTTATGTCTGGTAGTGTTTTGTAGAACTCACTAGTGAAGCCGTCGGGGCCAGGGGCTTTCGAGGGCCGTAAATTCCTAATGGCTAATGTTATTTCGTGTGTCGTTATGGGGGCATTAAGGGATTCGAGCTGGGCAGGGGAGATGGTAGGGAGGTGTAATTTGTCTAAGAAGGAGCGTGCGGCGTTTTTGTCAATAGGGTCTGGGCCGTATAGAGCCGTGTAGAATCTCAGCATGGCTTTATTAATATCAGGAGGGGTGGAGTGAACTTTCCCCTGGTGGTCACGGAGGGAGGTGATATGAGTCGGTCGGAAGGGTCCCTTGCAGAGCTTAGAGAGTAGTTTCCCGGATTTGTTCCCAAATTTATGGAAGGTAGCATCTAGATGAGCTTTTTTTGTAAGTTCGAGGGTATTTGCCCAAGCGTCAAAAGAGGCTTTGGCTGCAGTCCATTCATCCCTGTCGGTGGAGGTGTTGGAGGTGGCAAGTTTGAGTTGCGCACTGTGTAGTCTAGTACTGGCTAGCTTGAATTTAGATAGTGCTGTTTTTTTAAAAGTAGTGGCGTACGAAATGATCCTGCCCCTCAGGAAAGCTTTGCCAGCATCCCAAAGGAGGTTTGGTTCATTGGAGTGTATGGCATTGGCTGAAGAGAATTCTTCCCAAGAGCAAGTAATGTAATTTCGGAAATCGGTGTTGTTGTGTAGGAAAGAGGGAAAGCGCCAGAGGTTGGGATGAGGTGGGAGATCTAGCTGATCAAGGGTGAGCGATATTGGGGCATGATCAGAGATGGCGATGTCTTCTATCCCGGTGTCGGAAATATAGGGAATGAGGTTGTCAGAGCCAAAGAAATAGTCAATTCTGGTCAAGGTCTTGTGGGGGTTGGAGTAAAAGGTAAAAGCCCTGTCTGTTGGATGAGATAGGCGCCACAGGTCTGAGAGTCGTAAGGAGTCCATGGTTGATGCAAATAAGGTGGGGGTGGATGGTGAGGGAGTTGCTACTGGTGGTTTTGGTTGTGATCTGTCATCCGCCGGATGCATGATATCATTGAAGTCTCCTCCAATCAGGTGAGGTAAATGGGAGGGGGTAAGTAGAAGTGAGGAGAGGTGGCAATAGAAGGACTTTGTTGGGTTATTAGGGGCATAAACGTTTGAGACTGTTATTTCTTTTGAGCCAATTCTAATTCGGACTGAAATAAAGCGTCCCTGGTCGTCTGTGTCAGTGGAGAGAACGGTGCATGGGAGGTTCCTGTGGATCAGTAAAAGGACACCAGCTTTGCGCCCCACTGCTTCTGAGCCCAAGACTGTTCCCACCCATAGTTTCTGCATTCGGTGGAAGTCAGACGCATGAAGGTGTGTTTCTTGGAGTAGCGCTATGTCGGTTTTTAGCCGTTTAAGATGTCGAAGGATCTTCATTCTCTTGTGAGGAGAGCGGAGACCCTTCACATTCCACGAAAGTACCCTAAGAGGCATTGTCGGAGAGGGGATTTTCAAGGGGATCTGAGATCAATGTGTGAAAAGGAGAGTATAGGAGACTCGTATGACACATAGAGCATGTGCCGTTGGCGGTTATGTATATGATGTATGAGGAGGTGCAATAAGGGGGGAGTGGGACGGGGGAGGAGGAAGGAAGGAACCAAACAGGGGACCTTAACAAATATAAAATAAGCATATTTATGGACTTCACTTTTTTCCGCATGAGTTCACTGTGCAGGCGGCTCCCCCGACAGGACCCTAATTGAGGGAAGGAGATGGCGGATGTGCCCGAGAGCCCTGGGACCAGTGGTGCGGGGCTCGAGAAGTCCGATTCATTTTGGGATGTGGAGTGAGTGGTGCACAGCGAAGTCAAATGGGAAAAAGGACACTTAGTCTATAAAGCCAATAAGGCGTTAGTGCAAGTGTAACATTTAGGATCTAACGTTCAAAATCTAAACATTTAAGCATTACATCAGACTAAGCAGATAAACGTGTCGTGTCAGCAGTTACTGATGGCTCTGGGATCGCAGGCCTAATAGTGGCTTCGTCTTGAGTAGAAACGAGTCGAGATCCGAATCTGAGAATGATTCAAAAGTGGAGTTAAGTCAAGCTCGAAACTTGCGATCACATAGCCATGGGGTCTGCGGATAACTAAACGAGGAAAGGGTTGCAATAAAGCAAGAAAAACATGAGTAGCTGTAATCATATATCAAATATGTATGAGCCCAATGAACATTGTAGGATCAATGGAAGCTTTGGTAGAGATTTTGGGTTAGATCGGCATAGCGTCTGTGGGGATCAGAATGGAAGTACTGATCGGTTGCCAATATTAGGTGGCTGAGGAGTGGACACCTCAGCAGAGTAGGCCAGGTCGGTTGAAGGATGTGGGGGGGGGGGGCGAGTGACCAAAAGAGTACATGTAGATGGTGTGATAAAAAAAAAAAGAGAAAGCAAAATGTACCATACGACCTGGGGTAGAGTAAAGCACGCTTGCAGTCTGAGCCGAGAGTTCAGCGGAGAGCGCTTCTGTTGCGATGTTCCGGAGCAGAAGATCTAAAGCGCTTGGGGGAATCTTTGCGGGGGCTCCTCTGTTCCTGAGAGCGGAGGCCTGTGGCAGATTTGGAAGGCGTCTGGTGGAGAGAGCCCGGACGGAGAGAGCGGATGAAGGATTCTGCTTCTGAGGGATCTTGGAAGGAGAGTTGTTCCCCATTTGGCGATTTGAGGCGTAGAGTTGCTGGGAAGGCCAAGGTGAATTTTATTTGCTGCTTGAATAACTCGGAGCAGATCGGTTGGAAGGCTTTCCTCTTTTTGGAGACTTCGATCGAGTAGTCAGCAAAAATAAGGATTTTAACTCCGTCAATTTGAAGAGCTGGAGATTGCCGGAATGCTTGCAGAAGGGCGGATTTGTCAGCATAGTTTAGGTACTTGGCAATGATGGGTCGCGGGGACTTGCGTTCGGGTTTGAGGGAGCCCATCCGGTGTGCGCGTTCCACAGTAAAAGGACCCGAGAGGCCCATAGCTTCGGGGATGCGTTTAGAGCAAAAGTCCGTGAGGGCTGCATTGGGTAGCGATTCAGGGACGCCTACGAATCGCAGGTTGCTCCTTCTGGATCTATTTTCCAAATCTTCCAATTTCTGTATGATGTATTGGTTGGTTTTGTCTTGGGAGTGTTCGGTGGCTTGTGCCTGATAGAGCTCATCCTCTACCTCAGACAGGCGATGTTCAACTTCATTTAATCTGGCGGTATGTTCAGAGAGTTGGGCTTTTATTTGCGTCATGCCAGCATTGACTGCTTTTTCCACGGAGGCTGCGATCATAGGGGTCAGGAGAGCAGCCACTGCTTGTGCTATTTGCTGTGTTTGGCCATCTGCCATACTGGGGACATCTGTGGTAATTCCCCCTGGAGGAGATACTGTGGGTGGTAATGGAGCTGTGGCCTGGGGTGCTGGGGGATATGAGGTTGGGATTGCCTGGTTCGTGCATCCACTAACCTCCATGTCTGCATGCTGGGCGTCCGCTGCGTTTGACGAGAGGGCCGGTGCTGCGGGAGAGTAGGCCGGAGCCGGGGGCTCGATTTGCGGCCTGTCCGGCGGGGCCGTGACGGCCGCATACGATCGGGTGCCGGATTTTTCTAAAAATCGGTCCATCCGAGCCTTATGGGTGGTGGGGGGCCTTCGGTGGTGGCTGGTGAGCCGTGTGTGCCCTCAGGCTGGGTTTTTAGGCAGATTTTCGGGTGCCTGGAGCGGGAGCCAGTGAGAGGCGCAGTTACCTCATGCGGCGCCGGAACCGGAAGTCTCAATTTAAGAATGCTATTAGGCAAAAGATGAGAAGTCTAGGCTCACTTCAGTGAGGACGTGAGTCCTTTTGAAATGTCCATATATGCCCAAAGTCTTGAAGGGAAAAAAATCTGCTTTATTGTCAGTAATCCACTTGCAACCACAGTGGCACACAAATATCACGTCCCCATGTCAACCACACTTTTGAGTTTTGATATGAATTGACATCATCATTCCAGCCTTTCTTTCTGTGGTTAGAAGTTCCCTATCAGTCCCGTAGTCCTGAGATCATTTATGCCGCTGCCTTTTCTCCAGAAATGGACCTCTACGGGAACTTCTGTTTAGTTGCTATTTACAGTATTGTGAAGGTTCAGTCCTTGGCCTAGGGTTTAACCCGTCTCCACAACATAGGGTACTGTAAATAATTTAGTATGGCCCATTTGAGGAACTGAAGCAAAAAGTACCCTGTATTCTTTCCTCCTGCTCTAATCCCCAGTGATGTAAGTAACTGAGTTAAAATAAACGGAGTTACTTAACGCAGTTACTCTAGAGGGTAACGAGTATCTAACTGATTACTTTTCCCCTCATGGTAATGCAGTTCCCATTACTTGGGCGGAGTTACTGCAATTACATCTACCGCCACTAGATGGCAGTAGTGTAATTCCGGTGTCCTGCCGAAAAAGTTCCCCTGCCGGATAAGGACCCCCCTGTACTGCGCAGGCGCAGCTCTTGCGCAGTACGAAGGACTACGGAGCTTCCGAAAATTGCCGAACCTAAACAGCTCTGAGTGAACTCTACACCGCGCAGGCGCAGTTAACATGTAATTGTACGAGGCGATGCCGCACGCTCCTGATGCTCGTGCTACTCTGCAAGGGGCGTCTATCGTGTAACTAAGGGGCGGGTCTAGTATTACTGTAACCAAGGGGCGCATTTATTATTATTGTTTTATATCGAGCTCTGCCCATTAATTTAACATTCGCCCTCTTCTGTAGCCATCCGCCCCTTACACGATATAATAATAATAGACCCGCCCCTTGTTTACACGCTATAACAGATCTGCCCCTTGGTTAGAGTAATAATAGACCCGCCCCTTGTTTACACGATATATAATAATAATAATAAATGTGCCCCTTGCTTAGAGTAACACTAGACCCGCCCCTTAGTTACACGTATAGAATATTAAAAAAAAGTCAGTTACTTTGCTGAGTAACTAATTACATTTCCAATGTAGTAACTGAGTTACTAACGCAATTACTTTTTGGGAGAAGTAATTTGTAACTTAACTAATTACTTTTTTAAAGTAAGATGACCAACACTGCTGATCCCAATACTGGTACTCTATGGGTGCTGAGGGTTCATATTTGTTCTGCATGCAGAGCAATGTTCCATTTAGTATTGGGATCTTTATGGGAATTCTTACAATAAGCTGACTTATGCTGCGTACACACGAGCGGAATTTCCGTCGGAAAAATCTTGGATGTTTTTTTCGACAAAATTCCACTCAAGCTTGCCTTGCATACACACGGTCACACAAAAGTTCTCTGAACTTTCGACCGTCAAGAACGCGGTGACGTACAACACTACGACGAGCCGAGAAAATTAAGTTCAATGCTTCCGAGCATGCGTCAAATTGTTTCCGAGCATGCGTAGGAATTTTGCGCGTCGGAATTGCCGCAGACGATCGGAAAATTGAGAACCTGCTCTCAATCTTTTGGTGGGGGAAATGCCGCCAGCAAAAGTCAGATGGAGCATTCACACGGTCGCATTTTCCAACCAAAAGCTCACATCGGTCTTTTGCTGGCGGCATTTCCAATGTGTGTACGGCATTAGATTGGGTGATTGTTGGTGTGCTAGTAGAGGTCATTTCAGGAACATTTCTTGAAGTCTCTCATCTGAGCAGAAGGATATTTTAAAAACATGGTTATATGTGGACAAATTGTATTACATTAATCAGCAAAAATGTGTTAATAGTTGTGTTATTTGATTGAAGATTTTCAGGATATTTTGGCTGCTTTACATTTTTGTTTTTCATGTCATAATATCATTACTTATTACAAATGTAGATCTTTTGAGCCATAAAAATCTCAGTATTACAGTTAAAGAGGAAGTAAAATCTAATGGGTTTACTTCCTCTTTGTTTCCCTGCAAAGGTACAGCATAATGGACTACTATGCATCGCATAGTAGTCCATTATGTGTCACTTACCTGACACAGGAGCCAACGAAGTCACCGCTGTCCCCTTGTGTACGGAGCCTCCATCTTCTTGGTGGGTCTCACGGCTCTGGCGCTGTCATTCGACGGCGCCGCAATGACGTCACTCCCGCGCATGCGCATGGGAGCCGCCACTCGCGGCTTATCGCCATTGAGAGTGGCGCACTTAGTGCACCTGCGCGCCGCTGTCTACGGCGCATGCGCCGTAGACAGCGGTGCCTGTCTTTTGCCAAATATCTCCTAAACCGTGTAGGTTTAGGAGATATTTCTTGTACCTACAGGTAAGCCTTAATCTAGGCTTACCTGTAGGTCAAAGTGGTTTGTAAGGGTTGACAACCACTTTAACCGGTTTCCGACCGGCGCACGACGATGTACGTCGGCAGAATGGCACGGACAGGCATAAGGGCATATATATAAGTCCCTTTTTAAATGCCTCCGTGCCATCGGGAGCGTGCCGGGAGCGGCGTGCCAGTCGGGACCCCCGTGAGGCCGGTCGCGGGTCCCGCGGACTCGATCGCCGCAGGGACACCCGCGATCGTCTCACAGGAAGGCTGAACGGGGAGATGCGGAAATAAACAGCATCTCCCCGTTCTGCCTAGCAACTAGTGACGCCGATCTCTGCTCCCTGTGATTGGAGCAGAGATCAGCGTTCACTAGCTGACAGCCACGCCCCCCCCACAGTAAGAAACACACCCCTAGGCATACTTAACCCTACACTGCCCCCTAGTGGTTAACCCCTTCACTGCCAGTGTCATTTATACAGGAATCAATGCATTTAAATAGCACTGATTGCTGTATACATGACAATGGTCCCAAAAAATGTGTCAAAAATTTCTGATGTGTCCGCCATAATGTCGCAGTCACAATAAAAATCGCCGATCACCGCCATTACTAGTAAAAAAAAAAAAAATATTAATAAAAATGCTATAAAACTATCCCCTATCTTGTAAACGCTATAACTTCTGCGCAGACCAATCAATAATCACTTATTGCGATTTTTTTTTTTTACCAAAAATATGTAGAAGAATACGTATCGGCCTAAACTGAGGAAAAAAAATGTTTTTTTTTATATATTTTTGGGGGATATTTATTATAGCAAAAAATAAAAAAGAATGCGTTTTTTTTCAAAATTGTCGCTCTTTTTTGTTTATAGCGCAAAAAATAAAAACCGCAGGGGCGATCAAATACCACCAAAAGAAAGCTCTATTTGTGGGAAAAAAAGGACGTAAATTTTGTTTGGGAGCCACGTCACACGACCGCGCATTTGTCAGTTAAAGCGACGCAGTGCCAAATCGCAAAAAGGGGCCTGGTCTTTGGCTGCAAATTGGTCCGGGGCTGAAGTGGTTAAGGCTCCATACACACTGAAGCTCATAAACGGCAGTTTTTGGGAGTTTGGGCATTTTTTTTTTAACTGCCCATAAACTCCCTCTATGTTATCCTATGTGTCCATGCACACGTGGATGTTTTTGGATGTTTGTCAGCAGCAGAGTTTATGGGCTGTTTTTCTGACCACAAAAAACGCAGAACGCTCACGAACGCTGATAAATGCTTATAAACATTGATAAACTCTCAAAAGCGTTTTTTGTAACGTTTTTGATCCATTGAAAAAATAAATAAATAAAAAAATTGCTAAAATAGGCTAACGCTAAAAAACGCTATTGCAAAAACATTAAAAAACTTTGAAAGGCTCACTGCAAAGCTACTGGAGTTTTTATAGAGTTATTTTAGCGTCCAGTGTGCATGGAGCCTTAAAGGGTAGTTCAGCCATCTTGGTGATTTAGAAGGTATCTAAAACCAAAAAAGCATTTCCAAGCTTCTCTAAGTTTGGGGTTTCCACTGATTATCAGACCCGACTGAAATGCAGCAAAAGAGTTCATAGCCATCACACACATCCAGTGCCCCCAGCTTTTAAAAGCAAATATTTGAAATGCATTCAAAGCAAACAGGATGTCAATGAAGGCATAAAAAGATACAAGGCAAATCATAACGTTGACTGCACTCTGATAATCTTTAACTTTAGTGCTACCAGAATTCCCCAAACTCTTCTGCTGCTTTAGGAACCACGCACTGGCAAATGTTGATGCCACTGAAATCATGTATGCCAAAGAATTTATTATTAGAAAAGGTTGCATTGAATTCATCTTTAGTTGGTAATGATTGAAGGTTACACTACCTATGGGGTTGGTGGAGTTCTTAGGTAACCCTAAATCATAAATGAGTACTGAAGAGTAACTGACAAACATTGACACAAAGAGCACAGTTAGTATCAACCAAGGGACCATCGTATCGATTCTTCGCTTCATCCATGTAAAGAATCCGGGCGGAAAGGTTCGGATTTTTATAAAATAGAAGAAGCAGAGAATGGACGAAATCCAGGCACTGGAGCAAGCACAGTATAATGTCAAAGAGAACACAGCATAAAAAAATGTGGTACATCGAACAACCACGGCCAAGCAAAGATAACTAGAGAAAAGAAGAATATAAAGACATTGAAGCTGAGATTGGAAATACTCAGAGATGTCAGGATACAGTTGCAGGATGTGATTTTTCTCTCCTTGAAACTTGTAAGGATAAGATTAAGTATTATGAAGGCACTAGAGATCAGTCCAGCCATTGCCTCAAGTCCTACTACAACCAGACAGGCTACTGTATTCAGAGTGATCATTCTGAAAGCTTAGATATCAGAATTGTGAAAACACCAGATGTCCTTTGCAGAAGACAGGAGGTCTCAGGGTGTAGAAGATGTCTGTCTCGTACAGAAGGTTCCCCTTGTGTGGTAGATTCAGCACTTATCCTTACAGAAGGCAGGAGATCTCAGGGTGTAGAAGATGTCTGTCCCGTAAAGAAGGTTCCCCTTGTGTGGTAGATTCACCACTTATCCTTACAGAAGACAGGAGATCTCAGGGTGTAGAAGATGTCTGTCCCATACAGAAGGTCCCCCTTGTGTGGTAGATTCACCACTTATCCTTACAGAAGACAGGAGATCTCAGGGTGTAGAAGATGTCTGTCCCATACAGAAGGTCCCCCTTGTGTGGTAGATTCAGCACTTATCTTTACAGAAGACAGGAGGTCTCAGGGTGTAGAAGATGTCTGTCCCGTACAGAACGTTCCCCTGTGTGGTAGATTCACCACTTATCCTTACAGAAGACAGGAGGTCTCAGGGTGTAGAAGATGTCTGTCCCTACAGAAGGTCCACCTTGTTTGGTAGATTCAGCACTTATCCTTACAGAAGACAGGAGGTCTCAGGGTGTAGAAGATGTCTGTCCCGTACAGAAGGTTCCCCTGTGTGGTATATTCAGCACTAATCCTTACAGAAGACAGGAGGTGTGTGGGTGTAGAGGATGTCTGTCCCATACAGAAGGTTCCCCTTGTGTGGTAGATTCAGCACTTAGCCTTACAGAAGACAGGAGGTCTCAGGGTGTAGAAGATGTCTGTCCCGTACAGAAGGTTCCTCTTGTGTGGTAGATTCACCACTTATCCTTACAGAAGACAGGAGATCTCAGGGTGTAGAAGATGTCTGTCCCGTACAGAAGGTCCCCCTTGTGTGGTAAATTCACCACTTATCCTTACAGAAGACAGGAGATATCAGGGTGTAGAAGATGTCTGTCCCGTACAGAACGTTCCCCTGTGTGGTATATTCACCACTTATCCTTACAGAAGACAGGAGGTCTCAGGGTGTAGAAGATGTCTGTCCCGTACAGAAGGTCCCCCTTGTGTGGTAGATTCAGCACTTATCCTTATAGAAGACAGGAGGTCTCAGGGTGTAGAAGATGTCTGTCCCGTACAGAAGGTCCCCCTTGTGTGGTAGATTCAGCACTTATCTTTACAGAAGACAGGAGATCTCAGGGTGTAGATGATGTCTGTCCCGTACAGAAGGTTCCCCTTGTGTGGTAGATTCAGAACTTATCCTTACAGAAGACAGGAGGTCTCAGGGTGTAGAAGATGTCTGTCCCGTACAGAAGGTTCCCCTTGTGTGGTAGATTCAGAACTTATCCTTACAGAAGACAGGAGGTCTCAGGGTGTAGAAGATGTCTGTCCTGTACAGAAGGTTCCCCTTGTGTGGTAGATTCAGAACTTATCCTTACAGGAGATCTCAGGGTGTAGAAGATGTCTGTCCCGTACAGAAGGTTCCCCTGTGTGGTAGATTCAGCACTAATCCTTACAGAAGACAGGAGGTCTCAGGGTGTAGAAGATGTCTGTCCCGTACAGAAGGTTCCCCTGTGTGGTAGATTCACCACTTATCCTTACAGAAGACAGGAGGTCTCAGGGTGTAGAAGATGTCTGTCCCCTACAGAAGGTCCACCTTGTTTGGTAGATTCAGCACTTATCCTTACAGAAGACAGGAGGTCTCAGGGTGTAGAAGATGTCTGTCCCGTACAGAAGGTCCCCCTGTGTGGTAGATTCAGCACTTATCCTTACATAAGACAGGAGGTCTCAGGGTGTAGAAGATGTCTGTCCCGTACAGAAGGTTCCCCTTGTGTGGTAGATTCAGAACTTATCCTTACAGAAGACAGGAGGTCTCAGGGTGTAGAAGATGTCTGTCCCGTACAGAAGGTTCCCCTTGTGTGGTAGATTCAGAACTTATCCTTACAGAAGACAGGAGGTCTCAGGGTGTAGAAGATGTCTGTCCCGTACAGAAGGTCCCCCTTGTGTGGTAGATTCAGCACTTATCTTTACAGAAGATCTCAGGGTGTAGAAGATGTCTGTCCCATACAGAAGGTCCCCCTTGTGTGGTAGATTCAGCACTTATCTTTACAGAAGATCTCAGGGTGTAGAAGATGTCTGTCCCATACAGAAGGTCCCCCTTGTGTGGTAGATTCAGCACTTATCTTTACATAAGACAGGAGATCTCAGGGTGTAGAAGATGTCTGTCCCATACAGAAGGTTCCCCTGTGTGGTATATTCAGCAATTATCCTTACTTCAGAAGAAATTTGTATATCCAGCAAACATCACATTTAATATTCATCTTCTAAAAAAATGAGGGCATAATTCAGTACATAACAATTTGGCTACTTAGGATATCTTACCTGCATGCAAACTGGAAACCTAGACTCCAGTCAAAGAGTTCATAGAACATATGCAAAGCCAAAGCTGCATTATGTTGCGTTGGGAAAATGCCCAGTCTATTAGCCTGTTGTTAAGTTCAAAGACTTAAGAGTGAACATATGTATGTGTTGTGGAATAAATGTTATGTTTGGATTAAATGATTATTATAGTAAAAGAAATAGACAGAATCAGGAGATCTCTGACACATATACCATGGGATATCACTGCAACATCCCCTGTCAAGGAAACAGCAACCCTGCAACATAGTTGGTGGAGTTGAAAAAAGACACAAGTCTACCAGTTGAACCTGTGTGTGTGCTTTTATGTTAAATGTACATTGTATACCCCTGTATGTTGTGGTCGTCACGGTACCAATGGATTAATATGTTATTTTCATGTTGTAACACAATTATCTACAGCATTAGTATAGGTGGGATCCACAATGACTTATTATTCAACCTGGGTCTCAATTTGTGTAGGTTTAGGGGAGCAATCATTGCTTACTCTACATTAGTATGTTGAGCCCTTTACGTGTTCACTATCCTATCTTGTTTGTCTGTGAGTGGTGTGGGCTGGTTTGGTCTGGTTATTTTCCCTAGTCCCGGGAGCTGCAATTCACACCGGATGTCCTCCCCTTCCCTCTTCGCCTTCTGGCAACATGGGGGATCGGGCTGGCATCACGCTGCGCATTGTCGGTACATCGGCGTCAATGTGCAGGTGCTGTGTGATGACATTGGCGTTACTGTGAGGGAGTTTGGCGCCAATTGCCTAGTGGACTATCCTGCTTAGGTGATGGCGCCTCCCCTCCATTTTTTCACCAGCTTGACATTGATGGTCACCCTTGATTACACTAGACTATATATACTCCCCTCAGTTTTATTTTTTATTTTTCTTTATTTTTTTCATGCCGTCAGCTTGCAGTGTTGTTTTATAACAACTGCTCCCTCTTGTGTTCAAAGTGCAGCCCTACATATAGGAGAAAAAAAAACACATTCAAGCATGGGATTAGGAGCACCTGGGTATGCCTATCCCCGCCCCTCTCTCCCTCTATATATATATATGTGGGCTGTTGAACACACACACTGAGGAGCCCTCCCACCCGGGAGCATCATAGAAGGGTAGACGCTGGTCTGAAAGGCATGATCCCCTCTTTTTTTACTGCACAGATGTTCCCTGTGGGAGCTGGCCTCTTTGGACATTGTGCACCAATTTGGACCATGTGTGTTGGCCTAGGAGTTCCAGGTAGTTTTATGGTAGAATTTCCTGGCTTCCCCCTTCATCCTTTTCCTTTGGTGTGTGGTTTCTCATTCACATGTAGCCCCCATGAGTTGGGGTACATTTGGTCACCTCTTATACTTCCCCATATTCTCCACTTAGATATGGTATTTTCCCATACAATAAAATTTTCACTCACTATCTCTCGGTGATAGCATTGGCCCACACTCTACCAGGTAAATAGGTAGACTTCATACCATATGTAATAATACACATAATCTCAACACTTATTTGCAGAGGTTCCAGGGATATGCCATTCACATCACCCCGGACCATCCATGTGGGACCTTACTTCCAGGGACATCTGTCTCCTGAGTGTATTTCCATCAAATATCTTGGGTTTTCCACCTCAGCTCCCGTGGCTAGTGAAGTGTTCGGCTGGCCTGCAGCTCTCATCGCTCTATTTCAGACTCATAGCTATATTGTAAGTATGGGTGGATATTTTCCATATTTTGTTTTTCCTCCTCCTCCCCTACGCTCTTACATTGAGACAGATTTTTAATGTTTACAACTTATGAATTTTAGATATATATCAAGCATCTGCTCCTGATGAGTGGAGGTCATCCACGAAACGCGTCAAGCTATGTTGATGCCCCTATCATGTTTACAGTCAGGATGATTCCATCAATTTTATTCTGTTTTATTGCAATATGTTGTAGCAATCATGCACTTTCTATATATATGTATTGTGTGATACATGGGTTATGTGTATGACTGTCAGGGCTGGGCTCAGCCCTTCCTTCTCTGAGCTGGCCGCTCAGCTGTCAGCTAATTGCCAGCTCCCATCTCTCTCCACAGTTACTCAGCTGTTGATGATGCTGCTCGTCTTGGAACAGAGGAAGTAACTTAGAGGGCTGTGAATAATTTGGAGTACTGTTAGTAGCTTGAAGCATTATGAGTAATTTGAACTACTGTGAGTAATTTGGAGTAATGAGAGTAACTTGGAGTACTGTGAGTAACCCGGAGTACGGGGAACATTTTTGGGTAACTTGAAATACTGGGAGTAGTTAAGAGCAACCTGGAGTATTTCAAAGTAACTTGGAGTAGTGTGGAGTAACTTGGAGTACTGGGAGTAACCTGGAGATCTGGGAGTAATTTAGTAGCTGGTAGTAGTTTTGGAGTAACTTGGAGTAGTTTTGGAGCAACCTGGAGTAGCTTGGATTAATTTGGATTACTGGGAGTAACTTGGAGTACTGTGAGAAATTTTGAGCACTGTGAGTAGTCTGGAACAACTTGGAGTACTGTGGGTAAATTGGAGTAACTTGGAGTATTGTGAAAATAGGGAGCAATTTGTAGCATTAAAATTGTCTGGGGCATGCAATACTAAACAGGAGGAGAGGACAACCAGCAAAGATAAGAGGAAAGGTCCCCAGGGCTGCGTGATGAGTGAGTAGAAGCAGGAGGAGAGTATAACAAAGGCTGGGTAATTTGTGTGTGGTAGCAGGAGTAGAAGACAGCAGGAGTCTAGTGATGAGTAAGGCAGGGGCAGGATAAGAGGACTCCGGGGCTCGTGTTATGTGGAAGCAGGAGATCCCAAATATTTAACAAAATTGGTACTGCTCAACGAGGATTAAGTAAGGAGGCTTAAAGCGGAGTTCCACTCAAAAGTGGAACTTCCGCTTATCCATCTCCTCTTCCCCCGGTTCCACATTTGGCACCTTTCAGGGAGGGGACAGTTACCTGTTTTGACAGGTACCATTTCCCACTTCCAGGAGACGGGGCCATGGCGCCATCTCTCAGAAGTTCAGCCCCCTCCTGCCTCCGCCGAAAGTGATTCACGCATGCGCAGTAGGGGGGCATTCGGCAGTTGGCTGTCCGATGCAGCCACCACCATTCATTAACACGAATGGTGGTGGCTGCACTGGACAGCCGAACCGAAGAATGGCTGGGGTGCCAACATTGCGGGCTCCCTAGGCAGGTAAGTGTCCATATATTAAAAGTTAGTAAGCTGAAATATTTGAAGCTTCTGACTTTTAATTTTATAATACAGAGTATTTTGGAGTTTATTGGTAGAAAGAGAGCTGTCTCACTCACCCACAGGAAGCCCTCATGACAGGACGGAAAATGAGACACCCTAAAATAGGGTGACCCCCCCCCGGGGGCAGACATGGGGGGCCAAGGAAGAAAATGGCTGGAGAGGTACTCATTCACATGGGGGGGCAAGACAAAATAGAGCAAACCACCAAAGAGGCTCCAGTGGGGGGGCCCCCTCTGCCCCAAAGAATTCCCCTGTGTTGAGGGCATGCAGCCTGGTATGGTTTAGGAGGAGGGTCCGCTTGCTCATCTCCCTTGTTAAAGGGGGCTTCCAGATTCCGATAAGCCCCCTGCCCACAGATCCCCACAACCACTGGCCAGGGTTGTGGGGAAGAGGCCCTTGTCCCCATCAACATGGGGACAAGGGGCTTTGGGGTGGGGGCAGAGCATGTGGCCTGATATGGTTTAGGAGGAGGGTCCACTTGTTCATCCCCCCCTTCCTGGCCTGCCAGGTTGCATGCTCGGATAGGGGTCTGGTATGGATTTTGGGGGGGGGGGCTTTGCCATTTTTTTTAAATTGTGGTGTGGTTCCCCTTAAGATCCATACCAGACCCAAAGGACCTGGTATGGATTGGGAGGATCCCCCACACCTTTTTTTTTCTATTGCCGGCTAATTCAGCAATGCTTTATTATTTTTTTATTCAGCTGTCAGTGTGGAAGCCCGCTGACAGCTGATGACTCATTCGTTGTTAAGGATGCTGTTCATACATCCCTAGTCGTAACATGATTTATTTTATTCATGATTTTAAGTACAAGTAGAGTCCACATATGGAGTCCACAGATAAGGGAGAGCACTGGGAGAAAAGGCAGAGAGAGAATAGTTGGTGCATTTTGGGCTTTTATACTTAGTCCGAGGCTTTGTCATGAGCTTTATGACTATGACACAACAGAGGGAAATGCTCCCTACATGCATTTTGCAAGTAATTTCCTATCTGTAATTCCCTATCTGTGTTCTACCTCATCTATGGACTCCACTTGTGTTTGTACATGAAAGTTGCCGTTTGGCAAGCATAGTCGCATTGCATATCAATCCTTGCGCCTCAGAGGTATTCGTTTTGATCAGTGATCGATGAACAATGTAAAATATACTGTTCTTCTATTGTTGTCCCGACCAGATTTGCTTTTGTTTTTTTGTGTTGTTTTGTTTTTACTTGAAATACTTGAAAATACTTGAAAAAGAAAACAAAAGCGGCAACCTAAAAGGTTACCAAAATCAGTACAATAGCAAAGCAGGTACATTATCTGCCCCTCCGCCTCCCCCCCCCCCCCTCTGTGTAATCACCAATAAGTGCAAACATTTAGAAGTTTAGGTGATACACTTATACCGTATATATACTCGAGTATAAGCCGAGTTTTTCAGCACATTTTTTTGTGCTGAAAGTGCCCCCCTCGGCTTATACTCAAGTCAAGCACTTTTCTACAGCAGAGAATGACATTTTCCGAACCGACTTTGGGGCCCCGTATCTCGGGGCCACTTGGTGCTAGGAACCCAAATTTGGTGTGCAAATCCAGTGGAACCAACACTACAGCAGGGACATGTCATTCTCTGCTTCAGAAAAGTGCTTGACATTTTCCAAACCGAATTTGGGGCCCTGTATCTCAGTGCCACTTGGTGCTAGGAACCCCATCATTGTAGTGCTAGTTCCACTGGGTTTGCACACCAAATTTGGGGTTCTAGCACCAAGTGGCCCCGAGATACGGGGCCCCAAATTCGGTCAACTCTGTACATCTGCAGCAATGTCATTTTGGGACCGTTTGGGTCCAGAGACCCCACATTTGGCTGCAGATAGGGGGCATCTAGGAACCCTTAACTACCAAGTATGAAGTTCGGGGGACCTATGGCTGCAAAAGGGCACAGTGAGGCTGAAAATGGGCATTGTTGACCCTCTTTTCCACTTATAGTAGCTGCACATTTCTCACCCTAGGCTTATACTCGAGTCAATAAGATTTCCCATTTTTTTGTGGTAAAATTAGGTCCCTCTTAGACATGTGCACAACAAAAAAAATTTGTTTATTTTCGTTTCGTTTTTTTCGTTTCTGAAAAAAATTTGTTTATTTTCGTTTCGTTTTTTTCGTTTCCGTTGATTCGTAACGATTCGTACATTCGTAAGTCGTCGGTGTTCGTATTCGTAACGATTCGTACATTCGTAAGAGTTATTTTTTCGTTGATTCGTTTTTTCGTTAGTTTAATTTTCGGACGCATTCGTATTTATTCCTACATTCGTAACATTCATAGATTCGTAATCGGAGCATAATTCTGAATTTTATGTAATGTGTATGCTATGATTACATTTTAATAATTTACGAATCGAAAAAAAAGTTACGAATCGAAAAAAAAAAAGTTACGAATCGAAAAAAAAAAAAAAAGTTACGAATCAAAAAAAAAAGTTACGAATGTACGAATTTTTTTGTTCAATCCATTCGAAGCACGTTAAGCAACGCCATTGTAAGAGACACAGAAAATTACGAATCGAAAAAAAAAAGTTACGAATCGAAAAAAAAAAAAACGAATTGAAAAAAAAAAAGTTACGAATCGAAAAAAAAAGTTACGAATGTACAATTTTTTTGTTCAAAAGCAATGCCATTGTAAGAGACACAGAAAATTCGAAAAAAAAAAAAGTTACGAATCGAAAAAAAAAACAAAAAAAAAAAAAAAGTTACGAATCGAAAAAAAAAAGTTACGAATCGAAAAAAAAAGTTACAAATGTACAAATTTTTTTGTTCAATCCATTCGAAGCACGTTAAGCAGCACCATTGTAAGAGACACAGAAAATTACGAATCGAAAAAAAAAAGTTACGAATTGAAAAAAAAAGTTACGAATCGAAAAAAATAAGTTACGAATCGAAAAAAAAAGTTACAAATCAAAAAAAAAAAAGTTACGAATCGAAAAAAAAAAGTTACGAATCGAAAAAAAAAGTTACAAATGTACAATTTTTTTTGTTCAATCCATTCGAAGCACGTTAAGCAGCACCATTGTAAGAGAAACAGAAAATTACGAAAAAAAAAAAAGTTACGAATCGAAAAAAAAAGTTACGAATCGAAAAAAAAAAAAGTTACGAATCGAAAAAAAAAGTTACAATGTACAAATTTTTTTGTTCAATCCATTCGAAGCACGTTAAGCAGCGCCATTGCAAGGGACACGGAAAATTACCAATTCAACAAATAAAAAAAGTTACGAATGTACGAATTTTTTTGTTCGCTTTCGTTTTTCGGATTTTCTTTATTAGTACATTCGTTGTTTCTAATTTGTTTTTTCGGATTTTCGTTGTTTTTTGGATTAGTTCGATTCGAATGATTCGTTAATCAGATTTGTACGATTCGAACGATTCGTTATTCGGATTCATACGATTCGAATGATTCGTTCATTCGTACGAAAACGAACGAACGAAAATAACGAAAAAAAAAAACGAAAAAACGAAAAAAAAACGAAACGAATTGCACATGTCTAGTCCCTCTGCTTATATTTGGGGCGGCTTATACTCGAATATATACGGTATTGGCTAAGTTAAGATATACAAGCTTTTGGGAGGCTTTAGATCAGTTTTTCCAACTTTATACAATTATGGAAATGGTTTAGAAACTCATATACAGTATATACACAGGGAGGAGCAATGTGATATAACTATTAAAAAAAAAAAACATTTTCTTGATACACTTGAGCAATAAAAGCAATGGGAAAGGGTTAGGCTATAGAGATAAAGATCAGAGTATAGAAAGTTTTACTGGGGTATCTAAACTAGAAATAAAGGGGTTAAATTACTAAAGGGAAACTTGTTGTTCACTTTTCAAGGTAGGTTGTTCTTTGCAACAAAAATTTCCCCAGAGCTTAGTAAATGTGGTGAATTTGGGAGAAGAAATGTAAAAAAACATAAAAGCTCTAAATCGGACTTTACAGGCAAAATGGACAAGAGTACAGTAACAGTTGTACTTTATTAATAATGAATCATATCAGACAGATCAAGTAGAAAAATAATTAAAAACATACAATAAACATAAAAAAGGTCATAATCATCTAGTGTAAAGAGTTGACACCAAATGGACAGCAGTGAGTCCCTGTGCGTCAACGCGTTTCGCTCTTTTGCTTCGTCAGGACACACTATCAGATTTGTCTAATAAAAAAAAATCATAAAATAGATCACCTTGAGCCAACAACAATATATTACACCCAGCAACAATAGATCCCTAACACAACCACAGCTATAATAGACCTCACCACAGAAACAATAGCCCCCCCCAAAGCAACTATAGATCCCCTCTGAAACAATAAACCCCACCCCAGCAACAATAGTTCCCCCAACAACAATAGACCACCACAACAAAATACCACCCCAGCAACATTAGATCCCCCCATCAGCAACAACATATCTCCCAGCAGCCAGCATCAATAGACCCTCCAGCAGCCAGCATCAATAGACCCTCCAGCAGCCAGCATCAATAGACCATCCAGCAGCCAGCATCAATAGACCCTCCAGCAGCCAGCATCAATAGACCCTCCAGCCCCAATAGACCCTCCAGCAGCAACAATAGACCATCCAGCAGCCAGCATCAATAGACCCTCCAGCAGCCAGCATCAATAGACCCTCCAGCAGCCAGCATCAATAGACCATCCAGCAGCCAGCATCAATAGACCCTCCAGCAGCCAGCAACAATAGACTTCTCCCTTAAAAGTAGATCCCTCTCAGCAACATAAGACTCCCCAGCAACAATAGATCCCCCACCAGCAACAACAACCCCTCACAAAAATAGATCCCCACCAGTGATAATAGATCTCCCAGCAGCCAGCATCAATAGACCCTCCGATACACCCCACATCCCTTGCTATTACATACATTTAGTGATGGAGGTGCTGGAACTGCGTTCTCCCACATTCCTGCTGAAAAAATAAAAGGCCAGCAAAGAATACTCAAGCACGTGCAAGGCACATGGCAAAAAACTGAATTATTGCTCGCACACGATTGGATGATTTGAAGTCAGCAGAGCTTCACCTCATTCACCAAGTTATGGGAACAACTCCTTTGTAATTTGAACCCTGCAATGGAATTTTCCCCATAACTTGGTGAAGAAATGAAAATACAACCAATAATGAAATGCAACAACAACACACTTGAATAGTAATAGTTATTCTAACAAAAATAGGACACACCTCCAGTTACCAGATGCTTAAGAATGCTATTGGGCTGATTGACTAGGAGATGAGAAGTCTCGGCACACTTCAGGGAGGATGAGAGTCCTTTTGAAATGTACATATATGCTCAAAGGCTTGAAGGAAAGAAATATTATTATCATAAATCCAATTGCAAACAAATTCTGTCCCTGTGTCAACCACAGATTTGAGTTTGAAGCTTTGTATGAATTTACATCACCAACCATTCCAACCTTTCTTTCTGTGATTAGAAGTTCCCCATCAGTCCTATTATCTTGAGGTCATTTATGGCATCGGCTCTGCTCCAGAAATGGACCACTAAGGGCTATTTCACACGGGGCGGATCAGTGCTGATCTGCCCCGTGGATATCCGCTTGCTCAGCGGGGATCGCAGGAAGATGACAGGTCTGTCTCTGCACCAGGGCCGGTGCTACCACTAGGCAAACTAGGCAGCCGCCTAGGGCGCCATGCTGCCTAGGGGGCGCCCGTCACTGGTTTTCCTACTCTCTTCTCTCTGCAGCAAGCAATTAAGTCTCAGCATCAGCAGGCAGCCACCCCTCTGTTCGCACATAGTGTCAGAGGCGCAGGGGTGGTGAAGGACTATGTCTGTGTCCCGGCTCCTGAATGAATGGAAGCAAGCAAACATTCATTGATGGACGCTGGTAGGCTGCATTGATGTGCGCTGGTGAGGCTGCATTTGATGGGCGCTGGTGAGGCTGCATTTGATGGGCGCTGGTAGGCTGCATTTGATGGGCGCTGGTGGGCTGCATTTGATGGGCGCTGGTAGGCTGCATTGATGGGCGCTGGTAGGCTGCATTTGATGGGCGCTGGTGAGGCTGCATTGATGGGCACTGGTAGGCTGCATTGATGGGCGCTGGTAGGCTGCATTGATGGGCGCTGGTGAGGCTGCATTTGATGGGTGCTGGTAGGTTGCATTGATGGGCGCTGGTAGGTTGCATTGATGGGCGCTGGTAGGCTGCTTTTGATCTGTGCTGGTAGGCTGCATTTGATGGGCGCTGGTGGGCTGCATTTGATGGGCGCTGAAGAGGCTGCATTGATGGGCGCTGGTAGGCTGCATTGATGGGCGCTGGTAGGCTGCATTGATGGGCGCTAGTAGGCTGCATTTGATGGGCGCTGGTAGGCTGCATTGATGGGCGCTGGTAGGCTGCATTGATGGATGCTAGTAGTCTGAATTTGATGGGTGCTGGTAGTCTGAATTTGATGGGCGCTGGTAGGCTGCATTGATGGGCGCTGGTAGGCTGCATTGATGGGCGCTGGTAGGCTGCATTTGATGGGTGCTGGTAGGTTGCATTGATGGGCGCTGGTAGGCTGCATTTGATCTGTGCTGGTAGGTTGCATTGATGGGCGCTGGTGGGCTGCATTTTATGGGTGCTTCGTTAAAAAGGTGGGGTGTACATGGGCAGGGAAAAGGCCGGGCAGGGGTGGAGTCAAGGGGGACGGCAAAATTAGGTTTCGCCTAGGGTGTAAAAAATCCTTGCACCAGCCCTGCTCTGCACTCTGTGCAAGGACGGACCTGTCAGAGCGCCGCTCTACCTTATGGGAGATCGGGTGACGACGGACCGCAGAGTCCGTCGTCATCCTATCCGCTCTGCAGACAGATGGAAAAATAGGGTTTTCCTCCATCTGCAGAAACGGACCATAGCGGGTGTCAGCGGATGCTCATCTGCTGACACCCGCTATCCCATAGGGATGCATGTATGTCCGTTTCTCATCCGAAAATGGAAGGATGAAAAACGGACATACGGACCGTCCTTGTGAAAGGGGCCTTAATCAACTTCTGTTTTGTTGCTATTTACTGTGGATCTATGAAGGTTCAGTCCTTGGCCAAGGGTTTGATCCTTCTTCCCAAAATGAGGTACTATAAGGCATTTAATCAGTGGCGGACTGTGTACTGTGGGTGCATGGGCACCGCCCCCCCATCCATGCGTCCAGCCCCTTGGACGCATGGATTCCTATGGCAGGGCGGGAGGGGTGGTACTTTTTGAAGCACCCGATTAGAGGCAGAGGCTCTAATAGGCTTCAAAATAGGGTGGGCTTGGGGCGCCCTGATCCCACCCAATTGTGTAATGATAGCTAATTAATTTTCGCTATTTTCACACTAACCTTCCTCCCCGCCAATCAGGATTAAGTGGGTTAGACATTTTCCCTGATTGGCCAAGAGGAGCGGAGGACTCAGAGACACATTCTGGAGCGGAGGTCGCGGTAAGTGCCACAATGTCAGAGTAGTGCATTGGGGGGTTGGATTGGGCTGTCAGAGTCGCGAGCCACGAACCCCCGCCAGCCACGAGCCTCGTGAGTGGGGGGGGTTGGTGGGCACAGTGGCTGCATATGATGGGCACAACAGTGGCTGCATTTGACTGGCACAAGTGGCTGAATTTGATGAGCACAAGTGGCTGCATATGATGGGCACAAGTGGCTGCATATGATGGGCACAAGTAGTTGCGTTTGATGGGCACAATGGCTGCATATGATGGTCACAAGTGGCTTTGTTTGATGGGCACAGTGGCTGCGTTTGATGGGCACAGTGGCTGCATTTGATGGGCACAAGTGGCTGCATATGATGGGCACAAGTGGCTGCATATGATGGGCACAATTGGCTGCGTTTGATGGGCACAGTGGCTGCGTTTGATGGGCACAAGTGGCTGCATATGATGGGCACAGTGGCTGCATAGATGGGCACACGTGGCTGCATTTGATGGGCACAATGCCTGCATTTTATGGGCACAGTGAGGCTGCAATTGATGGGCACAGTGAGGCTGCAATTGATGGGGGGGGGGGGTCAGTATTTTTCAGTTTGTTTGCGCCCCCCAAAAAAAAATTTGAGCACCAGCTGCCACTGCATTTAGTATACCATATTTGAGGAAGTTAATTAAAAAAATACAGTTAGCAGATGCTTAAGAATGCTATTGGGCTGATTGACTAGGAGATTAGAAGTCTCGGCACACGTCACACTTCAGGGAGGATGAGAGTCCTTTTGAAATGTCCATATATGCTCATAGACTTGAGGAAAAAAAAATATTGTCATAAATCCAGTTGCATTCACAGTGGCACAAAAAATTCTGTCCCCATGTCAACCACAGTTTTGAGTTTGAAGCTTTGTATTAATTTACATCACCAACCATTCCAACCTTTTTTCTGTGATTAGAAGTTCCCCATCAGTCCTATTATCTTTATCTTTAGGTCATTTACGGCATCGGCTCCACTCCAGAAATGGGCTACTAAATCAACTTCATTTTTTTTTTTGCTATTTCCTGTAAATTTGTGAAGGTTCAGTCCTTGACCAAGGGTTTGATCCTTCTCCCCAACATTAGGTACTATTATGCCGCGTACACACGGTCGGAATTCTCGTCGGAAAAAGCTCTGATGGTTTTCCCGTCGGAATTCCGACGGAATTTCGCTCAAACTGTCTTGCCTACACACGATCACACCAAATTCCGACGGTCTGTAACACAGCGGCATAAAACATGTTCGACAGCACTATAAAAGGGAAGTTCAATGCTTCCGAGCATGCGTCAAATTGTTTCCGAGCACGCGTCGGAATTTTGCGTGTCGGAATTGCATACACACGATCGGAAAATCCGATAGAAAGGTTTTCCGTTGGAAAAATTGAGAACAGGTTCTCAATCCAAAGTCCGTCTGAAATTCCGACAGAAAAAGACCGATGGGAATACACACGGTCGGAAAATCCGTTGAAAAGCTCCCATCGGACTGTTTCCATCCGAAATTCCGACCGTGTCTACGCGGCATAAGGCATTTAGTATACCAGATTTTAGGAATTTATTAAAAAAAAAATAGGATACACCTAAAGTTACCAGATGCTTAAGAATTCTATTGGGATGATTGAGTAGGAGATGAGAAGTCTCGGCACACGTCACACTTCAGGGAGGATGAGAGTCCAAATATGGTTATATGTGGACTGAATGTATTACATTAATCAGAAAAATTGTTTGATAGATGCGTTATTTGATTTAAGATTTTCATGATAATTTGGTTGATTTCCATATGTTTTCTTTATGTCATAATATCGATACTAATTACAGGTGTCGATTATTTGCATATGACAATGAGCCACTTACTGTAAATGTCAGTATTGTAGTTAAAAAGGTAGTTCAGCCATTGTGATGATTTAGAATGTTTCTAAAACCAAAAAAGCATTTCCAAGCTTCTCTAAGTTTGGGGTTTCCACTGATTATCAGACCCGACTGAACTGCAGTCATAGAGAATGTCACCATCACACACAACCAGTACCCCCAGCTCTTAATAGCAAATATTTGAAGTAAATTCAAAACAAAAACGATGTAAATTAGGGCGTGAAAGGAAACAAGGCAAATCATAACGTGGACCGCATTCTGATAATCTTTGACTTTGGTGCTACCGGATTTCCCCACACTCTTCTGCTGCTTTAGGAACCACGCACTGGCAAATGTTGATGCCACTGAAATCATGCATGCCAGAGAATTTATTATTAGAAAAGGTTTCATTGAATTCATCTTTAGTTGGTAATGATTGAAGGTCACACTACCTATGGGGTTGGTGGAGTTCTTAGGCAACCCTAAATCATAAATGAGGACTGATAAGTAACTGACAAACATTGACACAAAGAGCACAGTCAGTATCAACCAAGGGACCATCGTATCGATTCTTCTCTTCATCCAGGCAAAGAATCCAGGCTGAAAGTGTCTGATTTTTATAAAATAGAAGAAGCAGAGAATGGATGTATTCCAGGCACTGGAGCAAGAGCTGCATAAGGTCAAAGAGAACACAGCATAAAAAATGTTGGGGACATTGAACAACCACGGCCAAACAAAGAATACTAGAGAAAAGACAGATGAAAAAACATTGAAGTTTGCATTGGAAATGCTCAGAGATATCAGGATACAGTTGCAGGGTGTGACTTTTCTCTCCTTGAAACTGGTAAGAAGAAGATAAAATATTATGAAGGCACTAGAGCATAGTCCAGCCATTGACTCAAGTCCTAATATAACAAGACAGACTTCTGTATTTGGGGTGATCATTCTGAAAGCTTAGATATCAGAATTGGGTTTGAAAAAGCCAGATGTCCTTTGCAGAAGACAGGAGGTCTCAGGGTGTAGTAGATGTCTGTCCTGCACAGACGGTCCCCCTGAGTAGGAGATTCACCACTTGTCCCCTTCAGAAGATATTTGAAAATCCATCAATCATCACATTTAATAACCATCTTCTAAAGAAACGAGGGCATAATTCAGTACAAAATCATTTGACTACTTAGGATAGCTTACCTGCATGCAAACCGGGAACCTAGACTCCAGTCATAGAGTTCATAGAACATATGCAAAGCCAAACCTGCATTATGTTGCACTGAGAAAATGTCCAGTCTATTTGCCTGTTGTCAACTTCAAAGACTTGCAACCCCCCCCCCCCCCTTCTGCCAATTACTTCACCGGCTTCTGTTCATTGCCCTCCACCCCTCTCTGCCCATCCTGCCACTGGCTTCTGTTCAATGTCATCAACCCCTCTCTGCCCATCCCTCCACTGGCTTCTGTTCAATGTCCTCAACCCCTCTCTGCCAATCCCTCCACTGACTTCTGTTCAATGTCCTCAACCCCTCTCTGCCAATCCCTCCACTGACTTCTGTTCAATGTCCTCCACCCCTCTCTGCCCATCCCTCCAATGGCTTCTGTTCAATGTCCTCAACCCCTCTCTGCCAATCCCTGCACTGGCTTCTGTTCAATGTCCTCAACCCCTCCACTGGCTTCTGTTCAATGTCCTCAACCCCTGTCTGCCCATCCCTCCACTGGCTTCTGTTCAATGTCCTCAACCCCCCCAATGGCTTTTGTTCAATGTCCTCAACCCCTCTCTGCCAATCCCTCCACTGGCTTCTGTTCAATGTCCTCAACCCCTCTCTGCCCATCCCTCCACTGGCTTCTGTTCAATGTCCTTAACCCCCCCAATGGCTTTTGTTCAATGTCCTCAACCCCTCTCAGCCCACCCCTCCACTGGCTTCTGTTCAATGTCCTCAACCCCTCTCTGCCAACCCCTCCACTGGCTTCTGTTCAATGTCCTCAACCCCTCTCTGCCAATCCCTCCACTGGCTTCTGTTCAATGTCCTCAACCCCTCTCTACCAATCCCTCCACTGGCTTCTGTTCAATGTCCTCAACCCCTCCAAAGGCTTTTGTTCAATGTCCTCAACCCCTCTCAGCCCACCCCTCCACTGGCTTCTGTTCAATGTCCTCAACCCCTCCAATGGCTTTTGTTCAATGTCCTCAACCCCTCTCAGCCCACCCCTCCACTGGCTTCTGTTCAATGTCCTAAACCCCTCTCTGCCCATCCCGCCACTGGCTTCTGTTCAATGTCCTCCCCCCCTCTCTGTACATCCCTCCACTGACTTCTGTTCAATGTCCTCAACCCCTCTCTGCCCATCCCGCCACTGGCTTCTGTTCAATGTCCTCAACCCCCCTCTGCCCATCCCTCCACTGGATTCTGTTCAATGTCCTCAACCCCTGTTTGCCCATCCCTCCACCGACTTCTGTTCAATGTCCTCAACCCCCCTCTGCCCATCCCTCCACTGACTTCTGTTCAATGTCCTCAACCCCTGTCTGCCCATCCCTCCACTGGCTTCTGTTCAATGTCCTCAACCCCTGTTTGCCCATCCCTCCACTGACTTCTGTGTCCTCAACCCCTGTCTACCCATCCCTCCACTGGCTTCTGTTTAATGTCCTCAACCCCTGTCTGCCCATCCCTCCACTGGCTTCTGTTAAATGTCCTTAACCCCTGTCTACCCATCCCTCCACTGGCTTCTGTTCAATGTCCTCAACCCCTGTTTGCCCATCCCTCCACTGACTTCTGTGTCCTCAACCCCTGTCTGCCCATCCCTCCACTGGCTTCTGTTAAATGTCCTCAACCCCTGTCTGCCCATCCCTCCACTGGCTTCTGTTTAATGTCCTCAACCCCTGTCTGTCCATCCCTCCACTGGCTTCTGTTCAATGTCCTCAACCCCTGTCTGCCCATCCCTCCACTGGCTTCTGTTAAATGTCCTCAACCCCTGTCTACCCATCCCTCCACTGGCTTCTGTTTAATGTCCTCAACCCCTGTCTGCCCATCCCTCCACTGGCTTCTGTTCAATGTCCTCAACCCCTGTCTGCCCATCCCTCCACTGGCTTCTGTTCAATGTCCTCAACCCCTGTCTTCCCATCCCTTCACTGGCTTCTGTTAAATGTCCTCAACCCCTCTCTGCCCATCCCTCCACTGGTTTCTGTTCAATGTCTTCCACCCCTCTCTGCCCATCCCTCTACTGGCTTCTGTTCAATGTCTTCCACCCCTCTCTGCCCATCCCTCCACTGACTTCTGTTCAATGTCTTCCACCCTTCTCTGCCCATCCCTCCAATGGCTTCAGCTCGTCCAACATATACAATTAAAAATACTTACAACACCATGCAAAAAAATCCACAACTCAGCCCACAGCTATGTCACCAACCCCATTTCAAAATATCACCCAAACCACCCTCTCCACTCCCCCGAGACCTCTTGTTCTTTAGCTACGTCCAGCTACCAGCGTCCCTCCCCCCTCATAAGTGTACATGCTCTGGAACTCCCTACCCCTATCTGTCTGGCTTTCTCCTACTCTGTCTGCCTCTAGATGGATCTTGAAAACTCATCTTTTTGAGAAGGCCTTTCTCACCTCCACCTAAAAGGGAACTCCACCTAAAAAAAACTTCTGCTTCTTCTATCACCTCATTCTTTACATGCATTGCCTTTCTATCACTTGCCCACCCCCCCTCACTTTTAGATTGTAAGCTCCGTCCAGCTACCAATGTCCCTTCCCCCTCACATAACCCAAGGAAAGCTGAAAACCACACTGCACTGTGTCTCTGTGATGATACCCAGCCTGGCTTAACAGGAAAAACTGCTGCTGCTGCTGCTGCTGCTCAGCCATCCACAATTACCAATTAGCTGCCATCAGCCGGCATCATTATACTGCGGCAGGTTGGCACCACTGCACGAATCACAGTAGATGTACGTCGATCTCGTGCATGGGTAAGAGGGCGCACATGCATGCTTCTGCCGTCTCCACGACAATCAGATTTGCTTCAGAACCGATCAGTCTAAAGGCCCAGACCAATGTTTTTGGTCTGGACCTGCTGATCGGTTCTGGTGAATGGCAAACTGTCCTCTGCTTGTGTAATATACACACAGGCAGAGGGAATGATGTCATCTCCCCTCGTGGAGCCCTTTTCGGTTCCAGTGCGAGAGGAGAGGACATCTTACTGTGAGTACACCAACACTACACCAGTACAAATAAGCACACTTTTACCCCTGATCACCTACTGATCACCCCCCAGTTAACCCTTTAACTCCCTGTCACAGTGCCACCAAGTGCAGGTTTCAGATTTTTTACTGATCATTGTACTGGTGTCACTTGTGACACTAATCAGCAGTTAGTAGTAGGCCCAGGTAGGTTTAGGGTTTCCCGCATTAACCCCCTAACAAAGGTTTAACTCTCTGATCACCCCCCCCCCCCCAGTTAACCCTTTCACCCCCTGTCACATTGGCACTAGTATAGCGTACAGATCTCTTTTCTGATCACTGCATTCGTGCCACTTGTGACTCTAAATAGAGTTAGGGCAGTTAGCGGTAGTGCAGATAGGTTTAGGGTACCCGCCATATAGTCCCTAATAAAGGTTTAACCCCTTGATCACCCCCAGTTAACCCTTTTACTCCCTGTCACTGTGGCATTAGTATACTGTACAGATATTTTTTTCTGATCACCGTATTAGTGTCACAGGTTATCTAGTTAGCATCAGTTAGGTTAGCTTCAATCCCAGACAGTGTCATATTTTAACCCTTTGATTGACAGTAGCACTAACACACATGCAGACACCATACACCTATCTTGCTAGTATAGTGCTTGAACAGATTAATATCTTTGATCTGTTCAGATCTATACTAGCGTCCCCAGGAGTATAGTGTTCCCAAAAACGCAGCATTGGCAGGATCAGCCCAGACCCCTGCCAGCACCTGCGTTTAGCCCCTCTGCCCAGCATAGACCACCCAAGTGCAGTATGAATAGATCACTGTCACTTACAAAACACAGCACACATAACAGCAGGCCTGATCCCTGCTAACGCTAACAGTTAATTTTTTGGTAGAGATTCAAGCAGTCACTGACAACCAGTTGCTCTTTTGCCTGTGAGTCACACTAGATGTACCTATAAATTTAGAGGCCACATATTCCAGAGGTACACTAGTGAAGAGGTCTACAAGTTGCTGAGCATTACGATTGAGAGCGAATGGGAAGCCTCACTGTCAGATTCAGGCTCAGAATATGAACCCGTAGAGAGCAGCAGCACCCTGACAGATAGCTCTGACGATGGAGTAGTGGTCCCTGCTAAGGTCCAGCGTACCCAACCCCGCTCTTCTGTTGTTGAGGTGCAACAACCGAAGGGTTCTCGTATGGAGCAGAGAGCCAGTACTAGTGCTGCTCATCCTTCTGGTGAACTGGCAAGCACCAGCAGACAAGTACATCCTGGTCATAGACAAACCAGCACTGCAGTATCATGTGGCGAGTCCCATGAGTGCAGTTCAAGCTGGTGTGGTGGCTAGCACAAGTAGTGCCCCGCAGCCAGCTAGAAATCAAAGACAGGCCCATAGTGTCCTTCCCACTGCATATGCTAATCCTGATTGGCAGCCCACCACTTCTGCAGCGCCCGTACTTCCCCCATTCACTGCCCAACCCGGAATTCAGGTGGAAACTGCGGATTTTAGTACCCTTGACTTTTACAAGCTTTTTTCCATAGAAGATCTCTACAGATCTATTGTGGACCAAAGCAATTTATACACTGGTCAATTTATTGCCACAAATCCAAATTTGACCCTTGCCAGAGAATTTGCCTGGAAACCTATAACAGCTCCCAAATTTAAGACCTTTCTGGGCCTATCCCTCTTCATGGGCATAACTAAAAAGAGTGAGTTGTGGTAATATTGGTCCAGTGAATAAAATTCACCATATGCCTGTGTTCTCTGCTTCCATGACCAGCACTAGATACAAGCAAATCTTGCGGTTCATGCAATTTAACCACTTGACATCCGCACTATGGCCGAATGATGGCCACAGCGCGGATCTCAATTCCCGGGAGGACGTCACATGACGGCCTCCCCTGTGCATGGTCCCTGTGCTCGCCCTGTAGGGCACGCGCGAGTCACGATGTGATAACCGAGTTACTGAGACTCGGGTGATCAGCGATTCGAGTAAGGGGCGGCCCCTTACCATGTGATCAGCTGTCAGCCAATGACAGCTGATCACATGATAAAAACAAAAGCTCAATGATCGTTTTTTTTTCTCCTCACGCTGACAACGGAGGAGAAAAAAAAAGCCGATCATCTTAAAGGGACATCGGTCCCACCTTGCAATGCCCATAAGTGCCACATTGCAATGCCCATAAGTGCCACATTGCAATGCCCATAAGTGCCACCTGTCAATGCCCAAAAGTGCCACCTGTCAATGCCCACCAGTGCCACCTATCAATGCCCACCAGTGCTGCCAATCAGTGCCACCTAAAAGTGCTGCCTATCAGTGTAACCCATCAGTGCCCATCACTGCCACCCATCAGTGCCCATCACTGCCACCTATCGGTGCCCGTCACTGCCGCCTCATCAGCGTACATCAATGCCGGACAATTTTTTTTTTAATTCGGCCTTTTTAAAAAAAATTAACAAAAAAAAAAAATCACAGAGGTGATCAAATACCACCAAAAGAAAGCTCTATTTGGGGGGAAAATTATAAAAATGTATTTTAAGTACAGTGTTGTATGACCGCGCAATTGTCATTCAAAGTGCGACAGCGCTGAAAGCTGAAAATTGGTCTGGAAAGGAGGGGGGTTTATGTGCCCAGTAAGCAAGTGGTTAATGATAACAAACTCTGTCGTCCTCAGGGTGACCCTGGATACGATCGGCTCCACAAAATGTGGCCCCTCGTAAACCACTTCAACCAACAGTTTGCAGCCTTGTTTACTCCCCATCAAGTTGTCTGCGTTGAAGAGTCCCTGATTAGATCTTCTGGCCGCCTGTCTTTCAAACAGTATCTCCCCAGCAAGCTTGCAAGATATGGGGTCAGCGATCCGAGTAAGGGGCGGGTCCCGGCCAATGACAGCTGATCACATGATAAAAACAAAAGCTCGATGATCGTTTTTTTTTTCTCCTCACGCTGACAGCGGAGGAGAAAAAAAAAAGCCGATCATCGGCTTATCTTAAAGGGACATCGGTCCCACCTTGCAATGCCCATAAGTGTCACATTGCAATGCCCATAGGTGCCACCTGTCAATGCCCACAGTGCCACCTGTCAATGCCCACAAGTGCCACCTGTCAATGCCCACCAGTGCATGACAGGGCAACAGGCTATACATATAGTTTTATGGTTTACAAGGGAAAAGACAGCATTGTGAAGCCCCCCAACTATCAAGACTACATAGGGAGCAGCGGTAAGATTGTTTGGGACTTGGTGTCACCCTTGTTTGTAAATGGGTACCACTTATACGTGGACAATTATTACACAAGCGTGCCACTTTTAAGTCACCTTTTTGATTCTGGAATTGGCGCATGTCACACCGTGCAATCTACTCACCGGGGGTTCCCCAGCGGCTTGTAGAGTCCCGACTTAGACGGGGGAGAGAGCCTGCTTGAGATGTAACAATTTGCTTGCAGTGAAGTGGAGGGACACATGGAATGTTTTCAGTCTGTCCTCCCTTCACACAGATACAACAGTCAAAATTCCAACGGTGACTGGTGTTCTTGAAAAGCCCCTCTGCATCCACGAATACAACCTTAACATGAAAGGGGTCAACTACCAGATGCTGGCACCATACTTAATTGCCCATAGAGCCAGACGTTGGTATAAAAAAGTGTCTGTATACTTATTTCAATTGGCTCTGCTGAACGCTAATGTGCTATACAAAGCATCAGGATGAACTGGATCCTTACAAAAATTTCAGTAAGAGATCATCACATCTGTTTCCAGATGGTGCTGTGCCCCAACTTCCCAATCCAAATGCAGTGAGCCGGCTGCATGAGAGGCACTTTCCATAAGTCCTCCGTGGTACCTCTACCCAAAGAACACCCCAAAAAAGATGTTGTGTCTGCAGAAAATGTGTATATAGGAGTGACACCCGCTTTTATTGTCCCTCCTGTCCTGACCAACCTGGTCCCTGCATTGGTGACTGTCTCTGAGGCTACTACACACTAGTGGAGCATTAGCGTAGGATACAGCATGGCAAAGTCCTAGGGCACACTTACACAGGGTCTCGAAAGATGTTAGATGGCCATCGCATTTTGAGAGACCCTAACCCGTAACGTTCAAAGTTATAATAAAAGTGTAAAAAAAAAAGTTCTTTTATTGTTCTTCTCTCTCTATTGCTCTCTCTCTATTGTTCTCCTCTGTTTTACTGTATTTTATGATATACTGCAATGCTTTATTTACTATGTTTTATTCTATTTGCATTTCAGGTATGGTATGTCCTACTGTAATGTTACTGTGTTTTATTGTTAACCATTATTTGCTTTGCAGGTATGCCATTCAGCTGCAGCATGGGTTTATTTATTGTGACAGTAACAGGGTTTATGAGAATAGTATGTTGCTGAACTTTGAGTGGTTATACCAGAATGATGCCTGCAGGTTTTGGTTACATCTTGTTATAGTTCTTTTCAGCAGTCGGCTTTCATGTAAAAGCAATCCTAGTGGCTAATTAGCTGCTAGACTGCTTTTACAAGCAGTGGGAGGGAACGTCCCCCCTCCATCTTCCTTGGTTTTCTCTGGCTCTCCTGTCTCACAGTGGAACCCGAAAATGAAGTCGGTGGTTCCGCCAGCTGATCATAGAGCTGATCGGCGACCAGAATGGCTCCAATCATCTCTATGGGGTAAGAAACTAGAAGCAAAACAAAAAAAAAAAAAAAAAAAAACAAAAAAAAAAAAAAAAAAAAAAAAAAAAAAAAAAAAAAAAATAAAAAAAAAAAAAAAAAAAAAAAAAAAAAAAAAAAAAAAAAAAAAAAAAAAAAAAAAAAAAAAAAAAAAAAAAAAAAAAAAAAAAAAAAAAAAAAAAAAAAAAAAATAAAAAAAAAAAAAAAAAAACAAAAAAAAAAAAAAAAAAAAAAAAAAAAAAAAAAAAAAAAAAAAAAAAAAAAAAAAAAAAAAAAAAAAATAAAAAAAAAAAAAAAAAAAAAAAAAAAAAAAAAAAAAAAAAAAAAAAAAAAAAAAAAAAAAAAAAAAAAAAAAAAAAAAAAAAAAAAAAAAAAAAAAAAAAAAAAAGAGTATTTCATGACTTCGGTTTTGCCGGATATAAACAGCACCATTGGGAAATTTGGAAAGCCTCTGATCACACCTGTCACTACCTATTGCTGTCATAGGGGGTATTTATATTCCCTGTGATAACAATAAAAATTATTTAAAGAAATATGAAAGGAACAGTGTAAACATAAATTCAAAAAGCAAAATAAATAATAAAAAAATTAAATAAATTAAAGCACCCCTGTCCCACCATGCTTGCGCGCAAAGGCGAACGCAAACGTCAGTCTTGTGTCTTATGTAAACAGCAATTGCACCATGCATGTGAGGTATCACCATGAATATCAGATCAAGGGCAGTCATTTTAGCAGTAGACCTCTTCTCTAAATCTAAAATGGTAACCTGCAAAGGCTTTTAAAAGCTTTTAAAAATGTATGTAGTTTATCACCACTGCACGGTTGTGATTTTAACCGCTTCCCGACCGCCTCACGCAGATATACATGAGCAGAATGGCACGGGCAGGCAAAATCACGTATATATACGTGATCCTTTAAATGCCTGCCCATGGGTCGCGTGCGCGCTGCCAGCGGCGCGCTCGCGACCCGGTCGGGAGCTCCGTGACCCCGGCCGCGGGACCAGCGGACCCGATCGCTGCTGGTGTCCCGCGATCGGGTCACGGAGCTGAAGAACGGGGAGAGGTCTGTGTAAACAAACCTCTCCACGCGCTTCCTACTCTGCCTGTCATTGATTGGCTGTTCCCGGTCATCGGGAAAGCCGATCAATGATGTCAGACATCAGCCCCGCCCCCTAATGTAAAAAAAACACACACGTCAGAGCCCATAACCCCATCCCCTCCCCCTAGCGGTTAACTCTTTCACTACAACTGTCATTTATACAGGAATCAATGCATTTAAATAGCATTGATTGCTGTATAAATGACAATGGTCCCAAAAATGTGTCAAAAATGTCCGATGTGTCCGCCATAATGTCGCAGTCACAATAAAAATCGCTGATCGCCGCCATTACTAGTAAAAAAAAAATATTAATAAAAATGCTATAAAACTATCCCCTATTTTGTAAACGCTATAACTTTTGCGCAAACCAATCAATAATCGCTAATTGCGATTTTTTTTACCAAAAATATGTAGAAGAATACGTATCGGCCTAAACTGAGGAAAAACATTTTTTTATATATATTTTTTGGGGATATTTATTATAGCAAAAAGTAAAAAATATTGCATTTTTTTCAAAATTGTCGCTCTATTTTTGTTTATAGCGCAAAAAATAAAAACCGCAGGGGCAATCAAATACCACCAAAAGAAAGCTCTATTTGTGGGAAAAAAAGGACGCCAATTTTGTTTGGGAGTCACGCCGCACGACCGCGCAATTGTCAGTTAAAGCGACACAGTGCCGAATCGCAAAAAGGGGCCTGGTCTTTTGGCTGCCAATTGGTCCGGGGCTGAAGTGGTTAAAGCATGTTGTTTGGTCTTTATGCACTCGCATTAAGATTATATTTTATATTTTACCAAACATTTGGGCAATATAGTGTGTTTTAGTGCATTAAGATTCCAAAAAGTGTTTTTCCAATTTTAAAAACTTTGTGAGAAAAAATGAGATATGCAACATTCTGTATCCGAAATACACATCAGTTGTGACTGCATAGGAGACCGTAGCACTGTTTTTTCCCCCCGATCTCCTATGCTGTGACAACTGATGTGTATTTCGGATACAGACTGTCTGACATCTAGCTATGTTTAGCTGAACTTTTGGAAGCAGTGTTAAACTTTTAAGGAATCATTTTGAAGAATTTTTACGCTAAATAATAAAAAAAGTCAAAACGGATCTATCCTATGTGGAGTGTCATTTTCTCCCTATGTGCCTGGATTACCCGAACCCTGGAGACAGACCTAAAACTATGATAAAGGCTGGAGATTGATGTCGGTGTAAGGCTTATTGACTACATCATTTTGGTGAGTTTGAACCCCAAGGGGGTCGTGTGGAACACGAGGTGGAATATCGCGGTGATTGGTGCACTTACCTGCTTGATGTTAGACACACCGATTAGACCCATCACGGATTTTAGTCTCTGCGTTTACAACGATGTTTAGATTATAGACTTTATCACTCATAGTTCTCTGGACTGTATAGTTTAGTATATATCAGTGAGTCAACTGACTATTGGTTGACCTAAGCACTGCTGTGATTTAATATATTTAATTTCTTGTTTTTATTAAGCAGGAGAATGTATTTAATCTTATGTCAATATATATATATATATATATATATATATATATATATATATATATATATATATATATATATATATATATATTATATATATATATATATATATATATATATATATATATATATATAGATATATAGAGATAGAGAGATAGAGATATAGAGAGATAGAGATATAGAGAGATAGAGATATAGAGATATAGAGAGATAGAGAGATAGAGAGATAGAGATATAGATATATATATATATATATATATATATATATATATATATATAGATAGATAGGTAGATAGATAGATAGATAGATAGGTAGATAGGTAGATAGATAGATAGATAGATAGATAGATAGATAGATAGATAGATAGATAGATAGATAGATAGATAGATAGATAGATAGATAGATAGATAGATAGATATAGATAGATAGATAGATAGATAGATAGATACACAGTGTCTTGCAAAAGTGAGTACACACCTCCTATTTTTGTAAATATTTTATTCTTTATTTATTTATTTTAATCTTTTCATGTGACAACGCTGAAGAAATGACACTTGTCTACAATGTAAAGTAGTGAGTGTACAGCTTGTATAACAGTGTCAATTTGCTGTCCCCTCAAAATAACTCAACATACAGCCATTAATGTCTAAACTGCTGGCAACAAAAGTCAGTACACCCAGTGAAAATTTCCAAACTGGGCCCAATTAGCCATTTTCCCTCCCCAGTGTCATGTGACTCGTTAGTGTTACAAGGTCTCAGGTGTGAATGGGGAGCAGGTGTGTTTAATTTGGTGTTATCGCTCTCACTCTCTCATACTGGTCACTGGAAGTTCAACCACACAACATTCTCAACTCAACATGGCACCACATGGCAAAGAACTCTCTGAGGATCTGAAAAAAATAATTGTTGCTCTACATAAAGATGGCCTAGGCTATAAGAATAATGCCAAGACCCTGAAACTGAGCTGCAGCACGGTGGCCAAGACCATACAGCGGTTTAACAGGACAGGTTCCACTCAGAACAGGCCTCGCCATGGTCGACCAAAGAAGTTGAGGTCACGTGCTCAGCATCATATCCAGAGGTTGTCTTTGGAAAATAGATGTATGAGCGCTGCCAGCATTGCTGCAGAGGTTGAAGGGGTGGGGGGTCTGCCTGTCAGTGCTCAGACCATACGCCGCACACTGCATCAAATTGGTCTGCATGGCTGTCATCCCAGAAGGAAGCCTCTTCTAAAGATGATGCACAAGAAAGCCTGCAAACAGTTGGCTAAAGACAAGCAAACTAAGGACATGGATTACTGGAACCACGTCCTGTGGTCTGATGAGACCAAGATAAACTTATTTGGTTTTAGATGGTGACAAGCGTGTGTGGGGGCAACCAGGTGAGGAGGACAAAGACAAGTGTGTCTTGTCTACAGTCAAGCATGGTGGTGGGAGTGTCATGGTGGGGGGAGTGTCATGGTGGTGGGAGGGTCATGGTGGTGGGAGTGTCATGGTCTGGGGCTGCATGAGTGCTGCCGGAACTGGGGAGCTACAGATCATTGAGGGAACCATGAATGCCAACATGTACTGTGACATACTGAAGCAGAGCATGATCCCCTCCCTTCAGAGACTGGGGCGCAGGGTAGTATTCCAACATGATAATGACCCCAAACACACCTCCAAGACGACCACTGCCTTGCTAAAGAAGCTGAGGGTAAAGGTGATGGCCTGGCCAAGCATGTCTCCAGACCTAAACCCTATTGAGCATTAGTGGCGCAACCTCAAATGGAAG
>CM053031.1:293523703-293540618 GCA_028564925.1 Lithobates sylvaticus | reverse complement strand
ATGCTGCTATGCTACAGACCACCAGGACCAAAGACAAATCTACCGATACCACTCACGGAATTCATCTCGGCACACACCCTGAAAAACAACAAGATTCTGGTACTCGGAGATTTCAACCTCTGGGCGAACTCCTCCGTAGACCCCATCGCCACCACCTGCATCAATCAACTGGAAGACCTAGGGCTTCAACAACTAGTAAAGGCTCCCACACATGGGTCGGGTCACATCCTGGACCTCCTCTTCAAGCAAAATACGGACATCAGCATTCAAGACAACATAGCGCTACCATGGTCAGACCACCACGCTATCAAATTTAAGATCGCCACCAACATCTCCCTGCAAAAACCAAACCCAGCAGTAACAACACACTGGATTAGATCGCAGAAGAAACTACATTCGGAAATCTTCAAAACCACACTAACACACAAAATGGGTACACTAAATCAAAACCACTCAACAGAACGAATACTCAGCTTCATAAACAAGGCACTTCTACAAACAGCAGACGCAGTCGCCCCGAAACATCGAGTTCCCATTCGCAAGAAAAATTCTGGTTGGTTTAATGGCACGCTTACTCTACTGAAACGGGAACACAGAAGAGCAGAAAGAGCCTGGAGAAGAAACACCACAAAGGAAAATCACACAAACTACAGAATACTCACCAAGAGATATCATAAAGCAATTTTTCACAGCAAAAAAAGAACATGTCTCAAACACCCTCTCAAAAGCCTTAAACCGACCACGGGAACTTTTCAAACTAGTCGCCCAGACTATGAACCCCACCTGCCTTGAGCCCATAAGAAACGAAACTCAAGAATACTGCAACAAATTATCCGATTTTTTTTTTCATCAACAAAATAGACAACATTCAGAAAATAATTCAACAAAAAAAAAAACAACAACCAGCTCTACTCAACTCAACCCAGGTAAGGAATTTTACATCCACAGCGCACAAGCACCACATTTTTCGCTTACCCCCATCACCATGGATGAAACCAAAAATGTCATCAAGAGCCTCCGAGACAGCACCTCGCCAAACGACATCATCCCCACAAAACTCTTGAAAGAATGCTCCGACATTCTGGCCCCCGCTATCACACACCTAGTAAATCAGTCGTTCAAAGAAGGATTGGTTCCGAATTCCCTCAAGCAAGGCATCATCAAACCATTACTAAAGAAACCCAACCTCGACCCCAAGGATCCGAACAATCGCAGACCGGTAACAAGCCTGAACACCATTTCCAAGATCATGGAGAAAGCAGTAGTACAACAGCTTCAACTTCATCTGGACACACACAAGCTCCTGGACCCACTACAATCGGGCTTCTGCCCAGGCCATGGCACAGAAACTGCACTTCTGAAAATATGGGATGACGCCCTAGAAGCAGCGGATGATGGAGAATCGTGTCTTCTGGTATTGCTGGATCTCAGTGCGGCGTTTGACACAGTGAACCACAACATGCTTCTCAGCTGCCTCAAGGAAGTGGCAGGAGTTATAGATGGAGATCTTCCATGGTTCGCTTCCTTCTTAGGAAACCGGTCACAAACAGTGAAACTAGGAGCCTTCACTTCGGAAACCCGGGCAATCACTTATGGAGTCCCTCAAGGATCACCATTGTCACCAGTACTGTTCAACATTTACATCCGACCACTCTTCAAAATTATTAGCAAATTGGATCTGTGCTTCCACTCATACGCAGACGACACTCAACTGTACTTCCGGATCACCGGACAAAAAGACCAATACCAGGAACTAGGAAAATGTCTCACATTGATAGATGACTGGATGACCACTAGTTCCCTCAAAATAAATGGATCAAAAACAGAATTACTGCTCCTTGACGCAAACTCAAGGAAAAAGACGAAGACCCCATGGACTCCTCCCACCATCCTTGGACAGACCATCCTTCCAAGCAACAAAGCCAAAAGCCTCGGAGTAATCTTTGATTCAGAGATGACAATGGAGGCACAAATAGGATCCGTAATCATCGGATCCCACCATCTCATCCGCATGCTACGTAGACTCATCCCCTTCATCCCGGAAAAGGAAAAAGCGGTAGTAGTAGGAACGATCATCAATTCACGGCTCGACTACGCAAACTCACTCTACATAGGATTACCGGATTACCAGATTGCGTGCCTTCAAATTGTCCAAAACACAGCAGCAAGATTAATCACCGGGAAGAAACCCTGGGAATCCATCTCCCCATCCCTAAGGATGCTCCATTGGCTCACGGTAAAAGACAGGATCACATTCAAGACCCTCTGCCTCACCCACAAATGTACACAAGGAAATGCGCCTCAATACCTTTGTGAGAAAATAGAAAAATACATACCGAATCGCAGCCTTCGATCAACAAACCAAAATCGCCTTCTCATCCCCAAAGCCCGCTACAAATCGAAGGGAGAACGAAGATTCGCAGTACAGGGACCTCGTCTATGGAACGCTCTACCAAACAACATCCGCATGGAAGAAAACCATCAGGTCTTCAGGAAAAAACTCAAGACCCACCTCTTCTAAACATGGCATCCCAACAAGAGCAGACAAGCGCCTTGAGGCGATTCAGTTCGCAGTTGCAGCGCTATACAAATCATTCATTCATTCATTCATTCATGCCCACCATTAGACGTGGGTGGATGCAGGGCAGTATTCTAATCAATCAATTTGAATGGAAAAATAGGTTCTCTTTTTTTCATTTGGCCCACAGGCTGCATGAAAAAAAAGAACATTACAATATATGCCCAACAAGGACCAGCGACGTACTGGTATGTTGCTGGACTTTGAGTGGTTATACCAGAATGATGCCTGCAGGTTTTGGTAACATCTTGTTATAGTTTCTTTTCAGCAGTCGGCTTTCATGTAAAAGCAATCCTAGTGGCTAATTAGCTGCTAGACTGCTTTTACAAGCAGTGGGAGGGAACGTCCCCCCTCCATCTTCCATGGTTTTCTCTGGCTCTCCTGTCTCACAGTGGAATCCGAAAATGCAGTCGATGGTTCCGTCAGCTGATCATAGAGCTGATCGGAGACCAGAATGGCTCCAATCATCTCTATGGCGTAAGAAACTAGAAGCTACGAGTATTTCATGACTTCGGTTTTGCCGGATATAAACAGCGCCATTGGGAAATTTGGAAAGCCTCTGATCACACCTGTCACTACCTATTGCTATCATAGGAGGTATTTACATTCCCTGTGATAACAATAACAATTATTTAAAGAAATATGAAAGGAACAGTGTAAACATAAATTCAAAAAGCAAAATAAATAATAAAAAAATTAAATAAATTAAAGCACCCCTGTCCCACCATGCTTGCGCGCAAAGGCGAACGCAAACGTCAGTCTTGTGTCTTATGTAAACAGCAATTGCACCATGCATGTGAGGTATCACCATGAATATCAGATCAAGGGCAGTCATTTTAGCAGTAGACCTCTTCTGTAAATCTAAAATGGTAATCTTCAAAGGCTTTTAAAAGCTTTTAAAAATGTATGTAGTTTATCACCAAAGCACGGTTGTGATTTTAACCGCTTCCCGACCGCCTCACGCAGATATAGGTGAGCAGAATGGCACGGGCAGGCAAAATCACGTATATATACGTGATCCTTTAAATGCCTGCCCGTGGGTCGCGTGCGCGCCGGTCGGGAGCTCCGTGACCCTGGCCGCGGGACCAGCGGACCCGATCGCCGCTGGTGTCCCGCGATCGGGTCACGGAGCTGAAGAACAGGGAGAGGTCTGTGTAAACAAACCTCTCCCCGCGCTTCCTACTCTGCCTGTCATTGATTGGCTGTTCCCGGTCATCGGGAAAGCCGATTAATGACGTCAGACATCAGCCCCGTCCCCTAATGTAAAAAAAACACACACACGTCAGAGCCCATAAGCCCTCCCCTCCCCCTAGTGGTTAACTCTTTCACTACAACTGTCATTTATACAGGAATCAATGCATTTAAATAGCATTGATTGCTGTATAAATGATAATGGTCCCAAAAATGTGTCAAAAATGTCCAATGTGTCCGCCATAATGTCGCAGTCACAATAAAAATCGTTGATCGCCGCCATTACTAGTAAAAAAAAAAATTATAAAAAATGCTATAAAACTATCCCCTATTTTGTAAACGCTATAACTTTTGCACAAACCAATCAATAATTGCTAATTGCGATTTTTTTACCAAAAATATGTAGAAGAATAAGTATCGGCCTAAACTGAGGAAAAAAATTTTTTTTTTATATATTTTATGGGGATATTTATTATAGCAAAAAGTAAAAAAATATTGCATTTTTTTTCAAAATTGTCGCTCTATTTTTGTTTTATAGCGCAAAAAATAAAAACCGCAGGGGCGATCAAATACCACCAAAAGAAAGCTCTATTTGTGGGAAAAAAAGGACGCCAATTTTGTTTGGGAGTCACGCCGCACGACCGCGCAATTGTCAGTTAAAGCGACGCAGTGCCGAATCGCAAAAAGGGGCCTGGTCCTTTGGCTGCCAATTGGTCCGGGGCTGAAGTGGTTAAAGCATGTTGTTTGGTCTCTATGCACTCGCATTAAGATTATATTTTATATTTTACCAAACATTTGGGCAATATAGTGTGTTTTAGTGCATTAAGATTCCAAAAAAGTTGTTTTTTCCAATTTTAAAAACTTTGTGAGAAAAAATGAGATCTGCAACATTCTGTATCCGAAATACACATCAGTTGTGACTGCAGAGGAGACCGTAGCGCTGTTTTTTCCCCAAGTCTCCTATGCAGTGACAACTGATGTGTATTTCGGATACAGACTGTCTGACATCTAGCTATGTTTAGCTGAACTTTAGGAAGTAGTGTTAAACTTTTAAGGAATCATTTTGAAGATTTTTTACACTAAATAATAAAAAAGTCAAAATGGATCTATCCTATGTGGAGTGTCATTTTCTCCCTATGTGCCTGGATTACCCGAACCCTGGAGACAGACCTAAAACTATGATAAAGGCTGGAGATTGATGTCGGTGTAAGGCTTATTGACTACATCATTTTGGTGAGTTTGAACCCCAAGGGGGTCCTGTGGAACACGAGGTGGAATATCGCGGTGATTGGTGCACTTACCTGCTTGATGTTAGACACACCGATTAGACCCATCACAGATTTTAGTCTCTGCGTTTCAAACGATGTTTAGATTATAGACTTTGTCACTCATAGTTCTCTGGACTGTATATTTTAGTATATATCAGTGAGTCAACTGACTATTGGTTGACCTAAGCACTGCTGTGATTTAATATATTTAATTGCTTGTTTTTATTAAGCAGGAGAATGTATTTAATCTTATGTCAATATATATAGAGAGATAGAGAGAGAGAGATAGAGAGATAGAGAGAGAGAGAGAGAGATAGAGAGAGAGAGAGAGAGAGAGAGAGAGAGAGAGGGGAGGAGAGAGAGAGAGAGAGAGAGAGAGCGAGAGAGAGATAGAGAGAGAGCGAGAGAGAGATAGAGAGAGAGATAGAGAGAGAGGAGGAGAGAGAGAGAGAGAGAGAGAGAGAGATAGATAGAGATAGAGAGAGAGAGAGAGAGAGAGAGAGAGAGAGAGAGAGAGAGAGAGATAGAGAGTGAGAGAGAGGAGAGAGAGAGAGAGAGAGAGAGAGAGAGAGAGAGAGATAGAGAGAGAGAGAGAGAGAGATAGAGAGAGAGAGATAGAGAGAGAGAGAGAGAGAGAGACAGTGTCTTGCAAAAGTGTGAGTACACACCTCCCATTTTTGTAAATATTTAATTCTATCTTTTCATGTGACAACACTGAAGAAATGACACTTGTCTACAATGTAAAGTAGTGAGTGTACAGCTTGTATAACAGTGTAAATTTGCCGTCCCCTCAAAATAACTCAACAAACAGCCATTAATGTCTAAACTGCTGGCAACAAAAGTCAATACACCCAGTGAAAATTTCCAAACTGGGCCCAATTAGCCATTTTCCCTCCCCGGTGTCATGTGACTCGTTAGTGTTACAAGGACACAGGTGTGAATGGGGAGCAGGTGTGTTAAATTTGGTGTTATCGCTCTCACTCTCTCATACTGGTCACTGGAAGTTCAACCACTCAACATTCTCAACTCAACATGGCACCACATGGCAAAGAACTCTCCGAGGATCTGAAAAAAAGAATTGTTGCTCTATATAAAGATGGCCTAGGCTATAAGAATAATGCCAAGACCCTGAAACTGAGCTGCAGCACAGTGGCCAAGACCATACAGTGGATTAACAGGACAGGTTCCACTCAGAACAGGCCTCGCCATTGCTGCAGAGATTGAAGGGGTGGGGTGGGGGGGTCAGCCTGTCAGTGCTCAGACCATACGCCGCACACTGCATCAAATTGGTCTGCATGGCTGTCGTCCCAGAAGGAAGCCTCTTCTAAAGATGATGCACAAGAAAGTCCACAAACAGTTTGCTGAAGACAAGCAGACTAAGGACATGGATTACTGGAACCATGTCCTGTGGTCTGATGAGACCAAGATAAACGTATTTGGTGTCAGATGGTGACAAGCGTGTGTGGGGGCAACCAGGTGAGGAGGACAAAGACAAGTGTGTCTTGTCTACAGTCAAGCATGGTGATGGGAGTGTCATGGTCTGGGGCTGCATGAGTGCTGCCAGCACTGGGGAGCTACAGATCATTGAGAGAACCATGAATGCCAACATGTACTGTGACATACTGAAGCAGAGCATGATCCCCTCCCTTCAGAGACTGGGCGCAGGGTAGTATTCCAACATGATAACCACCCCAAACACACCTCCAAGACGACCACTGCCTTGCTAAAGAAGCTGAGGGTAAAGGTGATGGCCTGGCCAAGCATGTCTCCAGACCTAAACCCTATTGAGCATTAGTGGCGCAACCTCAAATGGAAGGTGGAGGAGCGCAAGGTCTCCAACATCCACCAGCTCCGTGATGTTGTCATGTAGGTCTGTGTGTGATACACATTTATTGGCTATCTTAAGATTATAAAGATACAAGCTTATGGGATGCATTAGATCCATTTTTCAGGCTTTATGCAATTCTAGAAATGTTTAAAGAAATAATATATGTATACATAGGAATGAGCAATGTTATATAACTATTAAAAAAAAATCTTGACACACTTGAGGCAATAAATAATAAAAAATGTAAATGACATTAAAGAATAATCTGCGCTGTGCACAGAATAACGTAGACACCTTCCAATTGTGATACCAGTTCAAAGACAATTTTAAAACAATTAGAGCAGCACTAAAGCTTTAAACAAAAATATATATAAATAAAATGTATATATATAAATTAAAAAAGACCATAAATTTAAAAAAATAAACGGATGGGCACTGATAGGCGGCACTGATGAGGAGCTACTGACAGGCATTACTGAGTGGCACCGATTGGCACTTTGATGGGGCACTGACAGGCATTACTGATGGGCGGCTCTGATTGTCACTTTTTTGGGCACTGATCGGCACTGTTGTGGGCACTGACAGGCATTTTTATGGGAACAGGCTGGCAGGTGTTGGGCACTGATTGGCACTGATTGGCACCTTTTGATGGGGGCTGTGCTGATAATCAATGTGCCCCCCCCCCCCTGACAGGGAGAGCTGCCGATCAGCTCTCCCTGTCAACGTGAACCGAGGAAAGTTTACTGGCACTTCCTGGTTCACTCTGTGATCCGCTGTGATTGGTCACAGCTGATCATGTGGTAAGAAGCCTCTGTCAGAGGCTTCATACCACGACAGGAGTTGCAGTGTGTCAGACTGACACACAGCACCTCCGATCGCCGTGCTGTGCACCCCCCCGCGGGCGCTGGCTGCGATATCCTGATCACGTCATATGACGTCTGGTCAGGATAGCACAACCACTTTGCCACCGTCATTCTGATATGTGGCGGGAGGCAAGTGGTTAAAAATGATGATTTAAATCAAGCCTTTTTACTAGTGATTTAAATCGACTTGATTTAAATCAACTCCATTGGAGTTATATTTTAGATGTTTTTGTTCTATTGGTGTATTTTGGAAGCTTTTAATAAAAGCTTAATGAACACATACCTCACGATGGATATGTACTGCCGTACTGTATATACGGTGGTGGAAGCCAAGGTCTACACCGGGATTAATCAGTTTAAGTGTTGTTGACCATTTATGATTTAATGGTTCACGTCATTTGGTAAGAGGCTCTTTCAACCGGGGTGTAATGTGGTGGAAACACTGATCTATACTTGGCTCATAGAAGAGCGGAAGCACATTGAGTTAAAAACTATGACTTAGTCTTTTGTGAAATGTTATGTTTTTTTTTTTTATTGAATATGTATTTTAAATTATAGTGTGTTGCACTTGAACTTTAATTGTTATTCGGTTTACTTCCTTTTGCACTTTTGTGATACATGAATTGTATCAGTGGCGGCCCATCCATAGAGGGCGCATGGGATCCAACCCCCTATCCATGCGTCCAGCCCCCTGATCTACATATCAGGGTGCCCGACTATGGAGCCTCCTCTATCTCCTGATTGGCTCACTGGCTGAGATTGACATCAGCAGGAGCCAATGTTTCCCACTGCTTCCAAAAGCCAATTGGTAGTGCGAGTCCCCGGAGAGGCAGGACACCACTGGATCGAGAGGGCTCGGGTAAGCATTTGGGCGGGGGAGGGGGGGGTTGCTGCCCATAGAAGATTTTTTACCTTCATGCATAGAATGCAAGAGGGTAAAAAAAAAAAAAAAACCTTGTGCCTTTACAACCACTTTAATACACTTGAATAGTGGTAGTTATTAAAAATAATTAGGATACGTCTACATTTACCATAGCTTAAGAATGCTATTAGGTTAATAGACTAGGAGATGCGGCACATGTCACATTTCGGGCATGGAAATGTCCATAAATGCTCAAACAAACGTACATATTCGCCAGCACACCATGGATCGATAAATCTTCGTCCAAAAAAGGTTTTTAATGAAAAAAATGACATCACAAAAACATAAGCTTATATTTTTGTGATGTAATTTTTTTTCATTAACCACTTCAATACCGCTGTATTGTCATATGACGCCCACAAGGTGGATCTCCCATCCTGGGTGGGCGTCATATGACGTCCTTGCATCCCCGGCCGCCTAGAGGCCCGCAGCATCGCTCGGGACCCGGTGCGAGTGCCCGGCGGCCGCGATGGCCGCCGGGCACCCGCGATTGCCCGTTAAAACAACGGGACCGTGGAGCTGTGTGTGTAATGATGGGGTGTAAACACACAGCTCCACGTCCTCTCAGCGGGGAGGAGACCGATCATGTGATCCCAGTACGGAGGAACACCGATCGGTCTCCTCCCCTTGAGTCCCCTCCCCCCACAGCTAGAATCACTTCTATAGGGAACACATTAACCCCTACAGCGCCCCCTAGTGTTAACCCCTTCCTGCCAGTCACATTTACACAGTAATCAATGCAATTTTATAGCAACGATCGCTGTGTAAATGTGAATGGTTCCAAAAATGTGTCAAAAAGTGTCCGAAGTGTCCGCCGCAATGTCGCAGTCACGAAAAAAAAAATCGCAGATCACCGCCATTACTAGTAAAAAAAAATTCAATAAATCTATCCCCTATTTTGTAGACGCTATAACTTTTGCGCAAACCGATCAATATACGCTTATTGCGATTTTTTTTACCAAAAATATGTAGAAGAATACATATCGCCTAAACTGAGGAAAAAAATTGTTTTTTAAAAAAAAAAAATGAGATATTTATTATAGCAAAAAGTAAAAAATATTGTGTTTTTTTTCAAAATTGTCGCTCTTCTTTTGTTTATAGCGCAAAAAATAAAAACCGCAGAGGTGATCAAATACCACCAAAAGAAAGCTCTATTTGTGAGAAAAAAGGACGTCAATTTTGTTTGGGTGTAACGTCGCACGACCGCACAATTGTTAGTTAAAGCGATGCAGTGCCGAATCGCAAAAAGTGCTCTGGTAAGGAAGGGTGAAAAATGGCCCGGTGCTGAAGCGGTTAAAAACCTTTTTTGGACAAAGATTTATCGATCCATGGTGTCCTGGCGAATATGTACATTTGTTTGATGTTTCCAGGACCCGACTGGTATTCGCTGCAGCACCCACCATTTCAATATGAGCCACAAATACCAGGAATGAGTGCGATAGGCATATCAATTTGACCATAAATGCTCAAAGTCTTGAGATAACAAACAGATATATTGTGAGAAATTCAGTTGCAATCACAGAGTCACAAAAATGTCCATCCTTATGCTGACCACCATTTTTTTTTTGTTTTTTTTTTCAGTTTCTTTGTATGAATTTTCATTACCATCCCAGCCTTTCTTTCTGTGATTAGAAGTTCCTTAGTCTATCAGTCCCGTAGTCTTGAGATCATTTATGCCGAAGCCTCGGCTCCAGAAACTGGCCACTAGAGGACCTTCTGTTTTGTTGCTGTTAATTACGAATATATGAAGGTGCAGTCCTTGGACAAGGGTTCGATCCATCTCCCCAGCATAGGGTAAAAGAAGCAGCCGGCGACTCCATAACATCAAGCGCATGTATTTTCAAGCCTTCACAGTGCGTACAGTCAGCAGCAGACTAGTTTTGGCGATAAGTCTTGTTCACAGTATAGGGTACTGTTGTTTATTTAGTATAACACACTTGAGATACTGAAGCAAAAAAGTACCCTGTATCCTATACTCCAGGTCGGATCCCAATACTGGTACTCTATTGCTTCGTTTCCACTGTGTGGATCGGTTTGGGTCGGTACAGTTTGGAAGGGTTAGAATGGTCCGGGCTACTCAGGTGAGCGTTTCCACTGCAAGTTGGACCACCAGGGGACATACGGGGTTTCGAAAAAATGCCTAGCGTGGCCTCACACTGATTGGCGTTTTTTCTGTCCGCCAATCAGTGGAATGTATCGTGGCTCCGCCCTAACCGTACCGGACCATTTTCTATGACCCCCACATCTGAAGCAGGACCCTGAATGGTGCGGTATGGTTCGGTTGTATGGACCGCTTTCATAATGGACATAATGAACACTCAAAATAGCGTACCATATCGAACCGATCTGCTCGGTGGAAACGAGGCATACCGGTGCTGTGGACATGTAGGTTTCTATCTCTTCTTCATGCAGGGAAATGTTTCATTTAGTGTATATTTATGGAAATTCTCACAATAAGGCCTCATACACATGATAGGACTTTGTACAAACTTTCCCGTGGATTTTTGTACAAAGGGCGCCGGCCGTGAACTTGTATTGCATACACACAGCAGGACTTTTTCAGCCAACTTTCACCAAATCACTTGGTTTTTCTGCTCTTTACCGCCACCTTTGGTCAACTTCTGTATTGTTGTCTGATCTTTGGCATTGGTTCTGAGCATGCGTGTTTGTACTTTGTACAAAAGTCCGTTGGTTTTCTGTACACACGATCGGACTTTGCTCCATCGGACTTTTGTTGGCAGAAAGTTGGTCCGTTCGCACAGCCAACAAAAGTCTGATGAAAAACTGAAAAAGTTGGTCCGATGGAGCGTACACACGGTCGAATGTTGGTCCAAAATAGCTAATTTGCATGTTTGTTGTCAAAAAGTCTGATCGTGTGTACGGGCCTTTAGATTGGGTGTTTGTTGATGTGCTAGTGGAGGTTTTTCCAGAATTTTTTCTTGAATTCTTTCATCTGAGCAGAAGGATATTTTAAAAAGTATGATTATATGTGGACAAATTGTAATAGATTAATCAGTAAAAATGGTAATTAGTTGTGTTCATTGATGTAGAATTTTCACAACATTTTGGTACTGTCTCATCTACACCATATTGTCAAAAGTATTGGGACACCTTGAGAAGGAAAGGCTGAATAGTGGGGTTGAACGGTCACCTCCAGACATGTATAATATTATGCCCCGTACACACGGTCGGAAATTCCGACCACAAAATCCGTCGGATTTTGTCCGACACTGGTGTTGCATACACACAGTCGGACCAAGTTGTCGGACAATCCGATCATTCTGAATGTGGTGAGGTTCGTTGCCTACGATGGAACTACGTAGAGGCTAGTAGCCAATAGCTTTGGTCTTGTAATGTGATCTGAGCATGCGTGGCACTTTGTCCGTCGGAATTCGCTACACATGATCGGAGAAAAGTCCGATCGGACTTTGTTGTCGGAAAATTTGAGAGCAGGATCTCAAATTTTGTCCGTCAGAAATTACGACGGAAAAAGTCCGATGGAGCCCACACACGGTCGGATTTTCCGACAACATGGTCCGATAGGACATTTTCCGCCGGAAATTCCGACAGTGTGTACGGGGCATAACACCAAAATATAAAAACATATAATTTATGGTAAATAGAAAACATACATATACATACAGGGAGGGAAAAAACCTACTCCCCTATATCAGAAAACAATAATACATATACAAGCAACGGGGGTTATTTACTAAAGGAAAATCCACTTTGCACTGCAAGTGCACTTGGAAGTGCAGTCGCTGTAGATCTGAGGGGGACATGCAAGGGAAATAAAAAACAGCATTTTAGCTTGCACATGATTGGATGATAAAATCAGCAGAGCTTCCCCTCATTTCAGATCTTCCCCTTAGATTTACAGCAACTGCACTTCCAAGTGCAATTGCAGTGCAAAGTGGATTTGCCTTTCGTAAATAACCCCCCATTGTTACATAAAAGCAGAGAATAGCCAACATGTTTTGCGGTTAGGCCCCTTTCACACCGGGGCGGTGAGCCGCGGTGACGGTAAAGCAGCGCTATATTTAGCGCTGCTTTACCGTCGTTTTCACCGCAGTTTTAGGCCGCTCGCGGTGCGGTTTTACCCCCCGCGAGCGGCCGAAAAAGGGTTAAACACCCCCCGCAGAGCGCCGCCGTAGCCGCGGTATTACCACGGTAACCGCGGTATTGCCGCGGTTTTACCGCGGTCTCCCATTGTAATCAATGGGAAGGAGCGGTATAGGAGCGGTGAACACACCGCTCCTATCCCGCTCCAAAGATGCTGCTAGCAGGACTTTTTTTTGTCATCCTGCTAGCGCACCGCTCCAGTGTGAAAGCCCGCCGGCTTTCACACTGGAGTGAATGGGGCCGGATTTTTTCATGCGGTGAACAGGCGCTATTTTTAGCGCTGCACCGCATGAAAAACGCCCCGGTGTGAAAGGGGCCTTAATATACATATCTACTTCTTCGAGGCTTAGTTGCTTCTTGATTTAATCAATGGCAAGATACCATTCCATAGTGTATCCACTTGTTTGGATACACTCTGGAGTGATATCTTGCCATTGATAGTGATACATTTTTTTGGCATCCATTTTCTTCTGAAGTAGACATGTGCACAATAGAAAAATTTGTTTAGTTTCGTTTCGTTTCTGTTCGTTTCCGTTGATTCGTAACGATTCGTAATTTCGTAAGTCGTCGGTGTTCGTATTCGAACTCGTTCGTATTTTCGTAAGAGTTATTTTTTCGTTGATTCGTTTTTCCGTTAGTCTAATTTTCGTTTATTCGAAATTCGGACGCATTTGTATTTTCGTAGATTTATTTACATTCGTACTTTCGTTAGATTGATTTATTCGTACTTTCGTAACATTGTTTTCGTAGATTCTTAATCGGAGCATAATTCATAATTTTATGTAATGTGTATGCTATCACATGTTTAAGAAACAAAGAATTTCTCTCTCACAAGTCGGAACTTAACTTAAAAATCCACCAAAACACAGAGCCTCCGACCCAACCGCGTTTATCAACTAACAAAAAAAAGTAACGAATTTACGAATCCATTCGAAGCACGTTAAGCAGCGCCATTGTAAGAGACACGGAAAATTACGAATCAACAAACTAAAAAAAAAAGTTATGAATGTACGAATTTTTTCGTTCATTTTGATTTTCGTTATTTTTGAATCTTTGTTCGGTATTTTCGTTGTTTCTGTTTTCGTTTTCGGATTTTCATTCTTTCGTAGTTTCGTTGTTTCTAATTTAATTATTTCGTATTTTCGTTGTTTTTCATATTTGTTCGATTCGATAATTCATTATTCGTTAAAATTTTTACTAAATCATTCATTCATTCGTACGATACGAATGAACATAATATAACGAATTTTGACGAATAACGAATGCGTAACTAAACGAATTGCACGTGTCTATTCTGAAGCTCTTAACATTGGAGTCACCACCCACTGTATGTGGACTCTTTCCCCGGCGGGTGTTCCTTCTTCAGTCTCCCCTTAGTTCGGACATCTCAGGCGGCCTTTAGATTTTGAATTAATCAGGAAGCAACCAAGCCTTGAAGAAGCGGATATGTATATTAACTGTGAAACATGTCGGCTATTCTCTGCTTTTATGTAACATTGTTTGTATATGTATTATTGTTTTCTGATATAGGGGAGTAGGTTTTTTGTCTCCCTGTATTTTTTCTATCTACAATAAATTTTATATCTTTATATTTTGGTGTAATATTATACATGTTTGGAGGTGACCGTTCAACGCCCACTAGACATGTGCAATTAGTTTCGTTTTTTTTTTTTCGTTTTCCGTTAAATTCGTTATATTCGTTCATTCGTTATCGTACGAATGAACGAATGATTCGCTAAAATTTTTAACGAACAACGAATGTTCGAATCGAACGAATATGAAAAACAACGAAAATCCGAAATAACCAAATTAGAAACAACGAAACTACGAAAGAAGAAAATTCGAAAACAGGAACAACGAAAATCAAAATGAACGAAAAAATTCGTACATTCGTAACATTTTTTTTTTTTTTTTGTTGAATTGGTAATTTTCCGTGTCCCTTACAATGGCGCTGCTTAATGTACTTCGAATGGATTGAACGAAAGAAAACGTACATTCGTAACTTTTTTTTTTTTTTTTTGCGATTCGTAATTTTCCGTGTCTCCTACAATGGCGCTGCTTAACGTGCTTCGAATGGATTGAACGAAAAAAAAAATTCGTACATTTGTAACTTTTTTTTTTTTTTCGATTCGTAATTTTCTGTGTCTCTTACAATGGCGCTGCTTAACGTGCTTCGAATGGACTGAACGAAAAAATTTGTACATTCGTAACTTTTTTTTCTTCTTCGATTCGTAATTTTCTGTGTCTCTTACAATGGCGCTGCTTAACGTGCTACGAGTGGATTGAACGAAAAAAATTCGTACATTCGTAACTTTTTTTTTCGATTCGTAATTTTCTGTGTCTCTTAAAATGTAATAATAGCATACACATTACATAAAATTATGAATTATGCTCCGATTACGAATCTACGAAAACAATGTTACGAAAGTACGAATAAATCAATCTTACGAAAGTACGAATGTAACTAAATCTACGAAAATACGAATGCGTCCGAATTTCGAATAAACGAAAATTAAACTAACGGAAAAACGAATCAACGAAAAAATAACTCTTACGAAAATACGAATCGTTACGAATACGAACACCGACGACTTACGAAATTACGAATCGTTACGAATCAACAGAAACTAAATGAAAATAAACAGATTTTTCTATTGTGCACATGTCTAACGCCCACTATTCATCCTTTCCTTCATATATTATGGGTTGGCACTCCATGACTAGTTTGGGTAAACCAGATGGGTGGGTCTTGACCTTATATCTATGATCCTACCTCACTCTACTATATAGATATTGGGATGCCTGCTGCCTTTACACGCACATGAACTTTAATGGCATCCCAATCTTAGTCCAAAGGGTTTAATATTGAGTTGATCCTTAACCACTTCCCGACCGGCGCACACAGATGTACGTCGGCAGAATGGCACGGACAGGCAAATGGGCGTACAGGTACGTCCCTTTAAATTTGCCGCCGTGCCATGGCGCGCACATGTCGGGACCTCCGTGAGTCCGATCGCGGGTCCCGCAGACTCGATCGCCACGGGGACACCCACGCTCGTCTCACGGGAAGGAAGAACGGGGAAATGCTAATGTAAACAAGCATCTCTCCGTTCTGCCCTAGAGACAGTGTCACTGATTTCTGCTCCCTTTGATTGGAGCAGAGATCAGTGATGTGTCATACACAGCAACGCCCCCCCCCCCCCCCACAGTTAGAAACATGCCCCTAGGACACACTTAACCCCTACATTGCCACCTAGTGGTTAACCCCTTCACTGACAGTGTCATTTACACAGGAATCAGTGCATTTGTATAGCACTGATTGCTGTATAAATGACAATGGTCCCAAAAATGTGTCAAAAAATGTCCAATGTGTCCGTCATAATGTTGCAGTCACAATAAAAATCGCTGATCGCCGCCATTACTAGTAAAAAAAAAATATTATTAAAAATGCCATAAACCTATCCCCTATTTTGTAGACGCTATAACTTTTGCGCAAACCAATCAATAATCGCTAATTGCGATTTTTTTTACCAAAAATATGTAGAAGAATACGTATCGGCTTAAACTGAGGAAAAAAAATGTTTTTTTTTTTATATATTTTTTGGGGATATTTATTATAGCAAAAAGCAAAAAATATTGAATTTTTTTTCAAAATTGTCGCTCTATTTTTGTTTATAGCGCAAAAAATAAATACCGCAGGGGCGATCAAATACCACCAAAAGAAAGCTCTATTTGTGGGGAAAAAAAGGACGCCAATTTTGTTTGGGAGCCACGTCGCACGACCGCGCAATTGTCAGTTAAAGCGACTCAGTGCCGAATGACAAAAAGTGCTCTGGTCTTTGGCCAGCAAAATGGTCTGGGGCTTAAGTGGTTAAAGACAGGGAAAAGATAGCTGCTTCTATAAGATTCTTCTAAATCTTTTTGTTTACAGGGTGGAGGAACTGAACTGGTTTGCACAGAGTTCTTACCTCAACCCGATAGAACACCTTTGGGATGAATTAGAGGGGAGAATGCGAGCCAGGGCTTCTCATCCAACATCAGTGCCTGACCTCACAAATGCTCTTCTGAAAGAACGGTCAAACATTCCCATAGACACATTCCTAAACCTTGTGGACGGCCTTCCCAGAAGAGTTGAATTCGTAC
>CM053031.1:293486414-293523239 GCA_028564925.1 Lithobates sylvaticus | reverse complement strand
TTAAAAAAAATTTGAAAATTCAAAAATAAGAAAGAAAATCCAAATATTTGAAAGAATAACTAACTAATAATAACTAACTATTAAATTATAGGTTTTGGCATTTCCTTTCAAATTTGACTGTTAGTGAACGTAGCAAATACAAATTTATCCAAAGTTATGAATCATCTGAAATAACGAATGCCACATCTAAACAAATGAAACGGAACAAATTAATAATAAATAATAATAGTAATAATAATAATAATAATAATAATGTGTTATTTGTATTATTGTTATTTATTATTATTAATTGGTTACGTTTCATTCCTTTAGATATGACATTTGTTTTTTCAGATAATTCGTAACTTCGGCTAAATTCGTATTCGTTACGTTCACTAACAGCCAAATTTGAAAGGAAATTCCAATACCTATTATTTAATAGTTAGTAATAGTTACATTATTATTAGTTAGGGAAGGAAGGGGTATCACCACTTCAGGAAGGTCAAACAATGGTAAACCTCTTCGCCAGTTTAGAAGCCACAGGTGCTGGCAATGCATATAGCAATAGATAGGAAGTATTTCTGGACAGCCGCACTCCGAAAAAAATTGCCTTTTATAAAAAAAAACACGGGATCAAAAATACATGCCACAGCAGAATGGACAGAAGAACTGACGCGTTTCACACTACAAACAGTGCTTACTCATAGCTAAGAGTAAGCACTGTTTGTAGTGTGAAATGCATCAGCTCTTCTGTCCGTTCTGCTGTGGCATGTATTTTTGATCCAGTGTTTTTCTTGAATAAAAGGCATTTTTTTCGGAGTTCAGCTGTCCAGAAATACTTCCTATCTATTGTTATTATATTAGTTAGTTATTATTTCAGATTTTCTGGTTTTCGGATTTACAAATTGATGAATTTTCTAATTTTCTAATTTACGAATATTTGGAAAAATTCATTAATCAAGGTTTTTCATTCATTCGGATATTTCCAAATGAATGAATTTGTCAAAAATTTGTTAAAAAAATAATTCAGAACTAAACAAATTGTACATGTTTAATTATGAGTTAATGACATCAAAGCAACCCCATCAGGCATAAAAGTTATAACAAACTAACCCTGGCAATGAACAGTGTGTGCAAGGAACCTTGTGGTAGAAGCAATTAAAGCGGGGTTCCACTGCCCAAAACATTTATTTTTTTGGTACAATGAAAAATATTATGTTGTTTAAAATTAAAACTCACTTGTTCCTGTTTTTGTGTGTTTTGTGTGTCCATTTTCTCTTGAAAAATCAACTTATAAATCTTCTTATAGCCGGTTCTCATCTTGCCTGTGGGCATGTGAAACCCACAGGCATCCTTTTCCGGGATACAGTGCCGCCGATCTCGCGCATGAGCAGTAACTGTAATTAGGAGCGCCTTCAACAGCTCAGGTTGCCATCGCAATGGGCGGCGTCGTCGGAAGTCCGTCCCATTGTGATGGCAATGAAGCTTAGCAAGTAATAAAAGCAGATAGAACAGAGAATGATAGAGGAGAGAGACTCCTGGGAACAATGACACAAGCTCCCAGGAGACAGCGCGGATAGGGGATATGACGAAATAGCCGAACTATCCCCGCCCATATCCGCAATCACCACATCCAGGAACTGCACAAAATGATAAGAAACGCAAAGGTACAGTAGAAAAAAAAAAGGTTCAGTTTTTACATTAGGACATCTATTTAATCAACTTGAGCTATTGTCTTCGGGTGGAGCTTTAAGGAATTAGTATATTAGTATGAAAAGATTTCAGAATGGTAATCCAATTTCTGGCACCTCCACTTGGTAATGGTAATTTGCTTATTTTTAATGTTCCCAGGATCCTTAAAGTTCTTTCATCCCTTTTTTGCTCTGCATAAATCAATCTAAAACAATAAATAGTAATTGAAAGCTGATGTGTGAGTAATATAACATCAAAATGAACGGGTTTTTTTCCCACTGCTAAGTTCTTGGACATGGGGGTGGGGGGGGGGGCACACTGAAGTGTGCAAAATCTGGTGCTTAGAAACCAATTGGCTTCCAGGTTTTATTGTCAAAGCTTAAAGTGGTTAACCCTGTAAACAAAAAAAAACATAAAACCTGCAAGACAAAGGCATAACAAGCTAGTATGCATAGCATACTAGCTCAATATGAATTACTTACCTGAGATTGAAGCCCCCGCAGCTGTCTTCGTTCACAGCTCCGGCGTCCGGCATCTTTCCGGGGGGTTACTTCCGGGTATCGCGACTCCAGCACTGTGATTGTGCGCGGGAGCTGCCAGAAATGACACAGTACAACTGTTTGCTTAACCACTTCTATACAGGGCATTTTTTTTCCCTTCCCAGGCCAATTTTCAGCTTTCAGCGCTCTCGCACTTTCAATAAGAATTGCGCAGTCATGCAACACTGTACCCAAATTAAATTTTTATCATTTTGTTTACACAAATAGTAAATATAAAAAATGTAGTGCTATAAGTAAACACAATATGATAAAAGTGGATACCAAACAAGTACATGTGACAAAGAAATAGGGATAAACACAATATAATAAAAGTGAATAACAAACAAATTGTAGCACATGTGACGTGAAAATGAGGATACCTCAAAAGAAGTCCAAATGGGGACTAAATGCATGGGGGTGAACCCAAAATAAATAAAAACAAACTAAAAAGTCCAAAAATAAATAGCTGGCCCTATCTCGTGTTTCTCACATTGCTGATTCTTTTACATTATTCTCGAGATTTTATTGTCACATGTCTAATATAAATAAATTTTAAGCTACTTTTTTGACCTGCACCATCGGAGTCGCTTACGTTTTTTTTTTGTTTCTATCCTTTCCTTTTTGCTCTTGGGATTCAATTGAGTGGATCGTTTGGGAGTTCTCGGCTTGGCTGCATGCTGTCCATCGGTTGTGCTGTCCCTTCGCTCTACTGCCCGAACAGGGACCCGGCATCTTTCAGCGCAAGAGGTTTAGCGCACAAGCCTACAAGATACAATGTTGTATGGCAGTTGTATCCAACCTTTGTGGTAAGAGTATTGCATCTTTCTACACCATCTGTCAAGTTGTATAAGACACCCCGGTCCAGCCTTTTCTTGCTCTCAAATTGTCTGTAGAGATCCGTGGATAACAGTTGATTCATTTTGGATTTATTTTGGACTTTTTAGATTGTTTTTATTTATTTTGGGTTCACCCCCATGCATTTAGTCCCCATTTGGACTTCTTTTGAGGTATCCTCATTTTCACGTCACATGTGCTACAATTTGTTTGTTATTCACTTTTATTATATTTTGTTTATCCCTATTTCTTTGTCACATGTACTTGTTGGTATTCACTTTTATCATATTGTGTTCACTTATAGCGCTACATTTTTTATATTTATTGCTTTGGACTTTGTTTGTTTTGTATGTCAGCTGCTTAATTTTCACATTTAAGGTTAGCACAGTTTTTTCCCACATCCGTTTACACAAATAGAGCTTTCTTTTGGTGGTATTTATTCACAAATCAGTTTTACATTTTTTGCGATATAAGCAAAAAAATTGCAGAAATTTTAAAAATATATATATATTTTCTACTTAATGTTTTAAAAGAAATCCAATAAAATCCAATTTTGTCAAAAATTTAAGCCAAAATGTATTCTGCTACATTGTCTTTGGTAAAAAAAAAAAAAAAATAATGTTTGTGTGATATATACATTAGGTTTGTGGTGCATCAGAACGGAACATAAAGCTGTACAGAACCATATTAAAGTCTATGGGACTGTTCAAAATAAAAAGTGCTAATTTTAAAGGCCAAGTTATTGTCATAAAAAGTGTTTGGGGACCCGGGGGGGACGTATCATGCAAAAAAAAGGTTTTAAAAACGACAGTTTGTCAGGAGCCTGTGATTTTAATAATGATTAATGTGAAACAATAAAATGTAATATTCCTTTAAATTTAGTACCTGGGGGGGGGGTTGGGGGGTGTATAGTATGCCTGTAAAAGGCTCCCCGCATGTTTCCCGTGCTTAAACTGTCCCGCACAAAGTGTCATTTTTGCAGAAAAATAGCCCTATTTAAATTCACTTCTCGGCTATAATGGATTGTCGGCGATCCCGTAATAGAGAGGAACAGTCCTACACTTGCAAGCATTCTAATACAAAAAGTGTCATTGATAACAAATAAAAAAAACATACAAATAACAACCTAAGCGTGGGGTTTTCACTCACAAGTCAATTACCAGGCCTTCAGGTCTGGGTATGGTAATATTAAGGGGACCCCCAGCCACAAAAAAAAAAAAAAAAATGTCGTAGGGATCCCCCTCAATACTCCATACCGGACCCTTGAGGGTCTGGGAAGGATTTTAAAAGGAAACCCTGCACCAAAAAGAAAAAAAAATGGCGTGGGTCCCTCCTCGAAATCCCTACCAGTACCACCCAGGGGGGGGGGGGCACCAAAAAAAAAAGGGGGGGAAAAGTTTCGGACAAGCCACCTGGCAGGCCGCTGGAACAAGACGGGGGACGAGAAGCAGCCCCACCTCCACTCCTGAACCGAACCAGGGCCACATGCCTCAACTTTTGGAGGATTTGATTTGGGGGTCGGTGATCCCCCGAAGCCACCTTGTAACCCTGTGGCTTGAGGACTAGGGCTCGTCCCCACAACCGTGGCCGAAGGTTGTGGGAGTCTGCGGGTGGAGGGGCTTATCGGAATCTGTGAAGCCACCCTTTAACAAGGGGACCCCAGATCCCGGCCGGCCTCCCCTGTGTGAATGGTAAAGGGGGGTACAAATAGTTACCCTACCATTCACCAAAAAAGTTGACAAAAATTGTACAAATACGGAGCGGTCTTTGAAATTCCTTTATTAACATTTCTTTCTTCTTTCTCTGTCTTCCTTTCTTCATCTTCGGTTTTTATCTTATCCTACCGCATCTTATCTTCTATCTTCTCGATGTTTTTTGTCCTTCTCGTCAGATCCGGTGTCTCTTTGGGTGCGCATGGAGGGTGAGGCCCGCTGTGTGCGGCTTCCTCTCGGTTCGTAACATCTCGGCGTCGGTCTCTGGGCTTCTCGTATAGTATCTTCTTCGCGCGGAGTCAGTCTTTCTTTGCCAACTGCCTCGCAATGGGTGGTCACGGTGTTATGTGCAGGCTTCGATTCGGCATGGACGGTTCTATTATTAAAGAGAGGCGGGGCCACCTGGTAACCAACCCCCTCTGGACGCCTGGGGAACGTACATGGGGACTTCCCTAATGCTTATTCCGTGAGTCAGAGGGGAAGCATCGGTAAGTACCATGACATTCCTGGTAAGAAGGGGGAGCAAAATTGCGGGGTTAACAGGTGGCCCCACCTCCGTCTATAAAGTTGTCTGCCGAAGGAAGCTCACACACGGGAGTCCATTGCGAGGAGGAGTGGCCAGAGAGGACGAGCCAGGAAGAAGATAGGACGAGCAAGCCTCAGAGACGACGCCATGGAGAAGATCCGGAGTGATGCCTCACACGCGGGAGCCTCCATTGGGGGCGGAGGGCGGGGCAGAAGAGAACGTGTAGACGGAAGGAAGAAGAAGGGATCGGAGCGAAGAAGATGATGGAAAGATGCGGATAGGAGAAGATCGAAGAAACGATGATGAAGAAAGGAAGCCCAGAAGAACGAAGAAGAAGATTTTAATATAAGGAATTGTAAAAGACCCGTCTCCTGTCGCATTTTTAAAAATTTTATTGTCACTTTTTTGGCTGAAATAGTAGGGGTACTTTTGTACTCCCTTACCATTTCACAAGGGGGAAAGGGGCCGGGATCTGGGGGTCCCTGTTAAAGAGGGGATTCCAAATTCCGACTAAGCCCCCCCCCGCGCAACCCCCACACAACCAACGGGCCAGCGTTGTGCGGGACGTGACCCTTGTCCCCATCAAAATGGTGATAAGGTAGCTTTGGGGTGTTTTTGTTTTATTCAGACCCCCAAAGCATCCTCCCAATGTTGAGTGGTCATGTGGCCTGGGTATGAGTTCACGGGGGGAGGGGGGGGTGCTCACGTCCCCCCTGTTTTCCTGCGGCCTGCCAGGTTGCTGCTAGGATATGGGTCTGGTAATGGATTTTAGAGGGGGACCCCACGCATTTTTTTTTAATTTTTTATCAATGACTTTCAGAATGACTGTTCTCTGTATTAACTGGAGCCGGTCAATTCCATTATAGCCGTGAGTGATTTTAAAGAGCTTTTATTTCCTGCAAAATGACCCCTTTGTGCAGGGACAGTTATAAGAAAGGGAAACATGCACCCTTTGACAGGCATACTATAACCCGCCCCCCCCCCAGGTACGAAATTTAAAGAAAATACACTTTTATTGTCACTTTAATCCATTATTAAAATCACGCTTCCTGAAAAAGAGGCCGTTTTATAAAAATCTTTTTTTTGCTTGATACATGCCCCTGGCAGGAACCCAGTCCCCAAACACTTTTTATGACAATAACTTGCATATAAGGCTATTATAACTACACTTGAGATTTCTCCCATAGACTTTTACAGGGTGCTCGCGGCTTTTCGAATTTGCCGCGAACACCCCAAATTGTTCGCTGTTCGCTGAACAGGTGAACAGGCAATGTTCGAGTCGAACATGAGTTCGACTCGAACTCGAAGCTCATCCCTAACACAGATGATCATGTACAGATGTGCGCAGATGATCATTGGGATATACAGTATGATTTTATTGTTACATATGTGGGGCAGGTGTTTTTGTGGGGACTGTGTAGGGACATGTGTGGGGGACATGTGTGGGGACGTGTGGGGACATGTTACATAGTTAGTTAGGTTGAAAAAAGACACAAGTCCATCCAGTCCAACCACAAATAAAATAATAAAAAAAAAAAAAAATAATATCATACAATCCCATATACCCCAATCTATACCCACAGTTGATCCAGAGGAAGGCAAAAAAAAAACAGCAGCGCATGCTCCAATTTTCTAAAGCAGGGGAAAAAAATTCCTTCCTGATCCCCCAAGAGGCAATAGGATTTTCTGAAACCTCTCCGTATTTGGAGATGAAATCTCTTTCCCTCTACACATGAAGAGTGCCCCCTTGTCCTCTATGATAACCGTGAAGTGAATAACTCAACACCAAGTTCACTATATGGACCCCTTATATATTTGTACATGTTGATCATATCCCCCCCCTTAATCTCTTATCAAGAGTGAATAAATTCAGTTCCTCTAATCTTTCCTCATAGCTGAGCTCCTCCATGCCTCTTATCAGTTTGGTTGCCCTTCTCTGCACTTTCTCCAGTTCTCCGATATCCTTTTTGAGAACTGGAGCCCAAAACTGAACTGCATATTCCAGATGAGGTCTTACTAATAATTTGCACAGGGGGGCAAAATGATATCTCTCTCTCTGGAGTCCATCCCTCTCTTAATACAAGAAAGGACTTTGCTCACTTTGGAAACGGCAGCTTGGCATTGCATGCTATTATTGAGCTTATGATCTACCCAAACCCCCAGATCCTTCTCCACTATGGATCCCCCCAGATCCTTCTACACTATGGATCCCCCCAGATCCTTCTACACTATGGATCCCCCCAGATCCTTCTCCACTATGGATCCCCCCCAGATCCTTCTCCACTATGGATCCCCCAGTTGTACCCCCCTAGTATGTATGATGCATATTCTCAGCCCCCAAGTGCAGAACTTTACATTTGTCAACATTAAACATCTGCCACATAGTCGCCCAATTAGACTGTGTGGAGATATATAATATATCTATATATCTACATTATAGTATAGTAATCTAAATATCTAATCTAAGTAATACAAGTCATGATCATGTGGCCATTGATATATTCACTGAACATATTGATATCCAGTTTTCTATTGATTTTCCTATCACTACTACACTTATGCCCTGTACACACGGTCGGAAATTCCGACCACAAAATCCGTCTTTTTCAGAGCAGGATCTCAAATTCCGACGGAAAAAGTCAGATGGAGCCCACACACGGCCGGATCTTTCTGAAAAAGTCAATGGAGCACACACACGGGATTTTCTGACAACCCGATCGGACATTTTCCATCGGAATTCCCGACCGTGTGTACGGGGCATTAGACAGAGGCTCTCTCTCTCTCTCTCTCCCCCTCCCTGTTTTCTGTTCATATCCATAACAATTTGTCTTTTTAATAGATAATGCCACAAACAACATTACATTTGCATGTTCTACTTGGATTTTGTCATTAGATCCTTCGTATTCACTTTTTGCATGTATTCAAACTCAGCCCACTAAAACCATTTCAGAAGATGGATTATACAGGCAGATTTTACAGGGTCAGCAAAGAGAAGATAAAAGAGCAATCCTTACAGAAGCCAACCATTTCCAATTTCCAAAGAGAAGTCATTGGATTCCCCTTTCTATTAGTCTTGTGGAGGACATCCTGAACCAGCCCTTTTTAAAGATGATTAGCCCTACCACGATGATCTGGCTCAGTGTCCTCGGCCTTGAGGCCATTACCGGCTTGTTTTCTAATCTCTTCATAATATTTTCTCTCATCGTTTCTGGCTACCAAGAGAAAAAAATGACACCTTACAGCAGCATTCTAATTTCTCTCTGCTTTTCCAATATTGGCTACACCATACTGATGTCTACAAACAATTTAATTAGCCTTATTTGGCCATCGTTGTATGATATACCTTATGTCAAATACCTTGTGCAATATTTGACCGTATTCATCATTACCTCCAGCTCATGGCTTACCGGCAGTCTGTGCTTCTTCTACTTCATAAAAATTCTACAATTTAAGTCGGGATTCCTTGCTTGGGTGAAGAATAAAATAGACATAATAATACCTTGGATGATACTTACTGTGGAATGTATCTCCTTCTCTGGGAGTTTTCTTTACTTACTTGTCTACAATCAAGAATCAACTAAAAACGTAACTATGATTACGACTGAGGTGGCCTCAAAGAATGACAAACTGATCCTCAGGTTCACATTTGTTGTTCTAATGCTATTAACTTTGCCTATCTTCGTCCTCCACCTCTCTCTGCCAATCCCTCCACTGACTTCTGTTCAATGTCCTCCACCTCTCTCTGCCAATCCCTCCGCTGGCTTCTGTTCAATGTCCTCCACCTCTCTCTGCCAATCCCTCCACTTGCTTTTGTTCAATATCTTCCACCTCTCTCTGCCAATCCCTCTGCTGGCTTCTGTTCAATGCCCTCCACCCCTCTCTGCCAATCCCTCCTCTGCCTTCAGCTTGCCCAACCTTTACCAATTTAAATACCTACAACATGAAAAGCCATTTACATCTCTGCCCCTAGCTACTGTACATCACCAACCCCATCTCCAAATATCACCCAAACCATCTTCTCCATTCCTCCAGAGACCACCTGTGCTAAAGATTTCTCATCATCTCCTCCCATGCTTATCTCCAGGACATCTTTATAGCCTCTCCCATGCTCTGCTGAAGCGTCCACTATCTTTCTTCCAGAGCACCACTGACTTGACAGGAGGGTTGCTGCTAAAAATTATTTGCATCATACTAGCAACAAATTAATTATCTACGTCACTACACTACTTCACTACAAGCAGGAGCTCGTAGCTAATGGAAATACTGTACATGTTTCAAGGGCAAGACAGTCTTAGGAAGAAGGCAGATGTTTGCCTTTAAAAAAATGTTTGTTATGGGCAGGAAAGGAGCTCAGAATTACTGCTGACCCCAAAATCAACCACAAAATACAATGATTATTTATTAATATTATATAGGATTGATATAGAGTCAACAGTTTACAATACAAAGGGAGACAGCACTATTACAATATAGTATGAAAGAGAAAAAAAGCCCCTATAATAAAAACAATGCAAACCATAGTTAAAAAGCCATGCAAGGCATTATGGTTGAAAATAATTCTCATATTTCTTTGTATGTTAGCCTGCCATACAGAAGGGGGTAATGCCTATTTACTTTTTTTTTATATTTTTTCCATATTTAGATTTTTTACATGTATTGTGACAACATTCCAGTAAAAAAAGATATTGACAAAAATATACATATATTTCTCCTAGATGAACATAAATTCACCTGGAATAAGGACCTCAAACCAACATCAAAACCCCATTCCTAACCAAAACCTGGATAAATGAGAACCTTCACAAATAGTACATAACCACAAAACAGTTTATTTCAAATAATTCACAATGCATTCAGTAAAATAATTGAATTGCCTGAATATTTTAAGTACAGATAAACATTTGCCTCCAAGCTTCTTTGAGTTTGGGATTACCGGCAATTAAGAGACTAGACTGAACCAGAGCAAATGAAAAAAGCAGCATCAAGCAGATCCACGACCCCAAACTTTGATAGACAAATATTTCTAGCCCCATAACAAGTGTAACAGCATAAAGCAATGCATAAAGACATATAAGACAGGACATGGTCTTGATAGCACTCTGATAATCTTTTACACCGGCATGAGAAGCTCCCACATTCCTCTTAATATATTGGCTTTGCCGCTTCAAAAACCAAGCACTGACAGCCATAGATACAATTGAAATGAAGATAGGCAAAGATAATAGCATTAGAAGAACAAATGGGAAACTGAGGATCAGTTTGTCATTCTTTGAGGCCACCTCAGTCCTAATCATAGTTACGTTTTTAGTTGATTCTTGATTGTAGACAAGCAAGTAAAGAAAACTCGCAGAGAGGGAGATACATTCCACAGTAAGTATCATCCAAGGTATTATTATGTCTATTTTATTCTTCACCCAAGCAAGGAATCCAGACTTAAACTGTAGAATTTTTATGAAGTAGAAGAAGCACAGACTGCCGGTAAGCCATGAGCTGGAGGTAATGATGAATAAGGTCAAATATTGCACAATGTATTTGACATAAGGTATATCATACAACAATGGCCAAATAAGGCTTATTAAATTGTTTGTAGACATCAGTATGGTGTAGCCAATGTTGGAAAAGCAGAGAGAAATTAGAATGCTGCTGTAAGGTGTCAATTTTTTCTCCTGGTAGCCGGAAACGATGAGAGAAAATATTATGAAGATGTTAGAACACAAGCCGGTAATGGCCTCAAGGCCGAGGACACTGAGCCAGATCATTGTGGTAGGGCTAATCATCTTGAAAAAGGGCTGGTTCAGGATGTCCTCCACAAGACTAATAGAAAGGGGAATCCAATGATTTCTGGTAGTCTCTTTTCCATGGAAATGGTTGGCTTCTGTAGGGATTGCTCTTTTATCTTCTCTTTCCTGACCTTGTAAAATCTGCCTATATAATCCATCTTCTGAAATGGTTTTAGTGGGCTGAGTTTGAATACATGCAAAAAGTGAATACGAAGGATCTAATGACAAAATCCAAATAGAACATGCAAATGTAATGGTGTTTGTGGCATAGTCTATTAAAAAGACAAATTGTTATGGATATGAACAGAAAACAGGGAGGGGGAGAGAGAGAGAGCCTCTGTCGAAGTGTAGTCGTGATAGGAAAATCAATAGAAAACTGGATAATAAGTATAGGACTCACATATAAATATATAAAACACAGCGTATCAATATGTTGACCCCCACGCAATTTTCTTTTAATTTTGGTCCGGGGTTCCCCTTAATATTCATACCTGACCTGAAGGGTCTGATAATTGACTGTGGGGGAATCCCATGACGTTTTTTTCAATGACTTTTATATGTATAGCCGGGACCGACAATTCATTTTAGCCGCGAGTACTTTTAAATTACTTTTTTTCCTTTAGAAATGTAATTTTGCTCTCGGACTGTTATAAACCCGGGAAACATGCGCCCCTTTACAGGCATACTATAGACACCCCACAGTTATTACATTTAAAGGAATATTTCACTTTTATTGTTTCACTTTAAGCATTATTAAAATCACTGCTCTCGAAAAAAATTGACAATTTTAAAACTTTTTTTTTTTGCATTGATACATGTCCCCTGGGGCAGGAGCCGGGTCCCCAAACACTTTTTATGACAATACCATAAATATAAGCCTTTAAAATTATCACTTTTGATTTTTCCCATAGACTTTTAAAGGGTGGTCTGCAGCTTTTCGAAATTGCTGCAAACACCCCAAATTGTTCGCTATTCGGCGAACAGGCGAACACCTTCGACTCGAACATTGGGCTCATCCCTATTACAATATAGTATGAAAGAGAAAAAAAAGCCCCTATAGTAAAAACAATGCAAACCTCTCTGCTAACCATAGTTAAAAAGCCATGCAAGGCATTATGGTTGAAAATAATTCTCCTATTTTTTTGTATGTTAGCCTGCCATACAACAGGGGTAATGCCTATTTACTTTTTTTTTTTTTTTTCATATTTTGATTTGTTACATGTATTGTGACAATATTCCAGTAAAAAAAAAATATTGACAAAAAAATAAAAATTTTCTCCTAGATGAACATAAATTCACCTGGTATGAGGACCTCAAACCCACAGGATATGCTATGGTGGCGGTTAATCCAAACCCCAGTCCTAACCAAAACCTGGATAAATGAGAACCTTCTCAAATAGTACATAACCACAAAACAGCTTGTTTCAAATAATTCACAATGCATTCAGTAAAATAATTGAATTGCCTGAATATTTTAAGTACAGATAAACATTTGCCTCCAAGCTTCTTTGAGTTTGGGATTACCGGCAATTAAGAGACTAGACTGAACCAGAGCAAATGAAAAAAACAGCATCAAGCAGATCCACGACCCCAAACTTTGATAGACAAATCTTTCTAGCCCCATAATAAGTGTAACAGCATAAAGCAATGCATAAAGACATATAAGACAGGACATGGTCTTAATAGCACTCTGATAATCTTTTACACCGGCATGAGAAGCTCCCACATTCCTCTTAATATATTGGCTTTGCCGCTTCAAAAACCAAGCACTGACAGCCATAGATAAAATTGAAATGAAGATAGGCAAAGTTAATAGCATTAGAACAACAAATGTGAACCTGAGGATCAGTTTGTCATTCTTTGAGGCCACCTCAGTCGTAATCATAGTTACGTTTTTAGTTGATTCTTGATTGTAGACAAGTAAGTAAAGAAAACTCCCAGAGAAGGAGATACATTCCACAGTAAGTATCATCCAAGGTATTATTATGTCTATGTTATTCTTCACCCAAGCAAGGAATCCAGACTTAAATTGTAGAATTTTTATGAAGTAGAAGAAGCACAGACTGCCGGTAAGCCATGAGCTGGAGGTAATGATGAATACGGTCAAATATTGCACAAGGTATTTGACATAAGGTATATCATACAACGATGGCCAAATAAGGCTTATTAAATTGTTTGTAGACATCAGTATGGTGTAGCCAATATTGGAAAAGCAGAGAGAAATTAGAATGCTGCTGTAAGGTGTCATTTTTTTCTCTTGGTAGCCAGAAACGATGAGAGAAAATATTATGAAGATGTTAGAAAACAAGCCGGTAACGGCCTCAAGGCCAAGGACACTGAGCCAGATCATCGTGGTAGGGCTAATCATCTTTAAAAAAGGGCTGGTTCAGGATGTCCTCCACAAGACTAATAGAAAGGGGAATCCAATGACTTCTCTTTGGAAATTGGAAATGGTTGGCTTCTGTAAGGATTGCTCTTTTATCTTCTCTTTGCTGACCCTGTAAAATCTGCCTGTATAATCCATCTTCTGAAATGGTTTTAGTGGGCTGAGTTTGAATACATGCAAAAAGTGAATACGAAGGATCTAATGACAAAATCCAAGTAGAACATGCAAATGTAATGTTGTTTGTGGCATTATCTATTAAAAAGACAAATTGTTATGGATATGAACAGAAAACAGGGAGGGGGAGAGAGAGAGAGAGAGCCTCTGTCTAATGCCCCGTACACACGGTCGGGAATTCCGATGGAAAATGTCCGATCGGACCATGTTGTCAGAAAATCCGGCCGTGTGTGGGCTCCATCTGACTTTTTCCGTCGGAATTTGAGATCCTGCTCTCAATTTCCGACCGTGTGTACAGGGCATAAGTGTAGTAGTGATAGGAAAATCAATAGAAAACTGGATATCAATATGTTCAGTGAATATATCAATGGCCACATGATCATGACTTGTATTACTTAGATTAGATATTTAGATTACTATACTATAATGTAGATATATAGATATATTATATATCTCCACACAGTCTAATTGGGCGACTATGTGGCAGATGTTTAATGTTGACAAATGTAAAGTTCTGCACTTGGGGGCTGAGAATATGCATCATACATACTAGGGGGGTACAACTGGGGGATCCATAGTGGAGAAGGATCTGGGGGGGATCCATAGTGGAGAAGGATCTGGGGGGATCCATAGTGTAGAAGGATCTGGGGGATCCATAGTGTAGAAGGATCTGGGGGGATCCATAGTGGAGAAGGATCTGGGGGTTTGGGTAGATCATAAGCTCAATAATAGCATGCAATGCCAAGCTGCCGTTTCCAAAGTGAGCAAAGTCCTTTCTTGTATTAAGAGAGGTATGGACTCCAGAGAGAGAGATATCATTTTGCCCCCCTGTGCAAATTATTAGTAAGACCTCATCTGGAATATGCAGTTCAGTTTTGGGCTCCAGTTCTCAAAAAGGATATCGGAGAACTGGAGAAAGTGCAGAGAAGGGCAACCAAACTGATAAGAGGCATGGAGGAGCTCAGCTATGAGGAAAGATTAGAGGAACTGAATTTATTCACTCTTGATAAGAGATTAAGGGGGGGGATATGATCAACATGTACAAATATATAAGGGGTCCATATAGTGAACTTGGTGTTGAGTTATTCACTTCACGGTTATCAGAGAGGACAAGGGGGCACTCTTCATGTGTAGAGGGAAAGAGATTTCATCTCCAAATACGGAAAGGTTTCAGAAAATCCGATTGCCTCTTGGGGGATCAGGAAGGAATTTTTTCCCCTGCTTTAGAAAATTGGAGCATGCGCTGCTGTTTTTTTTTTTTTGCCTTCCTCTGGATCAACTGTGGGTATAGATTGGGGTATATGGGATTGTATGATATTATTATTTTTTTTTTTTTATTATTTTATTTGTGGTTGGACTGGATGGACTTGTGTCTTTTTTCAACCTAACTAACTATGTAACATGTCCCCACACACATGTCCCCACACACATGTCCCTACACAGTAAAAACACCTGCCCCACATATGTAACAATAAAATCATACTGTATATCCCAATGATCATCTGCGCACATCTGTACATGATCATCTGTGTTAGGGATGAGCTTCGAGTTCGAGTCGAACTCATGTTCGACTCGAACATTGCCTGTTCGCCTGTTCAGCGAACAGCGAACAATTTGGGGTGTTCGCGGCAAATTCGAAAAGCCGCGAGCACCCTGTAAAAGTCTATGGGAGAAATCTAAAATGCTAATTTTAAAAGTCTATATGCAGGTTATTGTCATAAAAAGTGTTTGGGGACCCGGGTCCTGCCCCAGGGGACATGTATCAATGCAAAAAAAAGTTTTAAAAATGGCAGTTTTTTCAGGAGCAGGAGTCAAATAAAAAAAAATGATGTGGGGTTCCCCTAAATATCCATACCAGACCCTTCAGGTCTGGGATGGATTTTAAGGGGAACCCCGCACCAAAAAGAAATGGCGTGGGGTCCCCCTCAAAATCCATACCAGACCCTTATCCGAGCATGCAACCTGGCAGGCCGCAGGAAAAGAGGGGGGGGCGAGAGCGGCCCCTTCCCTCCTGAACCGTACCAGGCCACATGCCCTCAACATTGGGAGGGTGCTTTGGGGTTCTGTGACCCCTCAAAGCACCATGTCCCCATGTTGATGGGGACAAGGGCCTCGTCCCCACAACCCTGGCCATTGGTTGTGGGGGTCTGCGGGCGGGGGGCTTATCGGAATCTGGAAGCCCCCTTTAACAAGGGGACCCCCAGATCCCAGCCTCCCCCTGTGTGAAATGGTAAGGGGGTACAAAAGTACCCCTACCATTTCACCAAAAAAGTGACAAAAATGTTAAAAATGACAGGAGATGGTCTTTGACAATTCCTTTATTAAATTCTTCTTTCATCTTCTTTCTTCTGGTCTTCTTCCTTCTTCATCCTTCGGTTTCTTCATCTTCTTCTTCCAATGGAAGGCTCTTCCAATGGAAGGCTCCCGCTGTGTGAGGCTTCACTCCTTCTGACAGCTCTTTTATAACGGAGGGATGACCCCCGCCAGCCTCTGACGTCATGGGGAAAGCCATAGGGAAGTCCCCATGATGTCCCCGTGCGCCAGAGGGGGGCGGGGTCACCAGGTAGCCCCGCCCTCCATTATAAAAGAGCTGTCAGACGGAGCGAAGCCTCACACAGCGGGAGCCTCCCATTGCGCGGAGCGGCCCAAGAAGAGACCAACGCCGTGGAAGAAGATGCCGGACGAGAAGACCAGAGCAAGAAGAAGTGGATCGGAGGAAGAAGAAGATGGAAGAAGATGGAAGAAGAAGATGAAGAAACCGAAGGATGAAGAAAGGAAGAAGACCAGAAGAAAGAAGATGAAAGAAGAATTTAATAAAGGAATTGTCAAAGACTGTCTCCTGTCATTTTTAACATTTTTGTCACCTTTTTTGGTGAAATGGTAGGGGTACCCCCTTACCATTTCACACAGGGGGGAGGTCGGCATCTGGGGGTCCCCTTGTTAAAGGGGGCTTCCATATTACGATAAGCCCCCTGCCCGCAGACCGCCACAACCAATGGCCAGGGTTGTGGGGACGAGGCCCTTATCCCCATCAACATGGTCATGGTGCCTTGAGGGGCCCCAATGCACCCTCCCAATGTTGAGGGCATGTGGCCTGGTATGGCTTAGGAGGGAGGGGGGGCCGCTCTCGTCCCCCCTCTTTTCCTGCGGCCTGCCAGGTTGTGTGCTCGGATAAGGGTCTGGTATGGATTTTGAGGGGGACCCCACGCCATTTTTCTTTGGTGCGGGGTTCCCCTTAAAATCCATCCCAGACCTGAAGGGTCTGGTATGGATATTTAGGGGGAACCCTACGTAATTTTTTTTTATTTGACGCAGGGTTCCCCTTAATATCCATAGCAGACCTGAAGGGCCTGGTAATTTAATTTGGGGGAACCCCCACGCTTTTTTTTTTTTTATCAATGACTTTTAATGAATGACTGTTCTCTGTATTACGGGAGCAGACAATTCATTATAGCCGCAAGTGATTTTAAATAGCTTTTTTTCCTGCAAAAATGACATTTTGTGCAGGGACAGTTCTAAACACGGGAAACATGCGCCCCTTCACAGGCATACTATAGACAATCTGTGTACATATGTCCGTGATCACACAAACCAATTATTATACACTTTTTTTTTTTTTTTTTACCAAAGACAATGTAGCAGAATACATTTTGGCTTAAATTTTTGACAAAATTGGATTTTATTGGATTTCTTTTAAAACATTAAGTAGAAAATATATATATATTTTTAAAATTTCTGCAATTTTTTTGCTTATATCGCAAAAAATGTAAAACTGATTTGTGAATAAATACCACCAAAAGAAAGCTCTATTTGTGTAAACGGATGTGGGAAAAAACTGTGCTAACCTTAAATGTGAAAATTAAGCAGCTGACATACAAAACAAACAAAGTCCAAAGCAATAAATATAAAAAATGTAGCGCTATAAGTGAACACAATATGATAAAAGTGAATACCAACAAGTACATGTGACAAAGAAATAGGGATGAACAAAATATAATAAAAGTGAATAACAAACAAATTGTAGCACATGTGACGTGAAAATGAGGATACCTCAAAAGAAGTCCAAATGGGGACTAAATGCATGGGGGTGAACCCAAAATAAATAAAAACAATCTAAAAAGTCCAAAATAAATCCAAAATGAATCAACTGTTATCCACGGATCTCTACAGACAATTTGAGAGCAAGAAAAGGCTGGACCGGGGTGTCTTATACAACTTGACAGATGGTGTAGAAAGATGCAATACTCTTACCACAAAGGTTGGATACAACTGCCATACAACATTGTATCTTGTAGGCTTGTGCGCTAAACCTCTTGCGCTGAAAGATGCCGGGTCCCTGTTCGGGCAGTAGAGCGAAGGGACAGCACAACCGATGGACAGCATGCAGCCAAGCCGAGAACTCCCAAACGATCCACTCAATTGAATCCCAAGAGCAAAAAGGAAAGGGATAGAAACAAAAAAAACGTAAGCGACTCCGATGGTGCAGGTCAAAAAAGTAGCTTAAAATTTATTTATATTAGACATGTGACAATAAAATCTCGAGAATAATGTAAAAGAATCAGCAATGTGAGAAACACGAGATAGGGCCAGCTATTTATTTTGGACTTTTTAGTTTGTTTTTATTTATTTTGGGTTCACCCCCATGCATTTAGTCCCCATTTGGACTTCTTTTGAGGTATCCTCATTTTCACGTCACATGTGCTACAATTTGTTTGTTATTCACTTTTATTATATTGTGTTTATCCCTATTTCTTTGTCACATGTACTTGTTTGGTATCCACTTTTATCATATTGTGTTTACTTATAGCACTACATTTTTTATATTTACTATTTGTGTAAACAAAATGATAAAAATTTAATTTGGGTACAGTGTTGCATGACTGCGCAATTCTTATTGAAAGTGCGAGAGCGCTGAAAGCTGAAAATTGGCCTGGGAAGGGAAAAAAAATGCCCTGTATAGAAGTGGTTAAGCAAACAGTTGTACTGTGTCATTTCTGGCAGCTCCCGCGCACAATCACAGTGCTGGAGTCGCGATACCCGGAAGTAACCCCCCGGAAAGATGCCGGACGCCGGAGCTGTGAACGAAGACAGCTGCGGGGGCTTCAATCTCAGGTAAGTAATTCATATTGAGCTAGTATGCTATGCATACTAGCTTGTTATGCCTTTGTCTTGCAGGTTTTATGTTTTTTTTTGTTTACAGGGTTAACCACTTTAAGCTTTGACAATAAAACCTGGAAGCCAATTGGTTTCTAAGCACCAGATTTTGCACACTTCAGTGTGCCCCCCCCCCCCCCCCCCACCCCCATGTCCAAGAACTTAGCAGTGGGAAAAAAACCCGTTCATTTTGATGTTATATTACTCACACATCAGCTTTCAATTACTATTTATTGTTTTAGATTGATTTATGCAGAGCAAAAAAGGGATGAAAGAACTTTAAGGATCCTGGGAACATTAAAAATAAGCAAATTACCATTACCAAGTGGAGGTGCCAGAAATTGGATTACCATTCTGAAATCTTTTCATACTAATATACTAATTCCTTAAAGCTCCACCCGAAGACAATAGCTCAAGTTGATTAAATAGATGTCCTAATGTAAAAACTGAACCTTTTTTTTTCTACTGTACCTTTGCGTTTCTTATCATTTTGTGCAGTTCCTGGATGTGGTGATTGCGGATATGGGCGGGGATAGTTCGGCTATTTCGTCATATCCCCTATCCGCGCTGTCTCCTGGGAGCTTGTGTCATTGTTCCCAGGAGTCTCTCTCCTCTATCATTCTCTGTTCTATCTGCTTTTATTACTTGCTAAGCTTCATTGCCATCACAATGGGACGGGACTTCCGACGACGCCGCCCATTGCGATGGCAACCTGAGCTGTTGAAGGCGCTCCTAATTACAGTTACTGCTCATGCGCGAGATCGGCGGCACTGTATCCCGGAAAAGGATGCCTGTGGGTTTCACATGCCCACAGGCAAGATGAGAACCGGCTATAAGAAGATTTATAAGTTGATTTTTCAAGAGAAAATGGACACACAAAACACACAAAAACAGGAACAAGTGAGTTTTAATTTTAAACAACATAATATTTTTCATTGTACCAAAAAAAATAAATGTTTTGGGCAGTGGAACCCCGCTTTAATTGCTTCTACCACAAGGTTCCTTGCACACACTGTTCATTGCCAGGGTTAGTTTGTTATAACTTTTATGCCTGATGGGGTTGCTTTGATGTCATTAACTCATAATTAAACATGTACAATTTGTTTAGTTCTGAATTATTTTTTTAACAAATTTTTGACAAATTCATTCATTTGGAAATATCCGAATGAATGAAAAACCTTGATTAATGAATTTTTCCAAATATTCGTAAATTAGAAAATTAGAAAATTCATCAATTTGTAAATCCGAAAACCAGAAAATCTGAAATAATAACTAACTAATAATAACAATAGATAGGAAGTATTTCTGGACAGCTGAACTCCGAAAAAAATGCCTTTTATTCAAGAAAAACACTGGATCAAAAATACATGCCACAGCAGAACGGACAGAAGAGCTGATGCATTTCACACTACAAACAGTGCTTACTCTTAGCTATGAGTAAGCACTGTTTGTAGTGTGAAACGCGTCAGTTCTTCTGTCCATTCTGCTGTGGCATGTATTTTTGATCCCGTGTTTTTTTTTTTTATAAAAGGCAATTTTTTCGGAGTGCGGCTGTCCAGAAATACTTCCTATCTATTGCTATATGCATTGCCAGCACCTGTGGCTTCTAAACTGGCGAAGAGGTTTACCATTGTTTGACCTTCCTGAAGTGGTGATACCCCTTCCTTCCCTAACTAATAATAATGTAACTATTACTAACTATTAAATAATAGGTATTGGAATTTCCTTTCAAATTTGGCTGTTAGTGAACGTAACGAATACGAATTTAGCCGAAGTTACGAATTATCTGAAAAAACAAATGTCATATCTAAAGGAATGAAACGTAACCAATTAATAATAATAAATAACAATAATACAAATAACACATTATTATTATTATTATTATTATTACTATTATTATTTATTATTAATTTGTTCCGTTTCATTTGTTTAGATGTGGCATTCGTTATTTCAGATGATTCATAACTTTGGATAAATTTGTATTTGCTACGTTCACTAACAGTCAAATTTGAAAGGAAATGCCAAAACCTATAATTTAATAGTTAGTTATTATTAGTTAGTTATTCTTTCAAATATTTGGATTTTCTTTCTTATTTTTGAATTTTCAAATTTTTTTTAATTTCTTTTATAATGAATGACCTGAAAAACGAAAAAAAAAAAACGAATGAAAGGAAAACAGAAACAAACTATTTTTCCGGCAGTGCCCATGGCTACTCATAATTTCGTAAATACAGATGGAGAAACAGCAAATCATCATCTCTGAAGGTAATTTATCTTTGTTGTTCACCAACCCTACAGCACATATTCATTGTAATAAAGATGTAACAGAAAAAAAAACAAGCAAGCGAGCCAGCAAGAAAGCGACAAAGGGGTGGGACTTTAAGTGAAGCACCTGGTTTGCTATTCGATGGATTGGTGGATAGATAAAATGTTTAATAAATCATACACAATAGGTAACATACATATTGCTGATGTCAGTTTAAAAAGCAGTTGAACATGGTAATAACCCTGGTAACATCTGGCAAACATGATAAGGTTACAAAATCCACCAAAAGCATATAGAGATATACAGTTGCTGCAAGGTAGTTTACTACCATGAGCACCGTTAGGGGATCCAACAACAGTAGTACCGGGGCTGCTCTGTGCCAAACCATTACACAGAGCAGGTTAGTATAATGCCGCGTACACACGACCGGACTTTCCGGCAGAAAAGGTCCTACGGAATCATTCCGTTGGATATTCCGATCATGTGTGGGATAATCCGATAAGTTTTCGTTAAAAAAAATTCAGACGGACCTAGAAATAGAACATGCTTTAAATCTTTCCGACGGAATATATTTCTATCGGGAAAACTGTTTGTCTGTATGCTGGTCCGACGGACCAAATACAATGCAAGGGCAGCTATTGGCTACTGGCTATTGAACTTCCTTTTCTAGTCCCGTCGTACGTCATTGCGTTTGAAACAAACGGACTTTAGTCCGATCGTGTGTGGGCAAGTCTGTTTGTTCGGTCTGTTCGTGTGTGGGCAAGTCCGTTTGTTCGGTCCGTTCGTGTGTGGGCAAGTCCGTCGTTCGGAACTCCGTGGGAACTCTGTCGGGAAGACCGTCGGAGTTTATTCTGATGGAAAGTCCGATCGTGTGTACGCGGCATAACATGTTTCTTATTTTAAAAAAATACCTTTAATATAAATTTAATTCCCATTTCCACCACAAGGTGCCTTGCACACATTATTAATTATTAGGGACAGGTTGTTATTACTTTTTTTTCTTGATGAGGCTGGTCTGATGTCATTAGCTCATCATTTCCTATTTTTATAACCTTTATTACTCACCAACCCCACGGCAGACATTTATTGTATTAAAGATGTAATTATATTTTGGGTTACTCTGAATCAACAGAATATTTAGCACAGGGGTGAAGGCAAATATTACAATTAGATCAACCAAATTCCATACATTTTGGTTTAACACGTCCAAAAAAAAATCTATGAACAACCTTGAAAAATAAATTAGAGAAAAAATCAGGAGACACACCAAAGTTTTTACACCGTCTTGAACCCCTTTAGTCTTAGTATTGTTAGAGGAGCCCGCGGTTCTGCTCATTTTATGAACATGCAAGAGAAGGAATAGTGTGGTGAATGCAGTTATCAATGTCCCAGCCCCAAAAGACACAAATTCAGTCCAATAAAAACCATCTCCAAATTTAGTTTGGATTGAGTATCCTGCCATGTTGGATAAGGTCAAATCCGAGCTAACATTTAAGCTGTGATAGAAAATATCAATTGATGTACAAAAAAAACTTCCACATAAGGAAACAGCTTGTATTATCAGTATCATCCTCTGGATTATGACATCGATCTTCCTCTTCAACAAGGAGAAGATACGGGATTGAAACTGTACAATTTTAGTAAAATAGAAGAAGCACAGGGAAGACAATGTCCATGAACAAGAGATTGTCCCATACAATTCCAAGGAGAGTATAATACATCTTGTATAACCAACCAGAGTAAAAGAAAAAAAATCTGTGAAAATCAAATAGGGCACCACAGATGAAAGGCATGTATTGGAAAAGCTCAGAGCACACATTATTTTATCCAATGTTTTTGGAGTTTGTTCTCTAAATATGTCTCCTAATGTGGTGATCATGATGAACAAACTGGAGCCAATCCCAAGTAAAGTTTCAAGGACAAGTATGAAAAGACAAATGGCTGATCCTGCATCCAGATCTATGGCCATTATTGGTTGAACTAGATGGACTTGTGTCTTTTTTCAACCAAACTAAGTAAGTATGTGACCAGTAGAAGAGTAGAAGAGTTGGTAGAACAGTTGGTCTTCCTCGTAAAAGTCCAAAACAGTGATTAGTACCTACTGTGGTTCACCTTCTGTTGTGTATTCCCAACAAGATAATGTCTGTCAGCCTTTCTCAGTGTAATAAGAGGACAGTGAAGTGATTCTTCAATGTGAGTGGATAGACTGTATAGGAAGCCCTTTGATGTGTAGAGATATTTGCAGAGACAGTTTTGCATACATTCAAAGTACAATGGTATAAATTTGCTCTGTGACACAAACCAATTTCTGTAACCAAATATTTTTAAAGCCAACAGACTAATATAGTTATATATAAGTATTTTGTAAATGTGCTATACTATTTTTAAAGTCTCAGGGCATGTATATTTTAATTCAATAGATTTTTATTAAAGAATTTTACAACAATACAACAATACAACAAAGAAAAGAGTATTACATATCGAATTTCGAGCAATTGTAGTTTACAAACCATTAATTGGAATAACGCAACATTAACTTATAGGCTAATATTAACCATCATTTATATAGTTACTCAAAATACTCATACTCAGTAATACCATCATATTAAATATAATCAATAGGTACTCTGGTTTGCCCACCCCCCCCCCCCCCGGGGGCCCCATCCGGGATCATGCTGCGCCCTAGGGGGTAGCAACCCAGTGTCCCATGGTGTCCATCTTTAGCCTTGTTTTGAAGCATGAAGCTTTCTAGTAATAGATTGACTTGTCAATAGTTTCCCTGAAGGAAAACATCCTAAACATGAAAAGTCAATATGTAAAAGGTTAGAAAGTATAACTGTAACTGGGGAGCAGAAGGAAGGGGAAGGGGAGGAAGAGAGCCTACAACAAGGCTCAAATTAGCAGGAAGATTGTCAGTAAGGAGGAGTATGCACTCCTAGTTATGTTGAATCTCATCTACTCGTATCCATTTGTAATATCTCTTTACTATTTTTTATAAGATTTGTACCAGTCTATCCATGGTTGTCAGTTGTTCAGAAAGGCAGTGTGTTTCCCTGCTATAGATGCTAATATAGATTCGTAAGTGTAATGAGTGGAAAGGGTTTGTATGACGTTATTCACCTCTGGGGTTTCAGGCGATTTCCAGATTCTGAGTATGACTAAGTTTGCTGCTAGAAATAAGTGGGTGGTAAATTGACGAAGTGTTGGTGGGATATTTTCTATGCCAATATTTAGCAGTGCAAGGGAAGAAGATAATTGAATGTTCAAACCTGTCGCTTGTCGATAGATTGTGAATATTGTTGACCAGAACTTTGCAAGCTTGCTACATGACCATAGAATTTGGAAGATGTTGCCTACTTGAGAGCAGTGCCTCCAACAAAGGGGGGATGCTGTGGGGCTAAACTTAGTGATTCGGTAGGGTGTCAAGTACCATCTCTGTGTGACTTTATGGGATATTTCCCAGAGGGAAGTACATTTTGTGGCTGAGTATGTGTATAGTATAGTATATTTAGTATAGATATTTTTTAACTTGCCAATGTACTTCATAAGGTGGAATATAAGTGCATGTGGTGTAAGATTTCAATCGAGCATAGGTGAAATATTCTAGATGGGATAAGTTGTATTCCTTTTGGAGAGATGCAAAAGGTTTGAGCTTGGGACCATTATATAGATCTTGCAACCAGTTGATACCTTGTTTGGTCCACTCATCTAAAGATAATTCAGGAATTAGTAGTGGTAGGATGGGTAAAGGTATTGGGATTTGGGCAGTCGGGTAAATAGAAGTGTGCTGTATAGATAGGGTTTTCCAGGACTATTGAGTCGCTAGAACTGGAAGAGGTAGATGCTTGGGGACCTGTTTGAGGTATGGAAAGGCTAAAGTATATGAGTATAAATTGCCTCCTAGAATGATAGATTGTTCTATTTCTTTCCACAGTGAGGTTGATTGGTCAGAAAAACATCCTTTAAGTTGTGCTATATAGCAGAACTGTGGTAATCTGCTAGTATAGGTAGGCCTGAGCCCCAGGCTTTCCTAGTTTTGCTCAACTTAGTGAAGGCACTCCTAGCTTTCCTACCTTCCCATAGAAATTTGGAAATCAGTGATTGTGATGTTTTAACCACTTCAGCCCCGGACCAATTGGCAGCCAAAGGACCAGGCCCCTTTTTGCGATTCGGCACTGCGTCGGTCGTGCGACGTGGCTCCCAAACAAAATTGGCGTCCTTTTTTCCCACAAATAGAGCTTTCTTTTGGTGGTATTTGATCGCCCCTGCGGTTTTTACGATATGTTTGCGCTATGAACAAAAATAGAGCGAAAATTTTGAAAAAAATTCAATATTTTTTGCTTTTTGCTATAATAAATATCCCCAAAAAATATATAAAAAACATTTTTTTTTTCTCAGTTTAGGCCGATACGTATTCTTCTACATATTTTTGGTAAAAAAAATCGCAATTAGCGATTATTGATTGATTTGCGCAAAAGTTATAGCGTTTACAAAATAGGGGATAGTTTTACAGCATTTTTATTAATATTTTTTTTTTTTTACTAGTAATGGCGGCGATCAGCGATTTTTATTGTGACTGCGACATTATGGCGGACACATCGGACATTTTTGACACATTTTTGGGACCATTGTCATTTATACAGCAATCAATGCTATTTATATGCATTGATTCCTGTATAAATGACAGTTGTAGTGAAAGATTTAACCACTAGGGGAGGGGTTATGGGCTGTGACGTGTGTGTGTGTTTTTTTACATTAGGGGGCGGGGCTGACGTCTGACATCATTGATCGGCTTTCCCGATGACCAGGAACAGCCAATCAATGACAGGCAGAGTAGGAAGCGCGGGGGGAGGTTTGTTTACACAGACCTCTCCCCGTTCTTCAGCTCCGTGACCCGATCGCGGGACACCAGCGGCGATCGGGTTCGCTGGTCCCGCGGCCGGGGTCACGGAGCTCCCGACCGGGTCGCGAGCACGCCGCTGGCGGCGCACCCGCGACCCACGGGCAGGCATTTCAAGTGCCACGTACAGGTACGTGCTTTTGCCTGCCCGTGCCATTCTGCTGACATATATATGCAGTGGGCGGTCGGGAAGCGGTTAAAGAATTGTTTGCTTACTGGTATTTGGACAGAATGGTATACGTACAACAATAGTAGTAGTACTTGCATTTTAAACGCTGCCAGGCGGCCTGACCAGGATAGAATGTGCCGGGGCATGTATATTTAACCACATGGGTGCTGTATTGGTGTGCTCACAGATATGTGAGATACCAAACTAAACTGCAGTGTTTATCCTCATGACACATAACATGAAGCACCTCCATGGTTAACTGAGGACAGAATTAAGATTCGACTTGGGAAACTTAACATTAATAAATCACCGGGACCAGATGGCTTGCACCCGAGGGTATTTAGGGAACTCAGTCAAATAATTGGTAGGCCATTGTTCCTAATTTTTACTGACAGTCTACTAACTGGAATAGTGCCAGCTGATTGGAGAAAAGCCACCAATATTTAAAAAGGGCCCAAAATACATCCCTGGGAATTACAGACCAGTTAGCCTAACATCAATAGTATGTAAGCTCTTGGATGGGATGATAAGGGACTATATACAAGATTTTAGTAAAGAAAACTGTATCATTAGCAGTAATCAGCATGGATTCATGAAGAATCGTTCTTGCTAAACCAATCTACTAACCTTCTATGAGGAGGTCAGTTGCCATCTAGATAAAGGAAGGCCCGTAGACGTGGTGTATCTGGATAAAGGAAGGCCCGTAGACGTGGTGTATCTAGATAAAGGAAGGTCCATAGACGTGGTGTATCTGGATTTTGCAAAAGCATTTAACACAGTTCCCCATAAACGTTTACTGTACAAAATAAGGTGCGTTGGCATGGACCATTGGGTGAGTACATGGATTGGAAATTGGCTACAAGGGCAAGTTCAGAGGGTGGTGATAAATGGGGAGTACCCACAATTGTCAGGGGTGGGTAGTGGGGTCCCCCAGGGTTCTGTGCTTGGACCAATCCTATTTAATTTGTTCATAAACGACCTGGAGGATGGGGTAAACAGTTCAATCTTTGTATTTGATACCAAGCTAAGCAGGGCAATAACTTCTCCGCAGGATGTGGAAACCTTGCAAAAAGAGCTGAACAAATTAATGGGGTGGGCAACTACTTGAAAACAAGTTTAATGTTGAAACATTTTAAAAATTGCATTTGGGTGGCAAAAATATGAATGCAATCTATACACTTGTGGGAGAACCTCTGGGGGAATCTAGTATGGAAAAGGACCTGGGGGTCCTAGTAGATGATAGGCTCAGCAATGGCATGCAATGCCAAGCTGCTGCTAACAAAGCAAACAGAATATTGGCATTAAAAAGGGATCAACTCCAGAGATAAAACGATAATTCTCCCGCTCTACAAGACTCTGGTCCGGCCGCACCTGGAGTATGCTGTCCAGTTCTGGGCACCAGTCCTCAGGAAGGATGTACTGGAAATGGAGCGAGTACAAAGAAGGGCAACAAAGCTAATAAAGGGTCTGGAGGATATTAGTTATGAGGAAAGTTTGCGAGCACTGAACTTATTCTCTCTGGAGAAGAGACTCTTGAGAGGGGATATGATTTCAATTTACAAATACTGTACTGGTGACCCCACAGTAGGGAGACTCGTGGCCACTCATTAAAATTAGAAGAAAAGAGGTTTAACCTTAAACTACATAGAGGGTTCTTTACTGTAAGAGCAGAAAGCATGTGGAATTCCCTTTGTTGCTCTACATAAAGATGACCTAGGCTATAAGAAGATTGCCAAGACCCTGAAACTGAGCTGCAGCACGGTGGCCAAGACCATACAGCGGTATAACAGGACAGGTTCCACTCAGAACAGGCCTCGCCATGGTCCACCAAAGAAGTTGAGGTCACGTGCTCAGTGTCATATTCAGAGGTTGTCTTTGGGAAATAGACGTATGAGAGCTGCCAGCATTGCTGCAGAGGTTGTAGGGGTGGGGGGTCAGCCTGTCAGTGCTCAGACCATACGCCGCACACTGCATCAAATTGGTCTGTATAGCTGTCATCCCAGAATAAAGCCACTTCTAAATATGATGCACAAGAAAGCCCACAAACAGTTTGCTGAAGACTAGCAGACTAAGGGCATGGATTACTGGAACCAAGTCCTGTGGTCTGATGAGACCAAGATAAACGTATTTGGTTCATATGGTGTCAAGTGTGTGTGGTGGAAACAAGGTAAGGAGTAGAAAGACAAGTGTGTCTTGCCTACAGTCAAGCATGGTGGTGGGAGTGTCATGGTCTGGGGCTGCATGAGTGCTGCCGGCACTGGGGGGCTACAGATCACTGAGGGAACCATGAATGCCAACATGTACTGTGACATACTGAAGCAGAGCATGATCCCCTCCCTTCGGAGACTGGGCCGCAGGGCAGTATTCCAACATGATAACCACCCCAAACACACCTCCAAGATGACCACTGCCTTGCTAAAGAAGCTGAGGGTAAAGGTGATGGACTGGCCAAGCATGTCTCCAGACCTAAACCCTATTGATCATCTGTGGGACATCCTTAAATGGAATGTGGAGGAGCACACGGTCTCTAACATCCACCAGCTCCGTGATGTCGTCATGGAGGAGGGGAAGAGGACTCCAGTGGCAACCTGTGAAGCTCTGGTGACCTCCATGCCCAAAAGGGTTAAGGCAGTGCTGGAAAATAATGGTGGCCACAAAAAATATTGACACTTTGGGCCCAATTTGGACATTTTCACTTAAGGGTGTACTGACTTTTGTTGCCAGCGGTTTAGACATTAATGGCTGTGTGTTGAGTTATTTTGAGGGGACGGCAAATCTACACTGTTATACAAGCTGTACACTCCCTACTTTACATTGTAGACAAGTGTCATTTCTTCAGTGTTGTCACGTGAAAATAGAGAAGAACATATTTACAAAAATGTGAGGGGTGTACTCACTTTTGTGAGATACTGTAGGTTGGACTTGCTGGACTTATTTTTTTTTCAACCACACCTACTATGTAACTATTATAGGTCAATTTCTCCACTCACAGATCAGAAGATTTTCCACCTTAACCACTTGACCACTGGGCACTTAAACACCCTTAATAACCAGACCAATTTTCAGCTTTCGGTGCTCTCACAATTTGAATGACAATTACTCAGTCTTACAACACTGTACCCATATGACATTTGTGTCCTTTTTTTCACACAAATAGAGCTTTCTTTTGGTGGTATTTAATCACCGTCGGGTTTTTTATTTTTTGCGCTATAAAAAAAAAAAGACTGAAAATTCTGTAAAATAATGAATTTTTCTTAGTTTTTGTTATAAAATTTAGCAAATTTGTAATTTTTCTTGATAAATTTTGGCCAAAATTTATACTGCTACATATTTTTGGTAAAAATAAGTACAAATTGGGGTATATTATTTGGTCTTTGTGAAAGTTATAGAGTCCACAAGCTATGGTGCCAATATCTGAAAATTGATCACACCTGAAGTACTGACGGCCGATCTCATTTCTTGAGACCCTAACATGCCATAAAAGTACAAATACCCCCCAAATTACCCTTTTTTGGAAAGAAGACATTCCAAGGTGTTTAGAAAGAGGCATGGTGAGTTTTTTGAAGTTGTAATTTTTTCCCACAATTCTTTGCAAAATCAAGATTTTTTTTTCTTTTTTTTTTTTTTTTTTTTCACAAAATTGTCATATTAGCAGGTTATTTCTCACACACAGCATATGCATACCACAAATTACACCCCAAAACACATTCTGCTATTACTCCCGAGTATGGCGATACCACATGTGTGAGACTTTTACACAGCGTGGCCACATACAGAGGCCCAACATGCAGGGAGCACCTTCAGGCGTTCTGGAGCACCCAGGACAATTCTGACATTTCTCTCCTACATGTAAAAATCATCATTTATTTGCTAGAAAATTACATAGAACCCCAAAACATTATATATTTTTTTTTTAGCAAAGACCCTAGAGAATACAATGGCGGTCGTTGCAACTTTTTATCTAGCACAGTACTTGCGCAGAAATTTTTTGAACGTGTTTTTTTTGGGAAAAAAAAGTTTTGTGCTTTACAAAAAACAAAACTGTAAATTTAGCCCAATGTTTTTGCATAATGTGAAAGATGAAGTTACACCGAGTAAATAGATACCCAACATGTCACGCTTCAAAATTGCACACGCTCGTGGAATGGCGCCAAACTTCGCTACTTAAAAATCCCCATAGGCAGCGCTTTAAATTTTTTTTTACTGGTTACATGTTTTGAGTTACAGAGGAGGTCTCTGGGGCCAAAATTATTGTTCTCGCTCCAACGTTCGCAGCGATACCTCACATGTGTGGTTTGAACACCGTTTTCATATGTGGGCGGGACTTACGTATGCGTTCACTTCTGAATGCGAGCACACGGGGACACGGGCGCTTTACATTTTTTTTTTTTTTATTGTTCATTTTACTTTATTTATTTTAGTTTGACACTTTTTTTTCCCCCCAACAATTTTTTTGATCACTTTTATTCCTATTACAAGGAATGTAAACATCCCTTGTAATAGGAATATGGCATTACAGGTCCTCTTTACAGTGAGATATGAGGGTCAATAAGACCTCACATCTCACCTCTAGGCTGGAAAGCCTGAAATAAAATAACGATCCTGGCTTCGATCGTAGCGAGCATTGCATGGTATCGCAGGGTATCGCATGGTATCGCAGAATATTGCAGGGTATTGCAGGGTATAGCATGGTATGGCAGAGTATCGCAGGGTATGGCAGGGTATGGCAGGGTATGGCAGAGTATGGCAGAGTATCACAGGGTATGGCAGAGTATGGCAGAGTATCGCAGGGTATGCAGAGTATCGCAGGGTATCGCTGGGTATCGCAGAGTATCGCTGGGTATGGCAGAGTATCGCTGGGTATGGCAGAGTATCGCTGGGTATGGCAGAGTATTGCAGAGTATTGCTGGGTATTGCAGAGTATCGCTGGGTATGTTAGAGTATCGCTGGGTATGGTAGAGTATTGCAGAGTATTGCTGGGTATTGCAGAGTATTGCTGGGTATTGCAGAGTATTGCTGGGTATAGCAGGGTATTGCAGAGTATTGCAGGGTATGGCAGAGTATCGCAGGGTATGGCAGAGTATCGCTGGGTATGGCAGAGTATCGCTGGGTATGCAGAGTATCGCTGGGTATGGCAGAGTATTTCTGGGTATGGCAGAGTATTTCTGGGTATGGCAGAGTATCGCAGGGTATGGCAGAGTATCGCAGGGTATGGCAGAGGTATGGCAGAGTATCGCAGGGTATTGCAGGGTATCGCAGGGTATGGCAGAGTATCGCAGGGTATGGCTGAGTATGGCAGGGTATGGCAGAGTATGGCAGGGTATGGCAGAGTATCACAGGGTATGGCAGGGTATTGCAGGGTATGGGCAGAGTATCGCAGGGTATGGCAGAGTATGGCAGGGTATGGCTGGGTATCGCAGGGTATGGCAGAGTATCGCAGGGTATGGCAGAGTATCGCAGGGTATGGCAGAGTATCGCAGGGTATGGCAGAGTATCCATCCATCCATGCTCAGCCATCCCTCCATACCCTGCAATACACTGCAGGCTATTGCTGTGTATTGCAGGGTATGGAGGGATGGCTGAGCATGGATGGATGGATCGGTGGTGACTGCAGGGCAGGCTGTGGGCACTACAGATCCCGCCCACAGCACTGCTGCCACCGATCCCTCCCCCTCTCCTCTCACACTGTACTGATCTGTACAGAGAGAGGAGGGGAGAGGAACCGGCGTCATCAAATGACGCCGGTTTGCTTACCATGTGATCGCTCCGTCATTTGATGGAGCGATCACGTGGTAAACGGCCGCAATGAGCTCTGGACCCGGCGATCACGGATGTTCTCGGGGGCGTGCAAGAGGGGAATTCTGGGAGGACGTCATATGACGCCCTCCCAGAGTTAAGCAATCGCCCTGTAGCCGTTTTTCGGCTATGGGCCGGTTGTGAAGTGGTTAATGACCAGGCCATTTTTTGCAAAACTGCACTTTGACGCTTTAACTGACAATTGCGCTGTCGTGCGATGCTTTACCCAAACAAAATTTACATACTTTTTTCCCCACAAATAGAGATTTCTTTTGGTGGTTTTTGATCACCTCTGTAGTTTTTACTTTTTGCGCTATAAACCAAAAAAATGTGAAAAAAAACAATTTTGTTTACTTTTTGCTATAATAAATATAAAAAAATCAGTTTAGGCCAATATGTATTCTTCTACATCTTTTTGGTAAAAAAATTGCAATAAGCGTATATCGATTGGTTTGCGCAAAAGTTATAGTGTCTACAAAATAGGGGATAGATTTATGGCATTTTTATTATTATCATTTTGCTAGTAATTGCGGTGATCAGTGATTTTTAGTGGGACTGCGGCGTTGTGGTGGGCAGATCGGACACTTTTGACACATTTTTGGAGAATTTTATGCTTATACAGCGATCAGTGCTATAAAAATGCACTGATTACTGTACAAATGTCACTGGCAGGGAAGGGAGTAACACTAGGGGGTGATCAAGGGGTTAAATGTGTTCCCTGGGAGGTGTTTATAACCGTGGGGGGATGGGACTGATCGCTGTTCCTAATCACTAGGAACAGCCAATCTCTCTCTAATCCCCAGACAGAAGGGGTGTCTGTCTGTTTACTTTGACAGATCCCCATTTTGTCTCTCTGTGGCCGCCGGCCACGTGAATCGGCTCCCCCGCCGTGCAGCTGATGCTGTTAAAAGGGGCCGAGGTACAGCTACGACGGTTTGCGGTAACGAGCCAACCTGCCGCGGTATAATGACGGCATCTGGTCGGCAAGTGGTTATAAAAAAGTGGAATGACCTTACTGCAGCAAAACAATTCTGACATCACATAGGCAACAAATAGGCAATCATTACAATGAATAGGCAGCAGAAGGGCAATTGTGGCAACGCATTGGGTGACTAATTACCCTTTGTGATAATACACAGACAACAAATGGGAAATTGTGACAATACAAGGGCAACAAATGTACAATTGTGGTAATAAATAGGCAACCAATGGTCCATTGAAACAATACACAGGTGACTAATTACCCTTTGTGATAATATACAGGCAACAAATGGGAAATTGTGACAATACAAGGGCAAAAAAAATGTACAATTGTGGTAATAAATAGGCAACCAATGGTCCATTGAAACAATACACAGGTGACAAATATACCATTGGGATAATATACAGGAAACAAATTGGAAATTGTGGTAATAAATAGCAACGCATGGGTGACTAATTACCCTTTGTGATAATACACAGACAACAAATGGGAAATTGTGACAATACATGGGCAACAAATGTACAATTGTGGTGATACATAGGCAACCAATGATCCATTGAAACAATACACAGGTGACAAATAGACCATTGGGATAATATACAGGCAACAAATGGGAAATTGTGACAATACAAGGGCAACAGATGTACAATTGTGGTAATAAATAGGCAACCAATGGTCCATTGAAATAATACACAGGTAACAAATAGACCATTGGGATAATATACAGGCAACAAATGGGAAATTGTGACAATACAAGGGCAACAAATGTACAATTGTGGTGATACATAGGCAACCAATGGTCCATTGAAACAATACACAGGTGACAAATAGACCATTGGGATAATATACAGGCAAAAAATGGGAAATTGTGACAATACAAGGGCAACAAATGTACAATTGTGGTAATAAATAGGCAACCAATGGTCCATTGAAACAATACACAGGTGACAAATAGACCATTGGGATAATATACAGGCAACACATGGGAAATTGTGACAATACAAGGGCAACAAATGTACAATTGTGGTAATAAATAGGCAACCAATGGTCCATTGAAACAATACACAGGTGACAAAAAGACCATTGGGATAATATACAGGCAACAAATGGGAAATTGTGACAATACAAGGGCAATAAATGTACAATTGTGGTGATACATAGGCAACCAATGGTCCATTGAAACAATACACAGGTGGCAAATAGACCATTGGGATAATATACAGGCAACAAATGGGAAATTGTGACAATACAAGGGCAACAAATGTACAATTGTGGTAATAAATAGGCAACCAATGGTCCATTGAAACAATACACAGGTGACAAATAGACCAATGGGATAACATACAGGCAACAAATGGGAAATTGTGACAATACAAGGGCAACAAATGTACAATTATGGTAATAAATAGGCAACCAATGGTCCATTATAACAATACACAGGTGACAGATAGACCATTGGGATAATATACCGGGAACAAATGGGAAATTGTGACAACACAAGGGCAACAAATGTACAATTGTGGTAATAAATAGGCAACCAATGGTCCATTGAAACAATGCACAGGTGACAAATAGACCAATGGGATAAAATACAGGCAACAAATGGGAAATTGTGACAATACAAGGGCAACAAATGTACAATTATGGTAATAAATAGGCAACCAATGGTCCATTATAACAATACACAGGTGACAGATAGACCATTGGGATAATATACAGGCAACAAATGGGAAATTGTGACAACACAAGGGCAACAAATGTACAATTGTGATAATAAATAGGCAACCAATGGTCAATTGAAACAATACACAGGTGACAAAAAGACCATTGGGATAATATACAGGCAACAAATGGGAAATTGTGACAGTACAAGGGCAACAAATGTACAATTGTGGTGATACATAGGCAACCAATGGTCCATTGAAACAATACACAGGTAACAAATAGACCATTGGGATAATATAAAGGCAACACATGGGAAATTGTGATATAACACAGGCAAAAGAAGGTCCATTGTAACGATATATGATATTTCACCTGTGTACTAGTTCGCTTTTCTAAATCATCCAAACAATGCGTACAACAAAAATATCTAAATAAAATATTGAAATAAATAGTGGTAACTAAATACAATCCTTCTGACAGTATTTGGATTAAATAAATAAAACATAACGAATGTGTGAATGTTTTCCTCTAAAAAAAAATCTGATTTGTTATCTGTCTGCTCAGTATTTTGTTTCCATGCTTAATCTTATTTATATCAAAATCTTTAATAAATTCAGATTGAAAAAAAATAAAAAATAAATAAAGCTTCTGTACAGTGAAAAAAAAAAAATCAAAGGCTTAAAATCAGCACATTATTCTGCAGCTTAGGATATTTGATCTGCATGCAAAATATGACGATTGAATTCAAATAGAGTATGGAAAGTACATATGAAAATCACAACATGTAGTGTGTTGCATTTTGAAAATGCCAGACTCATTTTTTTAACTGTTAATTAACTTTAACAACATTTAAATCTTTTTTTTTACAAATGTGTTGAACGGTTCTTTTTTTTTTTTTATAATAAAAAAAATGGTGCAAAGTATTTTAAAGCCAAAAAGTATTTTATAAAGGGAGATGATGTTGAATTCACTAATCATATCCAAACATCCCTTGCTTTCTTGTTTTTGTCAATAAAAGAGAAACAGTTGCCCATGGGACTTTAACCACTTGCCTACCAGGCACGAACACCCCCTTCCTGACCAAGCCATTTTTCAGCTTTCAGCGCTGTTGCATTTTGAATGACAATTGCGCGGTCATGCAACGCTGTACCCAAATAAATAAAAATTTAATAATTTTTTTCCCCACAGATAGAGCTTTATTTTGGTGGTATTTGATCACCTCTGCGGTTTTTATTTCTTGCGCTATAAACAAAAGAAGAGGGACACGTTTGAAAAAACACAATATTTTTTTTACTTTTTATTATAATAAATATCCAATTTTTTTTTTTTTAAACAAATTTTTTCCTCAGTTTAGGCCGATACGTATTCTTCTACATATTTTTGGTAAAAAAAAATCGCAATAAGCGTATATTGATTGGTTTGCGCAAAAGTTATAGCGTCTACAACATAGGGGATAGATTTAAAGCATTTTTATTATTATTTTTTTTTTTACTAGTAATGGCGGCGATCTGTGCTTTGTATCGTGACTGCGACATTGCGGCGGACATATCGGACACTTTTGACACATTTTTGGGACCATTCACATTTATACAGCGATCCGTGCTATAAAAATGCATCGATTACTGTATAAACGTGACTGGAAGGGAAGGGGTTAACACTAGGGGGCGCTGCAGGGGTTAATATGTTCCCTATGTGAGTGATTCTAACTGTGGGGGGAGGGTACTGACTGGGGGAGGGGACCGATCGGTGTCCCTATGTACAAGGGACACACCATCGGTCTCCTCTCCTCTGACAGGACGTGGATCTGTGTGTTTACATACACAGATCCACGTCCTGCTCAGTTACTGGGCAATCGCGGGTGCCCGGTGGACACCGTGGCCGCCGGGCACGCGCATCATGTCCCCAGTGACGTGGCGGGCGTGCGCCCCCTAGTGGCCGAAAACTTAGCGACGTCATATGACGGCGGCCCGCCACAAGAGCCGCACCGCTCCGCCGTCAATTGACGGTGGGCGGTCGGCAACAGGTTAAATGAAGTGTTCATGATGATCAGAGGGTAAACGAGTATGAGTAAAAAAGTAACAATTTATTTGAATGGTAACAATATCATCCAACACAGAACATGAGCATGGGTGGCAGATTCATAAAAACAGCAACATAACATAATAGTCCTCTAAACATAGCCATAATGATATAACATCACAGATTATAATTGTGTGGCCCCAGATGGGATACAGCTCGAAGAGTGATGAAGGTTGGGTGAAAGCAGAAATA
>CM053031.1:293363267-293485956 GCA_028564925.1 Lithobates sylvaticus | reverse complement strand
AGCCAAAATGTGGGGTCTCTGGACCCAAAGGATCCCGAAATGAAATTGCTGCAGATGGACAGAGTTGACCGACTTTGGTGCTAGGAACCCCAAATATGGATATGTCGTAGTGTTGGTTCCACTGGGTTTCCACACCAAATTTGGGGTTCCTAGAACCAAGTGGCCCCGAGATACGAGGCCCCATAAGTCGGGTAGGAAAATGTCATTCTCTGCTAGAGAAAAGTGCTTGACTCCAGTATAAGCCGAGGGGGGCACTTTCAGCACAAAAAAATGTGCTGAAAAACTCGGCTTATATTCGAGTATATACGGTACCTACCTCGGTTTGGTTCACAGGATGTTTGCCAAACTACTCCTAAGTTTAAAGAGTAATCTAAACCCCATTATATTCAAAGGGAGCTGTAACTTTCATCACATTTCTACCAGGCCAATTCTGACATTTCTCTTCTACAGTGGTATTTTGCAAGAAAACTACTTAGAACCCCCAAACATTATACAGTATATATATATATACCTAATGTTTGTTAAAATATAAAAGATGGTATTACGCTGAATTAATATTTACCTAACATGTCACACTTTAAAATTTCGTACACCCTTGGAATTGCGCCAAACTGCGGTACTTAGGCAACACTTTAAAAGCTTTTACAGGTTATCAGTTTAGAGGTAGAAACATAGAAAACTAATAGCAGAAAAAGACTGAGTAGTCCTTCGAGTCTGTCACATTTTTATTTATTTTTGTTACCTTTTTTGTACAGATCTTGTTTGTCCCAAGGATGTAACCACCTCAATACCGGGCACTTCCACCCCCTTCCTGCCCAGGCCATTTTTCAGCTTTCAGCTCTGTCACACTTCGAATCACAATTACTCAGTCGTGCTACACTGTAACCATGTTACATTTGTATCATTTTCTTTACACAAATAGAGCTTTTTTGGTGATATTTAATCACTCCTGTTTTTTTTTATTTTTTAAATAAAGACCAAAACATTTGAAAAAAATGTTTTTCTACATTTTGTAAATAAGTAATTTTTTCTCCTTCACTGATGTGCGCTGATGAGGCTGCACTGATGGGCACTGATAGGCTGCACTGATGAGGTGGCACTTATGGGCACTGATGAGGCGGCACCTATGGGCACTGGTTAGGTGGCACTGATGAGGAGGTGGTAGTGGTGTGAGTGAGTGAGTGAATGAGTAAGCACTAGACATAGTGCGAAACGCGTCAGATCTGTACCCCCCTTTTTTCCGTGTTTGGATTGAAGTGATTTTTTGCTTTTAAATAAACCGTTTTGAATTTTAATTTTCCCGGTGTGCGGCTGTCCGGAGTTCTTCCTGATTTTCCAAAATACCTATGGGCACTGGTTAGGTGGCACTGATAAGGAGGTGGTAGTGGTGTAGTGTAGTGGTTAGCACTTTCACCAAGCAGCAATAGGGTCGCTGGTTCAAATCCCGACCACGACTCCATCTGCCTGGAGTTTGCATGTTCTCCCTGTGCCTGTGTGGGTTTCCTCCCACACTCTAAAGACATGTTGGTAGGTTAATTAGACTCTAAAAACATATGTGTGTGTGTTTGTGAGCGGGTTGGGACCCTATGGGGTAAAGGATCACGCTATACCGCAGATGGGCCGGCGGCAAAAGCACCCTGAGGCGATTCAGTTTGCATAGGTAGCGCTATAAAAGTCATTCATTCACTAATATGCCACACTTATGGACACTGATAGTTGACATTGATGGGCCACACTGATGAGTGGCACTGGTGGGCACTGATGGGTAGCACAGTTGGCCAATGCTGATGGGCATTGAAGGGTGTCACTGATGGGCACTGAAAGCTAGCATCACTAATGGGCACTAACTGGCATCACTAGTGGGCACTGACTGGTATCACTAATGGGCACTGATTGCTGGCACTGATGGGCACTGATTGCTGGCACTTTATTGTAATCAGGACACTGTGTAATCAGGGCCCCCTTGTGCATTCAGGAGTGGCCGTTTAGGTGCGCCGTCATATGACGTCCACTCAGAACAAGAGCCACACCGTTCCTCCACCATTTAATGGTGGGTGGGTGGCAAGTGGTTAAAGCCATTGACTGTCTTACTACTTCTGCTGGGAGTCTATTGTAAGCATCAGCTACCCTTTTAGTAAAATAATACTTTCTAAGATTAGTTTTGAACTTTCTTCCAGTTAGTTTGAGGTCGCCATGTTCTTGATTTTGGTTTCATATTGAAAAAATTGCCTTCCTGAACCTTATTCACCTCCTTGAGGTATTGAGAGATTTCAGTCATGTCTCCTTATTCCCTTCTTTCCTCCAGACTGTACATATTAGGTTCCTGAAGTTGCTCTCAATGTGCTTTATCCCCCAAACCTTTCAACATTTTTTGTTACCCGCCTTTGGACTCGTTCTATTTTATCAATATCTTTCTAAGGCAAGGTCTCCAGAGGTCTGGAGCAAAAGTTATCGCTCTCACTCTGACATTTGTCATAATGGAGATGATTTACTCATTTTTACCGCATGTGATAAGGGTATCATGTTAGTCATTTGCATAAATGATCACATGCGATTAATTAAGTATAATTCACAAAAAAAATAATGATTTTGTGGTAAACAACGAAAAAAAAAATTGACGGTGAATATCGCAAAAAAATCGTGCGGTAATCTGTTAAGTCCAATTCACAAAAGAAACTGGAACTAAAAAAAGGTTTGGTATTTAACACCACCCTTTTGGTGGCGGTAACCAGTGCGGTACCAGAAAGAGGGGCCTATTAAAACCCTCAGAAAGGGGCATTCCGCCCACCGAGAGCCTAATTCAACCCACAGAACACCCACAGGAAGGGGCACTATTCCACCAACAGAAAGGGGTGCAATCCTACCCTCAAAGAGGGGTATAATTTCATGCACAGAAAGTTGAAACTATTCCACCAGCAGTGGACACACAAAAATATGGCATTATACATCACCAATACACAAGTTTTTTTTTTTTTTTTTTAAATTAACCACCTGCCCACTGGGCACATAAACCCTCTTCCTAACCAGACCAATTTTCAGCTTTCGGTGCTCTCACATTTTGAATGACAATTACCCAGTCATGCAACACTGTGCCCATATGAAATTCTTGTCATTTTTTTTCACACAAATAGAGCTTTCTTTTGGTTTTATTTGGTCATCACTGGTTTTTTTTTTCTGCGCTATAAATGAAAAAAGACCGAAAATTTGGTAAAAAAAAAATTTTTTTTGTATTAGTTATAAAATTTTACAAATTTAGTAATTTTTCTGCATAGATTTTGGCCAACATTTATTTATACTGCTACATATCTTTGGTAAAAAAAAATAACCAAAATCAGTATATATTATTTGGTCATTGTGAAAGTTATAGAGTCTACAAACTATGGTGCCAATCTCTGAAAATTGATCACACCTGATGTACTGACAGCCTCTCTCATTTCTTGAGACCCTAACAAGCCAGGAAAGTACAAATACCCCAAAATTACCCCTTTTATGGAAGGTAGACATTCCAAGGTATTTAGTCAGAGGCATGGTGAGTTTTTTGAAGTTGTAATTTTTTTCCCCACAATTCTTTGCAAAATGAGGATTGTTTTTTTCTTAATTTTTCACAAAATTATCATTATATCAAGTTATTTCTCACACACAGTATATGGATACCACAAATTACACCCCAAAACACATTCTGCTACTCCTCCTGAGTATGGCGATGCCACATGTGTGAGACTTTTTCACAGCCTGGCCACATACAGAGGCCCAACATGCAGGGAGCACCATCGGGCGTTCTAGGGACATAAATTACACAACTAATTTCTAGACTACAACTTACACTTTTGAAGGCTCTGGAGCACCAGGACAATGGAAAAAAAGTACCCCATTTTGTAAAGCAAACACCCCAGCCTATATTCTAAGGCATTTTGATTCTTTTGAACATGTCATTTCTTTCCACAAGTCTTTGGAAAATGTGGAAAGAAAATGAAAACACATTCTTTTTTACACAAAGTTGCCTATGTATAAGATGTTTCTAAAACATAACATGTACATAGAAAAAATTACACCCCCTAAAGCCAGTGGAGGAATTGGCCTCCCTGATCTACAGCTCTGTTATTATGCGGTCCACCTAGCGTGAGTGGGCTAAAGTCGGATTCAGATTTACATTACTTCCCTTGGCTTTCCAGGGAGCATGTTTCGCAGACTATTTTCATACTATTCTCATCCCCTCATTTGCTGTTTTAAAAATGTTATTTTTTTGGCGCCTTTAAGTCTTCTGTAAACCCGGAAGTGATGTCATAACATAACATCGCTTGCGGGTAACTAGATCCGAGACACAATCAAAGACAATTTGGGTCTCAGCGGCGTCTCGGCTGGTGGCTCGGGCCTCCAGTTAGGATGGGTGAGCCTGGGAGATCCACAGAAAGCAGTGGGAGGGGGTGATATACCCTCCCACTGTTTGGGATAATCGTCGAGCGGCTTCTTAGCCGCATCGGTTGTTATGCCATAAAACCTAAAAAACGGTACCGGGGTGGTGCATACAGCTGAAGACATCACCCCGGTAAAACCCCTTCAAGCCGAGGCCGCAAATTTGCGTATGGTCAGCAGGAAGGGGGTTAATATTCTGCACACTCTCATTATAATGATACCAATTGGTGATTATAGAGCATATGTATTGGTATATTATTATGTTAATGCCAAATAATTACAGCAGCCAATAGTTAACCACTTTCTGCCTGCCATATATAAAAAATGATGTACGCAAAGTGATTAAGTTATCCTGACTGGACGTCATATGACGTCCAGCAGGATAAGTCGCTAGTGCGCGCCCGCAGTGGAGCGCAGAGTTGCGATCTGTGGTGTGGTGTGTCAGTCTAACACACTGCATCTCTGATCCTGGTAAAGAGCCTCTGATGTAGGCTCTTTACCATGTGATCATGTGGTTCCAATCACAGCTGATCACAGTCATTTATCATCTTCCACTCAAGAGGCGATTGACTGCTCTCCTGACAGGGGGGAGGTCTGCGCTGATAATCAGCTCATTGATTATCAGTGCAGACCCATCGAGGATGCCCACTGAAGACCCCCAGTTGGAGCCCACCAGGGATGCCAATCAGTGCCAATCAGTGCCCATTAGGATGACACTCTGTGCCCAATAGTGATTGCCTGTCAGTGCCTCCTGATCAGTACTGCCTATCAGTGCCCATCAGTGCCGCCTATCAGTGCCCATCAGTGCCACCTATGAGTGCCTATCAGTGCCCATCAGTGCCACCTATGAGTGCCTATCAGTGCCCAACAGTGCTGCATATCAGTGCCCATCATGAGTGCCCATCAGAGCCTCATCATCAGTGCCACCTCATCAGTGCCAATCAGTGTAGCCTCATCAGTACTCATCAGTGAAGGAGAAAACTTACTTATTTACAAAGATTTGTAATGCCGCGTACACACGGTCGGAATTTCCGATGGAAACAGTCTGATGGGAGCTTTTCATCGGATTTTCCGACCGTGTGTATGCCCATTGGTCTTTTTCTGTCGGAATTTCCGACGGACTTTGGATTGAGAACCTGTTCTTAATTTTTCAGACAGAAAACCTTTCTATCGGATTTTCCGATCGTGTGTATGCAATTCCGACACGCAAAATTCTGACGCATGCTCGGAAACAATTCGACGCATGCTCAGAAGCATTAAACTCCCCTTTTATAGTGCAATTGGACGTTTTTTAAGGCGTGGTGTTATTGACCATCAGAATTTGGTGTGACCGTGTGTAGGCAAGACAGTTTGAGCAAAATGCCGTCGGAATTCCAATGGGAAAACCATCAGAGCTTTTTCCGACGAGAATTCCGACCGTGTGTACGCGGCATAACAGAAATTAAGAAAACCTTTTTTTTTCAAGATTTTCTGATTTTTTTATTTGGAGTGCAAAAAATAAAAACCCAGTGGTGACCAAATACCACCAAAAGAAAGCTTTATTTCTGGGGAAAAAATGAAAAAAAAAAATTGGGTAAATTGTTGTATGACCGCGCAATTGCCATTCAAAATGTTACAGCCCCGAAAGCTGAAAATTGGCCTGGGCAGAAAGGGGGTGAAAGTGCTTGGTATTGAAGTGGTTAATTATAAGTCATCTATATAATGTTTCCTTTATAATATATATTTTAGTTTTTGCAGTGAATTTATGTGCAGTTATGTTTGATGTTTTTGTTTATAGTACATGGTTTTGTATTTTACTTTCTGTAGGAACCTTTGCAATGGTACTGTGTTTGAATAAGGTTTTGTGTTATTTTCATTTGACAATTGTTTGTAGGAATACTATGAGAAGTCAACATCATGGATACTGACATGACTATAAATAAAGTACATTTGGAGGTCTGTACTGTGTGCTTTATTGGTACATGTGGAAATCATGAACTCATAATCCATCACCTTGGAGGAGATGAGTATACTCCTCTATACTCAGGATGAGTAGCAGAATGTGTTTTGGGGTGTAGTTTTTGCTTTGTACATGCTATGTGTTAGAAATATATTATAAATTGACAACTTTGTGTAAAATAACATGTGTTTTTTTTTTTCCACATTTTCCAAAAACTTCTGGAAATAAATTAACCATTCAAAAGACTCATTATGCCTCATAGATTATACGTTGGGATGTTAGCTTTTCAAAATGGGGTCATTTTGTGGGCAATTCCATTGTCCTGGTGCTCCAGGGTCTTCAAAAGTGTAACAGGTGGTTGAGAAATGAGATGTGTCATTTATGCTCATGAAGGTGCTACTTCAATGTTGGGCCTTTGTATGTGGCCAGTAGACATGTGCAATTTGTTTTTGTTTTTTTTTCGTTTTTAGATAAAATTCGTTATATTCGTTCATCCGTTATCGTACGAATGAACGAACGATTCGCTAAAAATTTTAACGAATAACGAATGTTCGAATCAAACGAATCAGAAAAACAACGAAAATCCGAAGTAACCAAATTAGAAGCAACGGAACTACGAAAGAAGAAAATCCGAAAAACGAAAACAGGAACAACGAAAATCAAAATGAACGAAAAAATTCGTACATTCGTAACTTTTTTTTGTTGAATTGGTAATTTTCCGTGTCTCTTACAATGGCGCTGCTTAACGTGCTTCGAATGGATTGAACGAAAAAATTCGTACATTCGTAACTTTTTTTTTCGATTCGTAATTTTCCGTTTCTCTTACAATGGCGCTGCTTAACGTGCTTCGAATGGATTGAACGAAAAAATTTGTACATTCGTAACTTTTTTTTTTCGATTCGTAATTTTCCGTGTCTCTTACAATGGCGCTGCTTAACGTGCTTCGAATGGATTAAACGAAAAAATTCGTACATTCGTAACTTTTTTTTTTTTCGATTCGTAATTTTCCGTGTCTCTTACAATGGCGCTGCTTAACGTGCTTCGAATGGATTGAATGAAAAAAATTGTACATTCGTAACTTTTTTTTCCGATTCGTAATTTTCCGTGTCTCTTAAAATGTAATAATAGCATACACATTACATAAAATTATGAATTATGCTCCGATTACGAATCTACGAAAACAATGTTACGAAAGTACGAATAAATCAATCTAACGAAAGTACGAATGTAACTAAATCTACGAAAATACGAATGCGTCCGAATTTCGAAAAACGAATCAATGAAAAAATAACTCTTACGAAAATACGTATGGTTACGAATACGAACACCGACGACTTACGAATTTACGAATCGTTACGAATCAACGGAAACGAAAGAAACGAAACGAAAATAAACACATTTTTCTATTGTGCACATTTCTAGTGGCCAGACTGTGTAAAAGTCTCACACATGTGGTATCGCCATACTCAGGAGGAGTAGCAGATTGTATTTTGGGGTGTAATTTGTTGAATGCATATCCTGTGTGTGAGAAATAACCTGATAATAAGACAATTTTGTAAAAAATAAATAAAAAAAATCTTAATTTTGCAAAGAATTGTGGGAGAAAATATAAGAAAGACCATGATGGTATCTGAGTACCTGTCACAGTCCATCTGAGTATGTGAGTACCTGAGTACCTGTCACAGTTCATCTGAGTACCGAGTACCTGAGTACCTGTCAGAGTCCATTTGAGTACATGTCACAGTTCACCTGAGTACCCGATTACCAGAGTACCTGTCACAGTTCATATGAGTACAGAGTACCTGAGCACCTGTCACAGTCCATTTGAGCACCTGTCACCGCCCTTCACCGTCACCAGCTCATCAGAGTAACTGAGTAGCTATCTGTAGCCCATCAGAGTACACAAGTACCTGCCACGAGGCCATCAGAGTACCCGAGTACCTGTCACCAGCCCATCAGAGTAACCGAGTACCTGTCACCAGCCCATCAGAGTAACCGAGTACCTGTCACCAGCCCATCAGAGTAACCGAGTACCTGTCACCAGCCCATCAGAGTACCCGATTACCTGTCACCAGCTCATCAAGTTACCCGAGTACCTATCTGCAGCCCATCAGAGTACCCGAGTACCTATCTGCAGCCCATGCCTCATAAAATATACGTTGGGGTGTTTGCTTTCCAAAATGGGGTCATTTTGTGGTTAATTCCACTGTCTTGGTGCTCAAGGACCTTTAAAGGTGTTATAAGTAGGAATGAAATGAGATGTGTAATGTATGCTCCTAGAACGCCTGAAGGTACTACTTCAATATATGTTAGGAATATCTTGTATACTCCTCCATACTCAGGATGAGTAGCAGAATATGTTTTGGGGTGTCGTTTTTGCTAATAATATGCTATGTGTTAGAAATATCTTATAAATTGACAACTTTGTGTAAAATAAAATGTGTTTTTTTTCCACATTTTCCAAAAACTTCTGGAAATAAATGAAATATTGAAAAGACTCATTATGCCTTATAGATTATACCTTGGGATTTTAGCTTTCCAAAATGGGGTCATTTTGTGGGCAATTCCATTGTCCTGGTGCTCCAGGGTCTTCAAAAGTGTAATAGGTGGTTGAGAAATTAGATGTGTCATTTATGCCTTTGTATGTGGCCAGGCTGTGTAAAAGTCTCACACATGTGGTATCGCCAGGAGGAGTAGCAGAATGTGTTTTGGGGGGGGGGGCGTGGCCTGGCTCGGCGCCAAGATGGACGTGTAATCTCTCTGCTCCCGGACCCCGAGGTCTAGCGTCCTGTCCACAGGCAGCATCCGTAGGGCTGAGTATGGATAACGCACCCCGGAGCTCATCAGCGACAAGATCCCGATCCCCCAGGACACAGAGCTCTCAAAACGGCCGCCAAATCCCAGAAATCTTCCGGCCGCGGCCCAGAGACAGCGCGTCAGACAGTCAGGCCTCATCCAGAGAGCCACGCTCCTCGAGTAGGAGCTTAGCCCGCTCACGAAGCCGAAGCCCCCCAGTGGTGGATATGGCAGCTACACCCACTCTCAGCATGGCAGACCTGCGTGCTGTGGCTGCTGATATTAAGAATTCCCTGTCAGCAACGATCGCTGAAGCCATTCAGGATCTTCGCACGGATTTACAGGCCATAAACCTGAAGGTGGAAGAGCTTGAGGAAACACAATCCCGCCATGATGCTTCCCTCTGCCACATGCAACAGGTGACCGAATCGCATGCTGTGCACCTCAGGGAGATTAACAGGCACATGGAAGACTTGGATAACCGGGGAAGACGCCGGAACCTCCGGGTAAGAGGACTCCCCGAATCCATAGATGTTAATGTGCTCACCCGCACGATCACCGATTTATTCAATGACCTACTGGAAAGGGCCCCTGACACACCAATCCCCATGGAAAGGATGCACAGAGCCTTGCGACCCAGAGGAAGAGACACAGATCCCCCTAGGGATGTGATCTGCTGCCTCACTGATTTCCTCACAAAGGAAGAAATTTTGAGGAAAGCCAGAGGCAGAGCACGCCTCACATACAGGGGTACTGAAATAAAAATTTTCCAGGACTTATCCACCATTACACTCCAGAGGAGAAGGGAACTGAGACCCCTGCTGGACGTTCTGAGATCTAGATCAATAGTGTACAGGTGGAAGTTCCCTTTCTGCCTATCTGCCACAGCAAATGGCCGCTCTGTCAACCTTAGAGTTCCAGAAGACCTTGAGCATTTTTGCACTTCCCTCAACATCCCACTTGTCGCCCTGCCAGATTGGTACAGCGATTTCCGCCTCCCCCCGATGAGAAGAGCAGCCTCCATGGATGACGTGATCGAAGCGGGCAACTTCAGCATCAGCCGTCGTCGCAGAGCTCACCCGCCTCCGTCACCCTCGAATGCCGCGGGACCACTGCGAAATGGTAGCCCTACTGCCTCTCCGGATCACCGCAAGGCACGCCATGCATGATCAGGTACCTAACCCTCCCGCTACTGGTAGGGTTAGTCTTTCACCACTTGCCCTTTCACCACACTGCCTCTCCACACAGTTACCTGTTATGCCTTGAACCTCCTCCACGGGATCTATAAACTGCATACGATAGAGCATATGTCTTTCCTTTTCATGAAGACCCCTCTTGAGAAGACTATTGGCCATTACGTTTACCGCCCCATAGAAATGCTTGCACTTTGATACAGAGGACCTCGGCCCCAAATGGCGGACCCCTCCCCATTTGGGATTTCTACCCCCTAGATGCACTGTGTAACCCTCACCCTCACATACCTAGGGTTTACTCCCTGTATCGATTACCAGATGCTCTCCCACATGGACACCCAGGACTGTACTTACACTTTTGGTGAAGGTAATATTCCTTTCAATGCAAAGGCGGCGATATGTGACAAGGTCATGCTCCCTATCCTCTATCAACTGTCAGCCAGATGCGCCATATGTTTTTCCTGCCTTGCATTACCTTAAAAAAAAAAAGGAAATACACTGCTTTGAACTCTCCAAATCACAGATATACCACCCCACCCATATGCATTTGGTGTAACATGTAAGATCGTTTAATCACTTTCTCTACAGGTAGCTCTACTATGTCTACAAAGGTGGACGTAGGATGGCGTGATGTACTAACACTTGTTTATGTCACCTTGATGAGGGAACAACGTGCTGAAATATGGCCACTGACTGTCGGAGGGGGGGGCAGATCAGCCCACTCCGGCACTCAAGGGCACCGATATACCGTGTCTTGAACCATTGTATATGCACTCCCCACTTAACACCTTAGGGAGCGGACCTCTGAGGAGGCCACTAACCACTGCTGGCACAGGTCACTATCACTTAAAATCTAGCACATAGGATATTCTGAGGGGTAGAGTGTATGAATATAATGAGGTAGGGGTGTAAGCAAAAAAACAAAAAAAAAAAACAAAGTAGGGGTGGAGGGGTAGGGGAGGGAATAGGTCAAGGGGGAATATGTCTTAAAATTGGGGGGGGGGGGGGGGGACAATCATTCACCCTCTACATTGGTTCAGAGTGGCACGTAACTCTGACATACGGAGCAGGAACTGGGTTTCCAACAAGAGACACCCGTCCTATTTTTTACACAATCCAAGCCACTGGCCCTTCCCTCCCACCCTGCACTTGCTAGTGACATACAATTTGTCTATCCCTATGATTTGGAAAATTACCCCCCTATTTTGGGTTTAGTGGTACCCCTCTCGGTAGTAATAGCTCAGAGGCGTATGCTTAAACATTGCCCCTCCTCATCATTACTAGCTTATATACCTTGCCTCTGCATTGGCTTGTGACCCTCTCACTAGCTAACCTTCGCCCTTCAACCTGCTTAGTCCTCATCATGGGTGCCACCCCGGCCTTCCCTACGGGATGGAGGTCTTTTCACCACGTTATGATCCTGTATCCAAGGGGGTCTTCATGTACCTACAAGCATATTGTCTCTTATGCGCATGTACAAGTCCCCGTGGAATCTATCGTTAGACGAGTTTATCTCCTCATAATCTATATGCAATTGATTGTTTGTTAATGTTGCAATGTGGTTATTTACTTTTCATACCATATGATGCTATATATTGACGAAATACTGTATAACGACTAACACATGTCCCTAGCGGGCTCGAATCACACACCTCCCCGCAATATCCGGGTGCTGACCACAATACCTTCTGTATACTCAGTCCTCCCCTGCCTACATCTAACCACACATGACCTCTTGGGACCGTGAGATTATCTCCTTCTGGGAACCGTTCTCTACCACTCCCACACACAGTGGTCTCTGTGAGACTCCACTGACCCCTTCTGGTGCCTTTCACACCGGGTCGACCAGTGGTCTGACCCGCCACCAGACCGTACCCACTTACCTACCTATCCCCCCGTACTCCCCACGAGTCTCTCATCACTAGCCCTCTCACCTAGATAGATCTCTTTCTCTCTCCCTTTTTCCCATCCCGCCTGTCCTTTACCCGTACCTTTCCCTCTTCCCTAGTCTTACAACACCGTCTCCCACAAGTGGTCCATCTTGCTTCCCTTTCCGGACAGACCCCCCTTAACATTCTAAGAAAGACGTGAGGAGGGGAGGGGAAGGAAGAGGAAGATAAAAAAAAAAAAAAAAAAAAAACCAAGGGGGAAAGACACATCAAACACGACACTGTAGACAGCTCACCATGGCTACAACTAACCATAGTTCTTCTTGGCCTACTCTTAAATTGGTTTCCCTGAACGCGAAAGGCTTGAATATCCCCGAAAAACGTTCTAAAGTACTTGCCAATATGCGTAGCATGAAAGCTGACATAGTCTTCCTGCAAGAGACTCATTTCTGCTCAAATTCCAGACCAAAAATGGCCAACTTCTTCTACCCACACGACTTCCATGCTACTAATCCGGTAGCCAAATCAAAGGGTGTCTCGATTCTCCTTTCTAGAACTGCTCCCTTCCAAGTGACAGACACGCTGGCAGATGAACAGGGGAGATTCTTATTCTTGAAAGGGACCTGGAAGGATAAGCCCCTATCCCTGGCCAATATATACAGCCCCAATTCATCCCAAGTCCCGTTCTTTCGTGACATCTCTCAGCGCCTAGCCGCCTTCCAAACAGGTATACTAATAGTAGGCGGAGACTTCAATGTGCCCCTGGAACCCCTCATTGACACGTCCTCGGGTACTTCCCACTTGCCATACAAAGCTTTGCGCCAAATCAAACTAAGCCTTCAAAACCTCCTACTTCACGACACGTGGCGCACGTTACATCCCAAGGAGAGAGATTATACATTCTTTTCTAATCCCCACAACCGTTATTCCAGACTGGACTACTTTTTTCTGACCCAGCGTGATCTCCAATTCCTAACTAGGGCAACCATAGAGCCCATGACTATATCCGACCATCACCCCATCTCAATCTCGCTATCCTTACCAGAAAAAAACAGACGCTCACAGACTTGGAAACTAGATCCAACAATCCTGTCAGATATAGTGAGACATGAGGAAATTCGTCTCTGTATAGAGAATTACTTCAAAGACAATGATACGCCAGACACGACCAGTATGACACAATGGGAGGCGCATAAATGCGTTGTCAGGGGAAAACTTATTTCGATGACAGCTAAAATCCGAAGGGAAAAACGCAAGACTCTTTCAGACCTATACGCCAAATTACAAACACTTGAGACATTACACAAACGCACACTAGCCCAGAACTTACATCAGGAACTCATAGACACCAGGACACTAATACAGGAGGAGTTGGGCAGGACTTCCCGGAAAAAATACATGCTCACACAAAAATGTTTTTATGAATTCGGTAACAAAAGTGGTCACCTACTAGCCCAAGCACTTCGTACTAGGAAAGCTAAAAACACGATTCACAAACTTCACTCATCAAAAGGGGAGGCCTACACGAAAAACACGGCCACTGAATTCGAAAGGTTTTACTCAACACTATACAACATTGGGGGCACGAATTCTTCAATCAACACACACACCTCTAGAGCAACTGATATCGGACAGTTTCTAAATCAACATTGCCCCAGGACCATTACCCAAGAGGTGTCGGATTCTCTGGAGGGCCCGTTCACCCAACAGGAATGGGACACGGCTTTAAAACAACTGAAACCGGGCAAATGCCCGGGCCCAGACGGGCTACCTGCTAGCTATTATAAGACTTTCAAAGACTCCCTGGGTGCCCCGTACAGAAAGGCCTTCAACTCAATCTCTCCAAACAACCCCCTATCCCGGGACATGTTGGAGGCACACATAGTGGTTCTTCCCAAAGAAGACAAAGACCCTACTCAAGCAGCTAATTATAGGCCAATTTCCCTACTTAATGTAGATCTCAAAATTTTCTCGAAGATGTTGGCCAACAGGATATTGCCTCACCTCCCTTCACTAGTCTCCATGGACCAAGTAGGGTTTGTCCCTGGCCGGGAAGCCAGGGACAACACCATAAAGGCCATTAACCTCCATCACTGTATCACGTCATCCAACCAAAAAGGATTCTTTCTCTCACTGGACGCGGAGAAGGCATTCGACAGAGTTGCATGGGATTACATGGCAGCTGTACTGCACTCTATAGGACTGGGTCCACGCATGCTCGATCTCATTCTTTCCCTATACTCACACCCTACAGCGAAAATTAGAGTGAACGATACCCTGTCGAATGCCTTCTCCATCCATAACGGTACGAGACAGGGCTGCCCATTGTCCCCGATACTTTTCATCCTCACCCTTGAACCCCTTCTGAACAGCATTAGGGGCAATCCTGACATACATGGTATACAGACCTCTCACAGGGATTTCAAACTAGCCGCCTTTGCGGATGACATATTAATGTTCCTCACACAACCCCATACTACAATCCTGGTAGTACTAGCAGAATTCAAACGCTTTAGCGCACTTTCCAATCTTAAGATCAACTTTTCCAAATCCTTTGCACTCAATATTACGCTGCCCCCTCAAACAGTAGCTCTTTGTAAGGAAAATTTCCCCTTCCAATGGAAACCTGACGCGATCACTTATTTGGGCATTCAACTCCCTGCCAAGCTACAAGATCTCTACACAAAAAACTATCTCCCCCTGCTGAATAAGCTAACGACAGATCTGGCCCGCTGGAATAAACCGCTTTTCTCGTGGTTCGGCAGGACGGCGATCCTGAAAATGAACGCACTACCAAGGGTTCTTTACATTCTTCAAACGGTGCCTGTCCACATACCCCCCATTTTCTTCAAATCATACAGAAGTCTTTGCACCAAATTTCTTTGGGGAGGCCACAAACCCAGAATAAAATATGAACAACTCACGTTGCCTAAGCACTTAGGGGGGATAGGCCTACCCGACATCCACAATTACTACAAAGCTGTCCATCTGACGCGTATTATTGACTGGAACGTTCACGTCTCCACAAAAGACTGGGTATCTCTGGAAGCTTCCCTTACGTCGCTTCCCCTTGCCTCTCTGCCATGGATCAAAAATTGTCTTTCACGCCAGGATGTGGGTCTACACCCGCTGGTCAAACCCACTATCCACTCCTTTGTTAACATATGTCACAATACATCTCTTTCATCCATTCCGGGTCCCATGACTCCGATACTGATGAACCCCAATTTCCCTCCGGGCATGGCTAAGAGCTTTCTTGAAGATTTCTGGCCACAATCCCGAGCCCTAGCTCATCACTTTTATGCCTGTGAGCGTCTACTCTCTGGCTTCCCAATTAGCCACGATACATGACAAACCTACCATACCGACCTGGAAGTTTAACCAGATTACTCACTTCTTGGGCTCCATAAACAGACAATCCCCTTGCCACAGACCCCTGTCACCCTTTGAAAAACTATGTGTACAAACGGGTCCCCAAACACACCTCATATCCGCAACCCACTCCCTTCTTTTCGCGGACCGCCGACCTGACGACTCAACCATGTGCAAAGCTTGGGAGAGGGACCTCTCCACTAACTTATCGGAGGCAGATTGGACAAACATACACACAAACATCCACAAGGGTTCCATGAATGTCTCAACACAGGAGAACGGATACAAGATTCAGACGCGTTGGTATCGCACCCCGTCTCTGTTACATAAATTCAACCACAATATCCCTGACTCCTGTTGGAGGTGCCTTACAGACAGAGGTACTTTGTTGCATATATGGTGGCAATGCCCTCGCATACAGAATTTCTGGAAAGAAGTTCACCGTATCACTACCCAAGTCACGACCTACGACTTACCCTTTACCCCTTCTCAATTTTTACTTCACCACACACACCTTCCTCAGTCGGCTTACCACAAATCTTTGGCAATGCACATGATTAATGCGGCAAAACACTGCATTCCTGTTCACTGGAAATCCCAGGCCATTCCCACCCTTAAGGAATGGTTTGGGAGAATCAACAAAATATCTGAAATGGAAGAGCTTGTTCACTGCTCTCGTGACACCCCACAAAAATACGGACTCAAATGGGCCTGTTGGATACATTTCCAAACGACCACAGAATTCTCTCAATTATATACTCAACCGACTTGACTCTGAATAACTAAGAACCACTAGGGTGTGAATTCGTACTGGTTGCACACCGCCCTTTCTATCTCTTGCAGGAATACTGTACTCCCGCCCATATGAGAAGTATATCCTCCTCGCTTGCCGGTGATCTCCACACAATTGTTAGGCTATGCACACTCTGTCTGGGGAGGGAGGCAGGATGTGACCACCACGACCACCTTTCTATCCTTTCCTTGCACCTGTCACCTCTCTTTTCCCCTACCCCTCCCTTGACATACCCAACCCGTTACCCACCCTGTCCCCAATACATCACTTCTGACAACGTCATACCGTCAAACTGACCGTACCTTATGATACCTGAAATCCCTACCTAGGTAAACGCTAACGTGACCCATACATGTCCTTACCCCTGTGCCCAACCCTAAGGGTAGAAACCTTTACTGCACTACACACACTTGATCACATGACTCCCTTATTGTTCCACTACAATCTCCCAGCTTGACCATGGGGCACTCTGCTTCCTATTTTAAACGGGTATACTTAATCTGCTTCATAGTCTCAATAACCAACACCAAACCCGACACAGCACTATTCTTCATCCAAAGCTACGTGCATATGTATGTGGGCCTATGTTAGATTCTTGATACTGAATCTCTTTCTATTTGTATAGTCGGGCTTGTTTACCAGTTCTGGTGATCGTTTTATATTTGTCACTACTGACGTTGTAATATGTACAATATGCTTGATGTTATGTCAAACTGTTTAAATTTTCAATAAACTTCCTTGAAAAAAAAAAAAAATGATACACAGATGTTGACAAAAAAAAAAAAAAAAAAAATTTGTTGTAAAAAAAAAGGTTAAAGCTGGTCGGAGATAGGGGCAACCCTGGCGAGTCCCTTTGGATATGCTGAAGGGTGTGGATAATAGACCTGAGGTGTACACCTGTGCTGATGGGCATTAGTACAGAGCTAGAACTGCAGTTAGTATAGGTCCCTTGAAACCAAACCAAATTTATTGATTTAATTAATTCACTAGCACCAGTTGGTTTATGGTAAGGTTTAGTAATAGATATTGAATAATTTAGCACTACTTATTTACTTTAAGACTAGGTGGAGCAAGCACTGTCTATAATTTATGTAATGTTTGCCTATTGGTTGCCCATGTGCTGTCAGGATTTTTGCTGCAATGAGGTCACACTGATGTTTTATAAATTGACTTCTAATGCCGCTTACACGCGACTGGTCTTTCCGGCAAACTAGGTCTGACGGTCTTTCGGCAGAGTTCCGACGGACTTTCTGAACGAACAGACTTGGCCACATACGAACGGACTAGGTCTGGTCGAAAGTCCGTTTGTTCGAACGTGGGGACATAAACGGGACAAAAAATAGCCAGTAGCCAATAGCTGCCCTTGCGTCGTATTTGGTATGTCGGACCAGCACACAGACGAACAGTTTTCCCGATTTGAGTCCGTCGGAATTGAGTCTGTCGGAGAGATTTGAAACATGTTCTATTTATAGGTCCACCTGAATTTTTTCCTGAAAAATTAACGGATTAGCCCACACACGATCAGATTGTCCGACGGACTAATCCCATCGGACCTAGTTTGCCGGAAAGTCCTGTCATGTGTACGCGGCATAATAGTGTATAAAGAAACATTAATACACACTAATACAACACCCATATAGATAAAGGTACACACCTAAGAGTTTAAACAGCATATAATACTCACCCTGGGGTGGACTAGGCTGGGCTTCATTCAATAAAGTAAGTGTCTTTGATAAAGTTGGCACTTTTTCTCTGCCTCATCTGAACATCTCTTCTCTGTCCTGTCATAGGTAATATTTGCACCTATGCTGCTTCCCTTTGCATCCACCTAAACCTGAAGATGACTGATCAATGTGTCTGTTGGTAAACATGGGAAAAAAGTGCCCCTTTACAGGCATACTATAGACACCCCCCAGGTACGAAATTTAAAGGAATATTTCACTTTTATTTTTTCACCTTAACCACTTAAATCCCCTTCCTAACAGACCAATTTTCAGCTTTTGGTGCTCTCACAATTTGAATGACAATTACTCAGTCATGCAACACTGTACCCAAATTAATTTTGTGTCCTTTTTTTTCCACAGAAATAGAGCTTTCTTTGGTGGTATTTAATCACCGCTGGGTTTTTTATTTTTTGCGCTATAAATCAAAAAATACTGAAAATTCGGTAAAAAAAAAAAAAAATTCTTTGTTTCTATTAAAAATGATTGCAGAGTATTGGCGAGTATTGGCAGAGTATTACAGTGTTGCACAGTATTGGTAGAGTATTGCACAGTGGTGGCAGAGCATTGCACAGTGGTGGCAGAGCATTGCACAGTGGTTGCAGAGCATTGCACAGTGGTTGCAGATTATTGCACAGCGGTTTCAGAGCATTGCACAGTGGTGGCAGAGCATTGCACAGTGGTTGCAGAGTATTGCACAGTGGGGGCAGAGCATTGCACAGTGGTTGCAGAGTATTGCACAGTGGTGGCAGAGCATTGCACAGTGGTGGCAGAGTATTGCACAGTGGTGGCAGAGTATTGCACAGTGGTGGCAGTGTATTGCACATTGCAGGCACTGAACAGCGCTGTGGGCACTACACATCCAGCCCACAGCGCTGGTCCCGTCTCTCCCCCTTTCCGCTTCTCCCCTCTCACTTTACCGATCGGAGGGGAGAGAGGAACCGGTGTCATGACGTGACGCCAGTTTGTGTACATGTGATCGCTCCGTCATTTGATGGAGCGATCACGTGGTAAACGGCCGTTATCAGTGGCTGTTTACCGTGATCCGGATGTTCCCGAGTGCGTGCCTCAGGGGGCGCGTGGGAGCAAGTTTCTGGGAGGACGTCTGTAGGACGTCTATCCAGAATAAGCGGACCACGCTGTAGCCGTCTTTCAGCTATGGCCCGGTCGGCATGTGGTTAAGCATTATTAAAATCACTGCTCCCGAAAAAACAGCTGTTTTTTAAAAAGTTTTTTTTTTTTTGATACATGTCCCCTGGGTCAGGACCCGGGTCCCCAAACACTTTTTATGACAATAACTTGCATATAAGCCTTTAAAATTAGCACTTTTGATTTGACATGTTCGTGTCCCATAGACATTAACGGTGTTCGCGCGTTCGAACAAATTTGTTGCCTGTTCGCATGTTCTGCTGCGAACCGAACCGGGGGGTGTTCGGATCATCCCTAATTATAGGCTTACCTGTAGTAAAAAGTGGTCTGTAAAGGTTTACAACCACTTTAAATGGGGAGAGCTGGTTGTAAGTCTGAGTGGTCGTTGAACAGGTAAGTCGTTAAAGCGGAGCGCCACCCGTTTTTAAACCATATAAAAAAAAAAGTACTCACCTTCCTCGATCCGAAACGGCAGTTTTTTTTTTTTTTTTTAAACTTATTTTTTTTTTTTTTTTTTTTTTTTTTAAACTTACCTTTAGCTGTTCTTCTTCTTGCCATCCATCGCTTCCTGGTTCTTGGTCCCTCGGATATGGGCGGGGATATTACGGCTATTACGTAATATCCCCTAGCCCGCACTGTCTCCTGGGAGCTTGTGTCATAGCTCCCAGGAGTCAGTGCGGCTGCCTGGCCCGAGATCGCGCGAGACTTGCGCTCTCTCCTCGACGATTCTCTGCTCTCACAACGGGGCGGGATTTTCGACCCCGCCGCCGTTGTGATGGCAACAGGAGCTGATGACGGCGCATGCGCGAGATTTCAATGAATGGGCGTCAGTGAAATCCAGGAAGAGATTTCACTCGCCCACAGCCAAGATGGAGAACAGGTTCTTTCTAATGTCATATTTTCATAGAAAAAACTAAAGGCACAACTCCTGCGACCCGGACTAGTGAGTAATTAAATGCCAAAATATAATGTTTATTAAGGGCTTTTAAAAAAAAAAACGTTAGGGGCAGTGGAGCCCCGCTTTAAACGAGGAGTGTCTGTATGTAAGTTATACAGATGGCAAATGGTTAAACAAGGCGTAATACGTTTACAAAATCCTTTCAGCATATCTATAGGAGTCTGTTGATTCAGCTTTAAAAATACTTCTCAGAGAAATAGTTTCTGCGTCAAAAAGCAAATCTATAACCCTGTACTTTGAATGTATGCAAATTCGTCTCTGTACATCACATACCGCAGAATCACTTCACCGCCTTCTTATATCCAACCGAGAAAGGCTGACACACATCATCTATTCGGGACTACACAACGAAAGGTGGACTAGGTACTAATCGCTGTGTTGGACTCTTCTGAGGACCTCCTAAATAAAGTCCAATTCTTCTACCAGCCATGGATCTGGATGTAGGATCAGCCATTTGTCTTTTCATTTTTGCCCTTGAAACTTTATTTGGTGTAGGCTCCAGTTTGTTCATCATGATCACCAGTTTAGGAGGCCTTTTTAAAGGGAGAACTTTAAAAACATTGGATAAAATATTGTGTGCTCTGAGCTTTTCCAATATATGCTTTTCAGCTGTGTTGCCCCATTATATAATCACTGAAGTTTTTTATTTTACTCTGGATTTCTATCCACAAATTATTATACGCTTCTTGGACTCGTACGGAGGAACCTCTTGCCCATGGATGTTGTCTTGCCTTTGTTTTTTCTATTTCATTAAAATTATACAGTTCCAATCCCGTATCTTCTCCATGGTGAAGAGAAAGATCGATGTCATAATCCAGAGTACGATACTGATAATTCAAGCATTCTCCTTGTGTGGAAGCTTTTTTTTTATATCAATGGACATTTTCTATAGCAGCCTAAATATCAGCTCGGATTTAGGTTCATCCAACATAACAAGAAACTCAAACCAAACTACACCTAGAGATTTTTTAAAATTCAGTGTATTTGTGTCTTTTGGGGTTGGGACATTGATCACCGCATTCACTGCACTATCCCTTCTGTTGCACGTTCGTAAAATGAGCAGAACCGCTGGCTCCTCTAACGGTACTAAAGGGGTTCAAGAGGTTGTAAAAACACTGGTGTGTCTCCTGATTTATGAACTTTTTTATTTTTTAATGATGTTTTTAGAAAACTGTTCAAACATGCTAAGCTACTATTTATGGAATTTGGTTGATCTAATTGTAATATTTGCTTTCACCCCCCTGCTAAATATTCTGTTGATTCAGAGTAATCCAAAGTATAATTATATCTTTAATCAAATGAATGTGTGCTGTAGGGTTGGTGAGCAACAAAGGTAAATTAAATGAAGTGATGATTTATTGATTCTCTAGCCTTATGTTATTGGTCTATTTTAAATTATCATATTTATCAGCGTATAACACACACCATTGGACCACTGTTCTGTCTATCATATGAGCAGGGCGGGACTGTGAGTGACTGAGCACCGGGTACACAGGAGATTGTGGATCTGTGTAATCCAGCATTGGCGAGGCTGCAATGATCGGCAAAGGTGAGGCTGCATTTGGACACTAAGCAGGCTGTAATGATGGGCATATTAGAGGCTGCAGATGGACACTAAACAGGCTGCAATGATGTGCATATTAGATGCTGCAGATGGATACTAAGCAGGCTGCAATTATGGGCAAATTAGAGGCTGCAGATGGGCACTAAACAGACTGCAATGATGTACATTTTAGAGGCTGCAGATGGGCACTAAACCAGACTGTAATGATGGGCATATTAGGGGCTGCAGATCTGCACTAAACAGGCTGCAATGACTGGGCATATTAGAGGCTGCATATAGACACTAAACAGGCTGCAATATCAGACATAATAGAGGCTGCAGATGGGCACTAAACAGGCTCCAATAATAGACATATTAGAGGCTGCAGATGGGCACTAAACGGGCTGCAATGATGTGCATATTAGAGGCTGCAGATGGGCACTAAACAGGCTGTAATGATGGGCATATTAGAGGCTGTAGATGGGCACAAAACAGGCTGCAATAATGGACATATTAGAGGCTGCAGATGGGCACTAAACAGGCTTTAATGATGGGCATATTAGAGCTAAAGGTGGGCACTAATTAGACTACAATGATGGGCATATTAAAGGCTGCAGATGGGCACTAAACAAGCTGCAATGATGGGCATATTGGAGGCTAAAGATGGGCACTAAACAGGCTGCAATGATGGGTATATTGGAGGCTAAAGATGGGCACTGATCAGGCTGCAATGATGGGCACTGATCAGGCTGCAATGATGGACATTGATCAGGCTGCATTGATGGGCACTGATCAGGCTGTATTCATAGGCACTGACCCTTATTTTGCTTCAAAGTTCTTTATTTAAAATGTGCCTTTTTTTCCTGAAACCTCCCTCTTAAAGTTAAGGTGCGTTTTATACGCCTATAAATATAGTAATATGAAATTATGAGCTAATGACATCAAAGCAGTAAACAACAATGGAAATTGTGTATAAGCTCCCTGAGCTTCGACCTTCAGTCAATCGAGCCTATACCTAGACCAAAGTCAGGCTAAGTCAGTAGGGATAGTTCCGTCAAGCATTACTGCGCGGGTCTTTTCCCTGCTGATCGGCAACCTAGTTGCGAGTTCTCTCTTCTTTTTATTAGTTCATATGGTCACTGCAGCCTCTCTTGGAGTGTATCAGTAAATTACATGGGCAATTCAGTTCACTGACCTTACTTAATGTTTTCTCTTTCCCAGGTTTGGGGCCTTTCTAGTTTTTGTTCTCGGGCAGCCTTCGGTGATTCTTACTAAGGGGGTACTGGGGACTGGTGGATTCGGCCACAGCGTGATTCCTATTGGGGTGGCAGATCCCCACTCCCCTCTTCTACCACCCGCTCAGCCTAGATCACCCTTTGCTGCATACTATGCCTTTTATAATTATTAGGATGTTTTCTCAGACTTTTGGCACATACTATTTTTAACAAATATGTATAATGCTTGTTGGACTCTTCTGCAATTTTTTAGTTTTATTTTTATTTTATTTTTTTTAATTGCTTGGTCATTACTATGGCCTTGTTGGTCGACTCAGGATTGATGACCTTCGATATATCTTGTTGTTTCCTAATGCAATTCTGTCTTCTTTTGTTATGAAAATAAAATATATCGAAACGAAAATTGTATAAAAAGAAAAAAAGTAAAAGTAAGGCAGTGCTTTATCACATAAATAAAATATATACACATATATATATATATATATAGAGAGAGAGAGAGAGAGAGAGAGAGAGAGAGAGAGAGAGACTTATGAACGCCCGACCTACGAACATCCCCTACTTACGAACGGGGCGCTGCGGGGACCCTCCGCCATTTTCCGCCGTCCTCCGGCCGCTCTGCGCATGTGTGGCCAGACGGAGCCTCGGAAAATGACGGCAATGACGGTAATTAATACCTCCATGTAAGTTAGTATATGTTGGAGAGACTACACAAAAGACAGAACATTGGTCATCCATCAGGAACAAACAACCGGGTTTACCTGTTCCTAAGCACTATATATAATATGGAAGTAGTGATACAGATTTAGAATTTATGGTTTTGGAGGAGATAGGTAGAGACAAAAGGGGAGGTGATAGGATCCTGTAGATGAAACAGCGGAGGTCGTGTGAAAAAAAATAATTAACTCTTTACATCCATATGGTTTAAACAAAGATTGCGATATACCGTATATACTCGAATATAAGCCAAGATTTTCAGACCCTTTTTTAGGTCTGAAAGTCCACCTCTCGGCTTATATATTCGAGTCACCGCTGTCTGCCTACATGAACAGCTTGTCATGCAGACAGACAGCGGTGTTCAAAAGCCGCGCCGCCTCCTCCCGCCCGTCCGTGATAGGCGGACACTAATTTTCCCAGCAGTGCAGTGTTCCGCCTATCACGGATGGCCTGTCATTCTCATCTCATGGACGAGGATGAGAGGATATCCGTAATAGGCGGAACACTGAACACTGACTGCTGGGAAAAAAGTGTTCCTCTATCACGGACGAGGAGGCGCGGCTTTTAAATTTTAATGGCGCCTGTAATACACGCTGTGTGGAGGACAGAGCGGGACCGGACCCCGGACCCAGGACCCAGGACTGAGGACCGAGGACGGAGGACCCAGGACACAGGACCCAGGACCCCGGACCCACGGATCGGCGGATCGACACAGGTAGGCTGCAATGGGGACACGGGCTGCAATGGGGACACGGGGGTCTGTACAGGGGACATGCAGATGGGCATTGCTGACCCTTTTTCCACTTACAGTAGCTGCTGCATTTTTGCCCCTCGGCTTTTACACGGGTCAATACGTTTCCCCATTTTTTTGTGGTGATTTAGGGGCCTCGGCTTATACTCGGGACAGCCTATACTCGAGTATATACGATATATATTGTGTTTTAGATGTATACATGCAGCTTAATGAAGGACATGTGCTCTCCGAAACTGTACAGTCGCTTGTAACTTTTATATGCATGAAGATTGAAGTAAAATAATTCAACTTTAACTGATATTGCATCTCCAATTTCTTGATATATATCTATATATACAGGGGGTCCCTGAGTTACGAACTCGTTTGTTCGTAAGTCGGCCGCACATGTGCAGACCGACATTTCCGGACAATTACCGTCATTGCCGTCATTTTCCGAGGCTCCGTCTGGCCACGCATGTGCAGAGCGGCCGGAGGACGGCGGAAAATGGCGGAGGGTCCCCGCAGCGCCCCGTTCGTAAGTAGGGGATGTTCGTAGGTCGGGCGTTCATAAGTCTCTCTCTCTCTCTCTCTCTCTCTCTCTCTATATATATATATATATATATGTGTATATATTTTATTTATGTGATAAAGCACTGCCTTACTTTTACTTTTTTTCTTTTTATACACAATTTTCGTTTCGATATATTTTATTTTCATAACAAAAGAAGACAGAATTGCATTAGGAAACAACAAGATATATCGAAGGTCATCAATCCTGAGTCGACCAACAAGGCCATAGTAATGACCAAGCAATTAAAAAAAATAAAATAAAAATAAAACTAAAAAATTGCAGAAGAGTCCAACAAGCATTATACATATTTGTTAAAAATAGTATGTGCCAAAAGTCTGAGAAAACATCCTAATAATTATAAAAGGCATAGTATGCAGCAAAGGGTGATCTAGGCTGAGCGGGTGGTAGAAGAGGGGAGTGGGGATCTGCCACCCCAATAGGAATCACGCTGTGGCCGAATCCACCAGTCCCCAGTACCCCCTTAGTAAGAATCACCGAAGGCTGCCCGAGAACAAAAACTAGAAAGGCCCCAAACCTGGGAAAGAGAAAACATTAAGTAAGGTCAGTGAACTGAATTGCCCATGTAATTTACTGATACACTCCAAGAGAGGCTGCAGTGACCATATGAACTAATAAAAAGAAGAGAGAACTCGCAACTAGGTTGCCGATCAGCAGGGAAAAGACCCGCACAGTAATGCTTGACGGAACTATCCCTACTGACTTAGCCTGACTTTGGTCTAGGTATAGGCTCGATTGACTGAAGGTCGAAGCTCAGGGAGCTTATACACAATTTTCATTGTTGTTTACTGCTTTGATGTCATTAGCTCATAATTTCATATTACTATATTTATAGGCATATAAAACGCACCTTAACTTTAAGAGGGAGGTTTCAGGAAAAAAAGGCACATTTTAAATAAAGAACTTTGAAGCAAAATAAGGGTCAGTGCCTATGAATACAGCCTGATCAGTGCCCATCAATGCAGCCTGATCAATGTCCATCATTGCAGCCTGATCAGTGCCCATCATTGCAGCCTGTTTAGTGCCCATCTTTAGCCTCCAATATGCCCATCATTGCAGCTTGTTTAGTGCCCATCTGCAGCCTTTAATATGCCCATCATTGTAGTCTAATCAGTGCCCACCTTTAGCTCTAATATGCCCATCATTAAAGCCTGTTTAGTGCCCATCTGCAGCCTCTAATATGTCCATTATTGCAGCCTGTTTTGTGCCCATCTACAGCCTCTAATATGCCCATAATTGTAGTCTAATCAGTGCCCACCTTTAGCCTCTAATATGCCCATCATTAAAGCCTGTTTAGTGCCCATCTGCAGCCTCTAATATGTCCATTATTGCAGCCTGTTTAGTGCCCATCTACAGCCTCTAATATGCCCACCATTACAGCCTGTTTAGTGCCCATCTGCAGCCTCTAATATGCACATCATTGCAGCCTGTTTAGTTCCCATCTGCAGCATCTAATATGTCCATTATTGCAGCCTGTTTAGTGCCCATCTGCAGCCTCTAATATGCCCATCACTGCAGCCTGTTTAGTGCCCATCTGCAGCCTGTAAAATGCACATCATTGCAGCCTTTTTAGTGCCCATCTGCAGCCTCTAAAATGCACACCATTGCAGCCTGTTTAGTGCCCATCTGCAGCCTCTAATATGCCCATCATTACAGCCTGCTTAGTGTCCAAATGCAGCCTCACCTTTGCCGATCATTGCAGCCTCGCCAATGCTGAATTACACAGATCCACGATCTCCTGTGTACCCGGCGCTCAGTCACTCACAGTCCCGCCCGGCTCATATGATAGACAGAACAGTGGTCCAATGCCAGGCCAGGGGGGCAGGACTGTGTGTGACTGAGCGCCCGGTACACAGGAGATTGTGGCTCTGTGTAATCCAGTGGCGCTCATTCCCTCCTTCCACTCCGAGGCAGCAGGAATCGGCGTATAACACGCACACACAAAAGGTGTGTGTTATACGCTGATAAATATGATAATTTAACTACTTCCCATCCGGCCACTGTATATATACGGCCGTGTGGGAGCCGTCTACTTCTGATCGGACGTTCCGGAACGTCCTTCAGAAGTAACGGGATTGCGCGTGTCACCCGGACACGGCGCATCTCGGATCGGCAGGAGGGCTCTGTGATTGGCCCTCCTGATCACATGACGGCCGTGTCCAATCACAGCCATCCTGTGATGTAAGCAAACAGCCGGTTGCTAGGCAATCGGCTCTCCTCTCCTCACACGGAAGTCGTCAGTGAGGAGAGGAGAGCGGATCGCTGCAGCCGGCTGGTGATCAGTGAGTATTAGCTGTTTTTTTACTCACTGATCACCAGTCTAGTGTCAAAAAACACAGTAAAACACACATGTCCCCACACATGTCCCCAAAACATACATGTCCCCAAAACACACATGTCCCCAAATAATAAAAACCCATGTCCCCCACATATGTCCCAGTAAAATCACATGGGCCAATGATTATCTGCACACATATGTCCGTGATCACCTGCACACATCTGTACATGATCATTTGCGTACATATGTCGGTGATCACGCGAACCAATTATTATACACTTAACGGAATTTTTTTTACTAAAAACATGTAGCAGAATACATTTTGGCTTAAATTTATGAAAAAATTCGATTTTATTGGATGTCGTTTAAAAAAGAAAGGAGACAATATTGTTTTTTTTCAAAATTTCCGCTATTTTTTCGCTTATATCGCAAAAAATTAAAAACGGAGTCGTGAATATATACCACCAAACTAAAGCTCTATTTGTGCAAACAAAATGATAAAAATTTCATTTGGTTACAGCATTGCATGACCGCGCAATTGTCATTGAAAGAGTGAGAGCGCTGAAAGCTGAAAATTGGTCTGGGAAGGAAGGGGGCGAAAGTGCCCAGTATTGTAGTGGTTAAAATAGACCAATAACATAAGGATATAGAATCAATAAATCATCACTTCTGAAGGTAATTTACCTTTGTTGCTCACCAACCCTACAGCACACATTCATTTGATTAAAGATAAAATTATACTTTGGGTTACTCTGAATCAACAGAATATTTAGCAGGGGGGTGAAAGCAAATATTACAATTAGATCAACCAAATTCCATAAATAGTAGCTTAGCATGTTTGAACAATTTTCTAAAAACATCATTAAAAAATAAAAAAGTTCATAAATCAGGAGACACACCAGTGTTTTTACAACCTCTTGAACCCCTTTAGTACCGTTAGAGGAGCCCGCGGTTCGGCTCATTTTACGAACGTGCAACAGAAGGGATAGTGCAGTGAATGCGGTGATCAATGTCCCAACCCCAAAAGACACAAATACACTGAATTTTAAAAAATCTCTAGGTGTAGTTTGGTTTGAGTTTCTTGTTATGTTGGATGAACCTAAATCCGAGCTGATATTTAGGCTGCTATAGAAAATGTCCATTGATATAAAAAAAAAGCTTCCACACAAGGAGAACGCTTGAATAATCAGTATCGTACTCTGGATTATGACATCGATCTTTCTCTTCACCAAGGAGAAGATACGGGATTGGAACTGTATAATTTTAATGAAATAGAAAAAACAAAGGCAAGACAACATCCATGGGCAAGAGGTTCCTCCGTACGAGTCCAAGAAGCGTATAATAATTTGTGGATAGAAATCCAGAGTAAAATAAAAAACTTCAGTGATTATATAATGGGGCAACACAGCTGAAAAGCATATATTGGAAAAGCTCAGAGCACACAATATTTTGTCCAATGTTTTTAAAGTTCTCCCTTTAAAAAGGCCTCCTAAACTGGTGATCATGATGAACAAACTGGAGCCTACACCAAATAAAGTTTCAAGGGCATAAATGAAAAGACAAATGGCTGATCCTACATCCAGATCCATGGCTGGTAGAAGAATTGGACTTTATTTAGGAGGTCCCCAGAAGAGTCCAACACAGCGATCAGTACCTAGTCCACCTTCCGTTGTGTAGTCCCGGACAGATGATGTGTGTCAGCCTTTCTCGGTTGGATATAAGAAGGCGGTGATTCTGCGGTATGTGATGTACAGAGATGAATTTGCATACATTCAAAGTACAGGGTTATAGATTTTCTTTTTGACGCAGAAACAATTTCTCTGAGAAGTATTTTTAAAGCTGAATCAACAGACTCCTGTAGATATGCTGAAAGTATTTTGTAAACGTATTACGCCTTGTTTAACCATTTGCCATCTGTATAACTTACATACAGATACTCCTCGTTTAAAGCGGGGCTCCACTGCCCCTAACGTTTTTTTTTTTAAAAGCCCTTAAAAGCCCTTAAAAGCCCTTAATAAACATTATACGTTGTGCCTTTCATTTTTTCTATGAAAATATGACATTAGAAAGAACCTGTTCTCCATCTTGGCTGTGGGCGAGTGAAATCTCTTCCTGGATTTCACTGACGCCCATTCATTGAAATCTCGCGCATGTGCCGTCATCAGCTCCTGTTGCCATCACAACGGCGGCGGCGTCGAAAGTCCCGCCCCGTTGTGAGAGCAGAGAATCATCGAGGTGAGAGCGCAAGTCTCGCGCAATCTCGGGCCAGGCAGCCGCACTGACTCCTGGGAGCTATGACACAAGCTCCCAGGAGACAGTGCGGGCTAGGGGATATTACGAAATAGCCGTAATATCCCCGCCCATATCCGAGGGACCATTAACCAGGAAGCGATGGATGCCAAGAAGAACAGCTAAAGGTAAGTTTAAAAAAAAAACTGCTGTTTCGGATCGAGGAAGGTGAGTACTTTTTTTTTTATATGGTTCAAAACGGGTGGCGCTCCGCTTTAACGACTTACCTGTTCAACGACCACTCGGACTTACAACCAGCTCTCCCCATTTAAAGTGGTTGTAAACCTTTACAGACCACTTTTTACTACAGGTAAGCCTATAATTAGGGATGATCCGAACACCCCCCCGGTTCGGTTCGCAGCAGAACATGCGAACAGGCAAATAATTTGTTCGAACGCGCAAACACCGTTAATGTCTATGGGACACGAACATGTCAAATCAAAAGTGTGAATTTTAAAGGCTTATATGCAAGTTATTGTCATAAAAAGTGTTTGGGGACCCGGGTCATGTATCAAAAAAAAAAACTTTTTAAAAAACAGCTGTTTTTTCGGGAGCAGTGATTTTAATAATGCTTAACCACATGCCGACCGGGCCATAGCTGAAAGACGGCTACAGCGTGGTCCGCTTATTCTGGATAGACGTCCTACAGACGTCCTCCCAGAAACTTGCTCCCACGCGCCCCCTGAGGCACGCACTCGGGAACATCCGGATCACGGTAAACAGCCACTGATAACGGCCGTTTACCACGTGATCGCTCCATCAAATGACGGAGCGATCACATGTACACAAACTGGCGTCACGTCATGACACCGGTTCCTCTCTCCCCTCCGATCGGTAAAGTGAGAGGGGAGAAGCGGAAAGGGGGAGAGACGGGACCAGCGCTGTGGGCTGGATGTGTAGTGCCCACAGCGCTGTTCAGTGCCTGCAATGTGCAATACACTGCCACCACTGTGCAATACTCTGCCACCACTGTGCAATACTCTGCCACCACTGTGCAATGCTCTGCCACCACTGTGCAATACTCTGCAACCACTGTGCAATGCTCTGCCCCCACTGTGCAATACTCTGCAACCACTGTGCAATGCTCTGCAACCACTGTGCAATGCTCTGCAACCGCTGTGCATTGCTCTGCCACCACTGTGCAATACTCTGCCCCCACTGTGCAATACTCTGCCACCACTGTGCAATGCTCTGCAACCGCTGTGCATTGCTCTGCCACCACTGTGCAATACTCTGCCACCACTGTGCAATGCTCTGCCCCCACCGTGCAATACTCTGCAACCACTGTGCAATGCTCTGCAACCACTGTGCAATGCTCTGCCACCACTGTGCAATACTCTGCCACCACTGTGCAATGCTCTGCCCCCACTGTGCAATACTCTGCAACCACTGTGCAATGCTCTGCCACCACTGTGCAATGCTCTGAAACCGCTGTGCAATAATCTGCAACCGCTGTGCAATAATCTGCAACCACTGTGCAATGCTCTGCAACCACTGTGCAATGCTCTGCCACCACTGTGCAATGCTCTGCCACCACTGTGCAATACTCTACCAATACTGTGCAACACTGTAATACTCTGCCAATACTCGCCAATACTCTGCAATCATTTTTAATAGAAACAAAGAATTTTTTTTTTTTTTACCGAATTTTCAGTATTTTTTGATTTATAGCGCAAAAAATAAAAAACCCAGCGGTGATTAAATACCACCAAAGAAAGCTCTATTTCTGTGAAAAAAAAGGACACAAAATTAATTTGGGTACAGTGTTGCATGACTGAGTAATTGTCATTCAAATTGTGAGAGCACCGAAAGCTGAAAATTGGTCTGGTTAGGAAGGGGATTTAAGTGGTTAAGGTGAAAAAATAAAAGTGAAATATTCCTTTAAATTTCGTACCTGGGGGGTGTCTATAGTATGCCTGTAAAGGGGCACTTTTTTCCCATGTTTACCAACAGACACATTGATCAGTCATCTTCAGGTTTAGGTGGATGCAAAGGGAAGCAGCATAGGTGCAAATATTACCTATGACAGGACAGAGAAGAGATGTTCAGATGAGGCAGAGAAAAAGTGCCCACTTTATCAAAGACACTTACTTTATTGAACAAAGCCCAGCCTAGTCCACCCCAAGGTGAGTATTATATGCTGTTTAAAACTCTAAAGCCCCATACACACGCGCGGACAATCCGTGGACCAGGTCCGTCGGACCATGTCCGTCGTACTTTGTCCGATGTTGGTTTTGCGTACACACGATCGGACAAAGTTGTCGGAAAATCCGATCATTCTGAACGTGGTGACGTTTGTTGCCTACGACGGGACTACGTAGAGGCTAGTAGCCAATAGCTTTGGTCTTGTAATGTGATCTGAGCATTCGTAGCACTTTGTCCGGTCGGACAAGCGTACACACGCTCGGATTTGGTGTGATCGGACCGGGTTGAAGGGAAATCTTTCCAGCAGGAGATAAGACTTTGTCCGACGGACAAACCGACGAACACTGTCCGATGGTGCATACACACGGTCTGATTTTTCAACAACCTTGTCCGATCGGACCAAATTGATGAAAAAGTCCGACCGTGTGTATGGGGCTTTAGGTGTGTACCTTTATCTATATGGGTGTTGTATTAGTGTGTATTAATGTTTCTTTATACACTATTATGCCGCGTACACATGACAGGACTTTCCGGCAAACTAGGTCCGATGGGATTAGTCCGTCGGACAATCTGATCATGTGTGGGCTAATCCGTTCATTTTTCAGGAAAAAATTCAGGTGGACCTATAAATAGAACATGTTTCAAATCTATCCGACAGACTCAATTCCGACGGACTCAAATCGGGAAAACTGTTCGTCTGTGTGCTGGTCCGACATACCAAATACGACGCAAGGGCAGCTATTGGCTACTGGCTATTTTTTGTCCCGTTTATGTCACCACGCTCGAACAAACGGACTTCCGACCGGACCTAGTCCGTTCGTATGTGGCCAAGTCCGTTCGTTCAGAAAGTCCGTTGGAACTCTGCCGAAAGACTGTCGGACCTAGTTTGCCGGAAAGACCAGTCGCGTGTAAGCGGCATTAGAGGTCAATTTATAAAACAGCAGTGTGACCTGCAGCAAAAATCCTGACAGCACATGGGCAACCAATAGGCAAACATTACATAAATTATAGACAGCGCTTGCTCCACCTAGTCTTAAAGTAAATAAGTAGTGCTAAATTATTCAATATCTATTACTAAACCTTACCATAAACCAACTGGTGCTAGTGAATTAATTAAATCAATAAATTTGGTTCGGTTTCAAGGGACCTATACTAACTGCAGTTCTAGCTCTGTACTCATGCCCATCAGCACAGGTGTACACCTCAGGTCTATTATGCCTTCAGCATATCCAAAGGGACTCGCTAGGGTTGCCCCTATCTCCGACCAGCTTTAACCTAATGATAGAGCCCTTGGCAGAAGCAATGAGAACCGACTCCTCAATCACAGGTTTCCAGTTTGGTTCCAATATGCATACTTTAACCACCTCAATCCCGGGCACCTTCCTGCCCAGACCAATTTTCAGCTTTCAGCGCTCTCACATTTTGAATGACAATTGCTAAGTCATGGAACACTGTACCCATATGAAATTTGCATCTTTTCACACAAATAAAGCTTTCTTTTGGTGGTATTTAATCACTAGTGGGTTTTTTTATTTTGTGTGCTATAAATAAAAAAAGACCGTAAATTTTGTGAAAAAAAAAAATGCTTTTTTCTTTGTTTCTGTCATAAAATTTAGCAAATTAGTAATTTTTCTTCATAAATTTTGGCCAAAATTTATACTGCTACATATCTTTGGTAAAAATAACCCAAACTAGTGTATATTATTTGGTCTTTGTTAAAGTTAGAGAGTCTACAAACTATGGTGCCAATCACTGAAAATTGATCACATCTGATCAGGCCTGCAGTACATTAGGTCTATCTCATTTCTTGAGACACTAACAAGTCAGGAAAGTACAAATATCCCCCAAATGACCCATTTTTAGAAGTAGACATTCCAGTGTATTAAGTAAGTAGCATGGTGAGTTTTTTTAAGTTGTAATTCTTTCCCACAATTCTTTACAAAATTAAGATTTATTTTTTATTTTTTTTAAAATTGTAAAATTATCAGGTTATTTCTCACACACAGCATATGCATACAACAAATTAAACCCCAAAACACATTCTGCTGCTCATCCTGAGTATGGTGATACCACGTGTGTGAGACTTTTACACAGCCTGGCCACATACAAAGGCCCAACATTGAAGTAGCACCTTCAGGCGTTCCATGAGCATAAATGACACATCTCATTTCTCAACCACCTATTACACTTTTGAAGACCCTGGAGCACCAGGACAATGGAATTGCCCACAAAATGACTCCATTTTGGAAAGCTAACACCCCAAACGTATAATCTATGAGGCATAATGAGTCTTTTGAATATTTCATTTATTTCCAGAAGTTTTTGGAAAATGTGGAAAAAAAAAAAACATTTTATTTTACACAAAGTTGTTAATTTATAAGATATTCCTAACATATATTGAAGTAGTACCTTCAGGCGTTCTAGGAGCATACATTACACATCTCATTTCATTCCTACTAATAACACTTTTGAAGGTCCTTGAGCACCAAGACAGTGGAATTAACCACAAAATTACCCCATTTTGGAATGCAAACACCCCAACGTATATTTTATGAGGCATGGGCTGCAGATTGGTACTCGGGTACTCTGATGGGCTGCAGATAGGTACTCGGGTACTCTGATTGGCTGGAGACCGGTACTCGGGTAACTTGATGAGCTGCAGATAGGTACTCGGGTACTCTGATGGGCTGGTGGCAGGTACTCGGATACTCTGATGGGCTGGTGACAGGTACTCAGGTACTCCGATGGCCTGGTGGCAGGTACTTGGGTACTCTGATGGGCTACAGATAGGTACTCAGGTACTCTGATGAGCTGGTGACAGGTACTCTGAAGGGTGCTGACAGGTACTCAAATGGACTGTGCCAGGTGCTCAGGTACTCTGTACTCATATGAACTGTGAGAGGTACTCTAGTAATTGGGTACTCAGGTGAACTGTGACAGGTACTCAAATGGACTCTGACAGGTACTCAGGTACTCGGTACTCAGATGAACTGTGACAGATACTCAGGTACTCGCCTACTCAGATGGACTGTGACAGGTACTCAGGTACTCGGGTACTCGTATGGCCGGTGACAGGTACTTTGATGGGTGGTGACAGGTGCTCAGGTACTCATATTGGATTGTGACAGGTACTCAGGTACTTAGATGGACTGTGACAGGTACACAGGTACTCGAGTACTCAGATTAACTGTAACAGGTACTCGGGTACTCAGATGGACTGTGACAGGTACTCAGGTACTCTGGTACTCAGATGGACTGTGACAGGTACTTTGAGGGGTGGTGACAGGTCCTCTTTATTGGGGCAGGTGCTCAGGTACTCAGATGGACTGTGACAGGTACTCAGGTACTCAGCTGGACAGTGACAGGTATACAGGTACTCGGATGGACAGTGACAGGTACACAGGTACTCTGGTACTCAGATTAACTGTAACAGGTACTCGGGTACTCAGATGGACTGTGACAGGTACTCGGGTACTCCAGTACTGAGATTAAATGTGACAGGTACACGGGTACTCCAGTACTGAGATGAACTGTGATAGGTACTCAGGTACTCCGGTGCTCAGATGAACTGTGACAAGTACTTGGGTACTCAGCTGAACTGTGACAGGTACTCGGGTACTCAGATGGACTGTGACAGGTACTTTGATGGGTGGTGACAGGTCCTCTTTATTGGGGGGCAATCAGTGTAATTGGTGTACACTGTAAGCAGTAACAAGATGTTACCGCAATCTCCTTCTCACACACGATCGGTGTGTGAGGAGGAGAAGCCAGTAACATCTCATTACTGCTCTGTGTTTACATTCAGTGATCGGCTGTGAAAGGATCACAGCCGATCACATGGTAAACAGCCACCGGCCAATGGTTATTTACCAGCATCGGCGATGAGCAGTGTTCCCGGGAACATGCTGCCACCAACATGCATGTGCAGCGCGCTCACGATCGCATGTATGCACCGTGCAAAGTGGGGAGGTACCATCTGTGATCAGCCGTGACTTCATCACGGCTGATCACATGGTAAACAGCCATGCCTAATGGCTGTTCACCCCCCCAAGGTGATGAGCAGTGTGTCTCTGTGACACGCCGCCACCAACAGTACAGGGCTGTGCACACACGATCGCGTGCATGCCCTGTTTAAATGGACGGACGTCATATGATGCCGGCCTAGAACAAGAGCCGCGCCACCTGGCCGTCATATGACAGTCGACGGGCGGCAAGCAGATAAACTTGTTTGACGTTGTCATTCTCCTCTTGACAAACCTGCTCACCTCTCTAGTAAAAGCACCAGACCAGGGACTCCAATGCAGAGGTGTGTTTTTTTTTTTTTTTTTGGAACACCTGATTAGAGGCAGAGGCTCTAAAAGGCTTCAAAAAAGGGTGAGGTCGGAGCACAGAGCCCACCCAGTTGTGTGACGATAAGCAAATTAATTTTTGCTATCATCACACTAAAGTTCCTCCCCCAATCAGGAGGCAGGTCTGTGAGACCTGTTTCCCGATTGGCCAAAGCATCAGGTGATCCTATTGGATGCCTTGCACTTTAGCGGAAGACACATGGCGGAGGAAGCTGGAGGAGCGGACACCGGAGCGGCGGCGGCCGCTGCCCGCGCTCCAGGAGAGGATACCGCAGCCCCGCCACACAAGCAGGTAAGGCTGGTATATACTGTATCTACTTTAGAGTTCTTTATTAAAAGTAGCAATTTTCTTGCATGCATACTAATGAGCTTCATTTTAGGGGAATTAGGTGCCATTCAAGTAACACTCACTCCATGAGTTATAGATAAAGTATTCCTGAGAGGATTCTAAAGCAGAAATACCATCATGGTCTTTCTTATATTTTCTCCCACAATTCTTTGCAAAATTAAGATGTATTTTTTTATTTTTTACAAAATTGTCTTATTATCAGGTTATTTCTCCCACACAGGATATGCATTCAACAAATTACACCCCAAAATACAATCTGCTACTCCTCCTGAGTATGGCGATACCACATGTGTGAGACTTTTACACAGCCTGGCCACTAGAAATGTGCACAATAGAAACATTTGTTTATTTTCGTTTCGTTTCTTTCGTTTCCGTTGATTCGTAACGATTCGTAAGTCGTCGGTGTTCGTATTCGTAACGATACGTATTTTCGTAAGAGTTATTTTTTCGTTGATTCGTTTTTTGAAATTTGGACGCATTCGTATTTTCGTAGATTTAGTTGCATTCGTACTTTCGTTAGATTGATTTATTCGTACTTTCGTAACATTGTTTTTGTAGATTCGTAATCGGAGCATAATTCATAATTTTATGTAATGTGTATGCTATTATTACATTTTAAGAGACACGGAAAATTACGAATCGGAAAAAAAAGTTACGAATGTACAATTTTTTTCATTCAATCCATTCGAAGCACCTTAAGCAGCGCCATTGTAAGAGACACGGAAAATTACGAATCGAAAAAAAAAAAAGTTACGAATGTACGAATTTTTTCGTTTAATCCATTCGAAGCACGTTAAGCAGCGCCATTGTAAGAGACACGGAAAATTACGAATCGAAAAAAAAAGTTACGAATGTACAAATTTTTTCGTTCAATCCATTGGAAGCACGTTAAGCAGCGCCATTGTAAGGGACACGGAAAATTACCAATTCAACAAAAAAAAAAGTTACGAATGTACGAATTTTTTCGTTCAATCCATTCGAAGCACGTTAAGCAGCGCCATTGTAAGAGACACGGAAAATTACGAATCGAAAAAAAAAGTTACGAATGTACGAATTTTTTCGTTCAATCCATTCGAAGCACGTTAAGCAGCGCCATTGTAAGAGACACGCAAAATTACGAATCGAAAAAAAAAGTTACAAATGTACAAATTTTTTCATTCAATCCATTCGAAGCACGTTAAGCAGCGCCATTGTAAGAGACACGGAAAATTACCAATTCAACAAAAAAAAAGTTACGAATGTACGAATTGTTTCGTTCATTTTGATTTTCGTTGTTCCTGTTTTCGTTTTTCGGATTTTCTTCTTTCGTAGTTTCGTTGTTTCTAATTTGGTTACTTCGGATTTTCGTTGTTTTTCTGATTCGTTCGATTCGAACATTCGTTATTCGTTAAAAATTTTAGCGAATCGTTCGTTCATTCGTACGATAACGAATGAACGAATATAACGAATTTTATCTAAAAACGAAAAAAAAACAAAAACAAATTGCACATGTCTACTGGCCACATACAGAGGCCCAACATTGAAGTAGCACCTTCATGAGCATAAATGACACATCTCATTTCTCAACCACCTGTTACACTTTTGAAGACCCTGGAGCACCAGGACAATGGAATTGCCCACAAAATGACCCCATTTTGAAAAGCTAACATCCCAACGTATAATCTATGAGGCATAAAGAGTCTTTTGAATGGTTAATTTATTTCCAGAAGTTTTTGGAAAATGTGGAAAAAAAAAAAACACATGTTATTTTACACAAAGTTGTCAATGTATAATATATTTCTAACACATAGCATGTATATAGCAAAAATTACACCCCAAAACACATTCTGCTACTCATCCTGAGTATAGAGGAGTATACTCATCTCCTCCAAGGTGATGGATTATGAGTTCATGATTTTCACATGTACCAATAAAGCACACAGTACAGACCTCCAAATGTACTTTATTTATAGTCATGACAGTATCCAGGATGTTGACTTCTCATAGTATTCCTACAAACAATTGTCAAATGCAAATAACACAAAACCTTATTCAAACACAGTACCATTGCAAAGGTTCCTACAGAAAGTAAAACACAAAACCATCTACTATTAACAAAAACATCAAACATAACTGCACATAAATTCACTGCAAAAAACTAAAATATATTATAATGAAAACTTTATATAGATGACTTATAATTAACCACTTCAATACCGGGCACTTTCACCCCCTTTCTGCCCAGGCCAATTTTCAGCTTTCGGGGCTGTAACATTTTGAATGGCAATTGCGCGGTCATACAACAATGTACCCAAACATTTTTTTTTCATTTTTTCCCCACAAATAGAGCTTTCTTTTGGTGGTATTTGGTCACCACTGGGGTTTTTATTTTTTGCGCTCCAAATAAAAAAATCAGAAAATCTTGAAAAAAAAAGGTTTTCTTAATTTCTGTTATGCCGCGTACACACGGTCGGAATTCTCGTCGGAAAAAGCTCTGATGGTTTTCCCTGTCGGAATTCCGACGGAATTTCGCTCAAACTGTCTTGCCTACACACGGTCACACCAAATTCCGATGGTCAATAACACCACGCCTTAAAAAACGTCCAATTGCACTATAAAAGGGAAGTTTAATGCTTCTGAGCATGCGTCGAATTGTTTCCGAGCATGCGTCAGAATTTTGCGTGTCGGAATTGCATACACACGATCGGAAGATCCGATAGAAAGGTTTTCTGTCTGAAAAATTAAGAACAGGTTCTCAATCCAAAGTCCGTCGGAAATTCCGACAGAAAAAGACCAATGGGCATACACACGGTCGGAAAATCAGATAAAAAGCTCCCATCAGACTGTTTCCATCAGAAATTCCGACCGTGTGTACGCGGCATTACAAATCTTTGTAAATAAGTACGTTTTCTCCTTCACTGATGAGTACTGATGAGGCTACACTGATTGGCACTGATGAGGTGGCACTGATGATGAGGCACTGATGGGCACTCATGATGGGCACTGACATGCAGCACTGTTGGGCACTGATAGGCACTCATAGGTGGCACTGATGGGCACTGATAGGCACTCATAGGTGGCACTGATGGGCACTGATAGGCGGCACTGATGGGCACTGATAGGCAGCACTGACCAGGAGGGACTGACAGGCAATCACTATTGGGCACAGTGTGTCATCCTAATGGGCACTGATTTGCACTGATTGTCATCCCTGGTGGGCTCAACTGGTGGTCTTCAGTCGGCATCCTCCAAGGGTCTGAACTGATAATCAATGCGCTCATTATCAGCGCAGACCTCCCCCCTGTCAGGAGAGCAGCCGATCGCCTCTCGAGTGGAGGATAAGCTGATAAATGACTGTGATCAGCTGTGATTGGAAACACATGATCACATGGTAAAGAGCCTCTTTACCAGGATCAGAGATGTGGTGTGTTAGACTGACACACCACGCCACTGATCGCAACTCTGCGCTCCACTGCGGGCGCGCACTAGCGACTTATCCTGCTGGACGTCATATGACGTCCAGTCAGGATAACTTAATCACTTTGCAAACATAATTTTTATATATGGCAGGCAGAAAGTGGTTAACTATTGGCTGCTGTAATTATTTGGCATTAACATAATAATATACCAATACATGTGCTCTAAAAGCACCAATTGGTATCATTATAATGAGCGTGTGAAGAATATTAACCCCTTCCTGCTGACCATATGCAAATTTGCAGCCTCGGCTTGAAGGGGTTTTGCCGGGGTGATGTCTTCAGCTGTACGCACCACCCCAATACCGTTTTTTAGGTTTTATGGGATAACAACCGATGCGGCTAAGAAGCCGCTCGGCGGTTAACCCAAGCAGTGGGAGGGTACATTACCCCCTCCCACTGCTTTCCGCGGATCTCCCAGGCTCACCCATCCTAACTGGAGACCCGAGCCACCAGCCGGGATGCCGCTGAGACCCAAATTGGCTTTGATCGTGTCTCGGATCTAGTTACCCGGAATCGATGTTATGACATCACTTCCGGGTTTACAAAAGACTTAAAGGCGCCAAAAAAAATAACATTATTTAAAACAATGAGGCAAAATGAGCAAATGAGGGGATGAGACAAAATAGTCGGTGAAACATGCTCCCTGGAAAGCCAAGGGACGTAATGTAAATCTGAATGACTTTAGCCCACTCACGCTAGGTGGACCGCCTAATAACAGTGCTGTAGATCAGGGAGGCCAATTCCTCCACTGGCTTTAGGGGGTGTAATTTTTTCTATGTACATGTTATGTTTTAGAAATATCTTATACATAGGCAACTTTGTGTAAAAAGAATGTGTTTTCATTTTCTTTCCACATTTTCCAAAGACTTGTGGAAAGAAATGACATGTTCAAAAGAATCAAAATTACCTTCCATAAAAGGGTAGTTTTGGAGGTATTTGTACTTTCCTGGCTTGTTAGGGTCTCAAGAAATGAGAGAGGCCATCAGTACATCAGATGTGATCAATTTTCAGAGATTGGCACCATAGCTTGTAGACTCTATAACTTTCACAATGACCAAATAATATATACTGATTTTGGTTATTTTTTTTTTACCAAAGATATGTAGCAGTATAAATAAATGTTGGCCAAAATCTATGCAGAAAAATTACTAAATTTGTAAAATTTTATAACCAAAACAAAAAAAAAGATTTTTTTTACCAAATTTTTGGTCTTTTTTCATTTATAGCGCAGAAAAAAAAAACAGTGATGACCAAATAAAACCAAAAGAAAGCTCTATTTGTGTGAAACAAAATGACAAGAATTTCATATGGGCACAGTGTTGCATGACTGGGTAATTGTCATTCAAAATGTGAGAGCACCGAAAGCTGAAAATTGGTCTGGTTAGGAAGAGGGTTTATGTGCCCAGTGGGCAGGTGGTTAATTAAAAAAAAAAAAAAACTTGTGTATTGGTGATGTATAATGCCATATTTTTGTGTGTCCACTGCTGGTGGAATAGTTTCAACTTTCTGTGCATGAAATTAGACCCCTCTTTGAGGGTAGGATTGCACCCCTTTCTGTTGGTGGAATAGTGCTCCTTCCTGTGGGTGTTCTGTGGGTTGAATTAGGCTCTCAGTGGGCGGAATGCCCCTTTCTGAGGGTTTTAATAGGCCCCTCTTTCTGGTACCGCACTGGTTACCGCCACCAAAAGGGTGGTGTTAAATACCAAACCTTTTTTTAGTTCCAGTTTCTTTTGTGAATTGGACTTAACAGATTACCGCACAATTTTTTTGCGATATTCACCGTCAATTTTTTTTTCGTTGTTTACCACAAAATCATTATTTTTTTTGTGAATTATACTTAATTAATCGCATGTGATCATTTATGCAAATGACTAACATGATACCCTTATCACATGCGGTAAAAATGAGTAAATCATCTCCATTATGACAAATGTCAGAGTGAGAGCGATAACTTTTGCTCCAGACCTCTGGAGACCTTGCCTTAGAAAGATATTGATAAAATAGAACGAGTCCAAAGGCGGGTAACAAAAAATGTTGAAAGTTTTGGGGGATAAAGCACATTGAGAGCAACTTCAGGAACCTAATATGTACAGTCTGGAGGAAAGAAGGGAATAAGGAGACATGACTGAAACCTCTCAATACCTCAAGGAGGTGAATAAGGTTCAGGAAGGCAATTTTTTCAATATGAAACCAAAATCAAGAACATGGCGACCTCAAACTAACTGGAAGAAAGTTCAAAACTAATCTTAGAAAGTATTATTTTACTAAAAGGGTAGCTGATGCTTACAATAGACTCCCAGCAGAAGTAGTAAGACAGTCAATGGCTTTAACCACTTGCCACCCACCCACCATTAAATGGTGGAGGAACGGTGTGGCTCTTGTTCTGAGTGGACGTCATATGACGGCGCACCTAAACGGCCACTCCTGAATGCACAAGGGGGCCCTGATTACACAGTTTCCTGATTACAATAAAGTGCCAGCAATCAGTGCCCATCAGTGCCAGCAATCAGTGCCCATTAGTGATACCAGTCAGTGCCCACTAATGATGCCAGTTAGTGCCCATTAGTGATGCTAGCTTTCAGTGCCCATCAGTGACACCCTTCAATGCCCATCAGCATTGGCCAACTGTGCTACCCATCAGTGCCCACCAGTGCCACTCATCAGTGTGGCCCATCAATGTCAACTATCAGTGTCCATAAGTGTGGCATATTAGTGAATGAATGACTTTTATAGCGCTACCTATGCAAACTGAATCGCCTCAGGGTGCTTTTGCCGCCGGCCCATCTGCGGTATAGCATGGTCCTTTACCCCATAGGGTCCCAACATGCTCACAAACACACACATATGTTTTTAGAGTCTAATTAACCTACCAACATGTCTTTAGAGTGTGGGAGGAAACCCACACAGGCACAGGGAGAACATGCAAACTCCAGGCAGATGGAGTCGTGGTCGGGATTTGAACCAGCGACCCTATTGCTGCTTGGTGAAAGTGCTAACCACTACAATACACCACTACCACCTCCTTATCAGTGCCACCTAACCAGTGCCCATAGGTATTTTGGAAAATCAGGAAGAACTCCAGACAGCCGCACACCGGGAAAATTAAAATTCAAAACGGTTTATTTAAAAGCAAAAAATCACTTCAATCCAAACACGGAAAAAAGGGGGGGTACAGATCTGACGCGTTTCGCACTATGTCTAGTGCTTACTCATTCACTCACTCACTCACACCACTACCACCTCCTCATCAGTGCCACCTAACCAGTGCCCATAGGTGCCGCCTCATCAGTGCCCATAAGTGCCACCTCATCAGTGCAGCCTATCAGTGCCCATCAGTGCAGCCTCATCAGCGCACATCAGTGAAGGAGAAAAATTACTTATTTACAAAATGTAGAAAAACATTTTTTTTCAAATGTTTTGGTCTTTATTTAAAAAATAAAAAAAAACAGGAGTGATTAAATATCACCAAAAAAGCTCTATTTGTGTAAAGAAAATGATACAAATGTAACATGGTTACAGTGTAGCACGACTGAGTAATTGTGATTCGAAGTGTGACAGAGCTGAAAGCTGAAAAATGGCCTGGGCAGGAAGGGGGTGGAAGTGCCCGGTATTGAGGTGGTTACATCCTTGGGACAAACATAGATCTGTACAAAAAAGGTAACAAAAATAAATAAAAATGTGACAGACTCGAAGGACTACTCAGTCTTTTTCTGCTATTAGTTTTCTATGTTTCTACCTCTAAACTGATAACCTGTAAAAGCTTTTAAAGTGTTGCCTAAGTACCGCAGTTTGGCGCAATTCCAAGGGTGTACGAAATTTTAAAGTGTGACATGTTAGGTAAATATTAATTCAGCGTAATACCATCTTTTATATTTTAACAAACATTAGGTATATATATATATACTGTATAATGTTTGGGGGTTCTAAGTAGTTTCCTTGCAAAATAATACCACTGTAGAAGAGAAATGTCAGAATTGGCCTGGTAGAAATGTGATGAAAGTTACAGCTCCCTTTGAATATAATGGGGTTTAGATTACTCTTTGAACTTAGGAGCAGTTTGGCAAACATCCTGTGAACCAAACCCAGGTAGGTACCATATATACTCGAATATAAGCCGAGTTTTTCAGCACATTTTTTTGTGCTGAAAGTGCCCCCCTCGGCTTATACTGGAGTCAAGCACTTTTCTCTAGCAGAGAATGACATTTTCCTACCCGACTTATGGGGCCTCGTATCTCGGGGCCACTTGGTTCTAGGAACCCCAAATTTGGTGTGGAAACCCAGTGGAACCAACACTACGACATATCCATATTTGGGGTTCCTAGCACCAAAGTCGGTCAACTCTGTCCATCTGCAGCAATTTCATTTCGGGATCCTTTGGGTCCAGAGACCCCACATTTTGGCTACAGCTAGGGGGCATCTAGGAACCCTTAACTACAGAGTTTGAAGTTCGGGAGACCTATGGCTGCAAATGGGCACAGTGAGGCATGCAAATGGGCACAGTGAGGCTGCAAATGGGCATTGTTGACCCTCTTTTCCACTTACAGTAGTTGCACATTTCTCACCCTAGGCTTATACTCAAGTCAATAAGTTTTCCCATTTTTTTAGTGGTAAAATTAGGTGTCTCGGCTTATATTCGGGTCGGCTTATACTCTAGTATATACGGTACCTTTGGTCTATGACTAATAAGGAGCGGAGGCAATATAATCTACATGCTGGGCAAGCATTCACATTCTATATATAAAACCTCTTTTGCTAAATGCTAATAATTGATTTCAGAATTCCCTCTTTTCATCTCTATTCTACGAAAGATCACCTGAAATGTCTCCTTCAGTTTGGAACTGGCCTGAAGAATGGTGAGAGCCTCAGCAGTTGGACAAAACAACAAAATGAACCAGCTAATCGTGGGCCCAAAATCCATAGAGACATATGAATATAAAAGAGTATAATGACCAGACAAGTAATACAATACATGGACTGCAAGAAAAAGTAGCATTGTTCTTGTTGCATTAATGGGGGCCTGGAGTTTAGGGTCTTTAAAATTAGAATTTGTATCTTTCATAGTCCATATATGTCTTACAAGAAAAAATATTGTGACCATGAGAGAGAGGAGGGTGAGACTAAACGGTACATATACACAACATGTCGTCATCGTTATTGCAAAGAAGGGGTCAGTAAACACGGCCCCACCAATAATTGTGGAATTATTGGTTGAATTACAGATAGATTGTTCATGATGAGTCACAGAAGTCTTCCAGATGAATGGAATACTGAAGAGAAATGATCCCATCGCTGATAATAACAGAAGCTGTGGGAGGAATTGTGTGATGGACCTCTTTATCCAAACAAAGACAACAAATCGGAGGTTAGAGATGGCCGTGCAGTAGTAGGCACAGAGGATGGCGGTCAACCAGTGGTTAAAGAAGCCAAGTGTATGAAGAGAAACATAAAAGGTCAAAAGAACTTCTTTCTCAAAAAACTTCTGGGGCCATACAAGGATTATCATAAAATTTATTGTCAAAAATAGCTGTAGAAGGGCGATGACCAGTCCTTTGGTCAGGTGGATCAGATCGCACGGTTTGATTTTCTGCTTGCTTTTCAAATTAACAATGAAGATGGACATGTTCAAAGCAATTCCAGGGCTACTTTCTATCAGAAATATAGTTATTAATGCAACATACAGTGGAGAGACCATGATGCTGGCGGTGTCCAAAAGTATCGCCTGTCTTTGTCTGCCTTGTTTTTATAACAAAAGTCAAAGAATGCCTTAAAATCCAGACACTCGATGTTTCCTTAGTATTTCACCAAGCATTTGAGAGATACAGATTTAATCGTTTGCAGCCAATATACCAATAAAGCGGAGTAATATAATCTAAAAGGTAAATGAGATGAAGCAGCAAAGGAACATTCTATGAAATCTGAATCATGCAAATAGACGATGGCTTCTATTCCCTTGATTTAAGTTGTAAAGATGAAAACTGATTTTCATAATGTTCCCTGCTGTTCAGACTCAGACATTAAAGAATAAAAACAAATACATACATTTTTAAAAAAAAAAAACCTTTAAAAGCTTTTTAAAATGTTTTGCTAATGTCACTCTTTGAACTGAAAAAATATTTCTAAAGCCCCGTACACACGATCTGGAATTCCGCCAGCAAAGGTCCAATGAGAGCTTTTGGTCAGAAGATGCGACCGTGTGTATGCTCCATCAGACTTTTGCTGGCGGAATTCCCGCCTGCAAAATATTGAGAGCAGGTTCTCAATTTTTCGATCGGAAAAAGTTTCAATCGGAGATTCCGATCGTCTGTACCAATTCCCACGCGCAAAATTCCTACGCATGCTCGGAAACAATTTGACGCATGCTCGGAAGCTTTGAACTTCATTTTCTCGGCACATCGTAGTGTTGTACATCACTGCGTTCTTGGTGGTCGAAAGTTCAGCAAACTTTTGTGTGACCGTGTATATACAAGCCACGCTTGAGCGGAATTCCGTCGGAAAAAATCTCCAAGATTTTTCCGATGGAAAATCCGCTTGTTATCATACTTAAAGTGATTGTAAAGTCTTGTTTAAAAACAAACAAAAAAAACAAACATGTTATACTTACCTCCTCTGTGTAGTTTGTTTTGCACAGAGCAGCCTGGATCCTCCTCTTCTTGGGCCCCTCTTCACTGCCCCTTCTATTGAGTGCCCCTCAGCCAGCAGCTTGCTATGGGCACCCAAGCCGAGTCACAGCTCGATTTAGACAAGGAGCCCAGACCCAGCCCAGACCCCTCTTTCCCCTGATTGGCTAACTGACTTTTATTGACAGCCTCGGGAGCCAATTGCGCCACTGCTGTGTCTCAGCCAATCAGGGGGAGAGTCCTGGATCGCTAAGACACGCTAGAGAGAGATGGGGCACAGGTAAGTAATTGGGGGTGCTGGGGAGGCTGCTGAACACAGAAGGTTTTTTTTTATATTAATGCATAGAATGCACCTTCTGCCTTTGCGTGGACTCGATGTGCGCTGATGACCCGGGATTGCCTAGTACAGAGGCAGAATTTTGGATCTGCCTTTGTAAAGGCGGATCCCCATTCTGACATGGGATATGTCAGAGATCTTCTGTTCCCAGTGATCAGGAACAGTGATCTCTGTCATGTACCTGCCAGCCCAACCCCCCTACAGTTAGAACACGCTGAGGGAACACAGTTATCCCCCCCCCCCCCAGTGTTAACCCCTTCCCTACCAGTGCCATTTATACATTGATCAGTGCATTTTTATAGCACTGATCAATGTAATAATCTCACTGGTCCCCAAAAAGTGCCATTTGTTTTCAGCACAGTGGCATGTGTTGATCATTTGGGGCAGTGTAATCAACCTTTTTGATCCATTTTTGTGTTACAACTTACATGGGTATGGTCCTGCGGTTCATAGGCTATGACACTGTGGGCATTGTCACATTGCGCCTCATTAAGTGTCTTATGACATGGTGAGGGTCATGTGATCATGGTCACAGCGAGCCTCTGACGCCCATTATAACATCGCTAAGGTAACAAGGTATGCTTTGTGACCTCACCGCGGCAGTGATGTCACTCTCGTGCTTCGCTTCCATGATTGGCCGATGGAGGTGAGGCGAGAGGCGCACGTTGGATGTCACACTGTGGCAGTGATGCTACTCTCACGCTTCGCTTCTGCGATTGGTCAGCGGAGGTGAGGTGAGAGGCACACGCCAGTTGTCTTGATAACTTGACATCCATCATAACATTGTTGTCGTAACACGGAGCACTCTGCATTCTCACAGCGACAACGACGTGATACTCACACTACGCTTCCGCAATTGGTTAGCGGAGGCGAGGCAAGAGACGCAGGTTGGATGCCATGATGATATGATCCTGATGCTGTGCTGTGCTCCCGTGATTGGTGAGTCAAAGCGAGGGGATACACGCATGCCATTCGCCACAATGATTCCGCACTCAATTGGCAAATACTGTCTAATCATTTTTTTATTCTGTTTATTATATAAAGCACAGTGTGGGCGAGCAGGCTCATACCCCATAGGATGAAACGCTAAGCTCTGCACACGGTGTTATTAAATTTTTGTGATCACATTTTATATGTAGACATCTTGAATGATGTCTGTACTTTTTATATGTCATTAAATCCTTCATTGTTTGATCTACGCCATGTGGAAGCCTTCCTTTTATCTTTTATGATCCCCTTTTACCCACTGCTAGAGGAAATCCTTAAAGATACCGTACAGATCAGGAGATCGTGGTCGCCTTCTTGTTTCCAGTTTTGCCTGCTTATCCCATTGCTGAGAGTATCTTTTCAACTATTGGAGATCTATTGGGTTTCCATACATGCCTTTTTTAGACATGTGCACACTGAAATATTTTGTTTCGGAATTTCGTTTTCGTCCGAAAAATAAATGTATTTAGTTACTCCCGAAATTTGTTTTTATTTATTTCGTTTTTCGTTAAAAATTGCATTCGTCCGAAAATTCAAATGAATTAAGGTGGAATCTGTCATTGAAGGCTTATGGTGTCTGTCGAATGTTCAAAGAAGATTCGACAGAGCAGCTAAACTGTATGACTCTGTATAGTTTAGCTGCAATTCCACCCAATTCCAGCAGCAATCTTTCCTCTCTACGTCAAATTTTTCATTTCTACGTCGAATCTTTCCTTTCTACGTCAAATCTTTTCTCTCTATGTAGAATAATCTTGGAGTAAAGGAGTTAAGTTTAGGCACATTTGACCACATGTTCAATGGACACAGATTGTTATTGTCAGCGTTGAATCTCCTATCTATATCCAACTGTTGTCACAACGAAAATAAAGCATTTGTTTATGTTGGATCTTTAGTTTTTCGGATTCTGCACTTTCGTTATCGTTTGTTAAAACGATAACGAAAATACCTGAAATTCGGACGAAAACGAATGCACATGTCTAGCCTTTTTCATCCACCGCCGCTGGCGTGTGTGTCCACGTCCTATGGTAAGAGTACCTACCCCTTCCTTTGCTGGTGAAGCACAGCCCTGGGTGTTCTTGAAATATCGTTACTCTTCCACCTAATTCACTCACTTTAAAATTGCTCATACAATCCATCATGTCTGCATGAAGGGAGCTGCAGAGGGAGACAAGCATGTCCTTTTGTGTAGCGTCTGATATGGCATTAGGGAAAGTGTTAATTGTTTCCACGGGTTCTCTAGTGTCCTCCATAGGTTCATGACACATGCTCACCTTAGTACTGCAGGCATCGGTCGCCATATGAGGCATCGGGTGAGTGGTGAGTGGAGCCTCCCTGTGAGCCAGGTCTTGATGTGGCAGATGTAGAGCCACCAGCGGAGGCAGGAGAGGCACCGCTGGTGCCATCTTGGATTGGACTCTGTGAGATGACTCTTTTTGCTTGCGAGTCATCTTGGGTTGTTGGGCGGCACTTTAGGCTTGAGATGGTGTGGAAAGGGCTGGTCAGGGACACCTCGGCTTGCTAGGATTCCTGGTGCTGGAGCGAGCTGCTAGGTCAGGCATCCATGCAGCAGTGTGGTAGCCTCCCCCCCCCTTCACCGGTATAGATACTTTTTCAGGGCGCTGTAACTGATATTTGCTGTGCCCAGGACTTAAATCATACTTTAACCACTTTAAGACCAGCCTCGTTTTGGATTTTAGGTGTTTACGTGTTTAAAACAGGTTTTATTGCTAGAAAATTACTTAAAACCCCCAAACATTATATATTGTTTTTTTTCTAACACCCTAGAAAATAAAATGTCGGTTGTTGCAATACTTTTTTTCACATTTGCGCAGCGGTCTTACAAGCGCACTTTTTTGGAAAAAAATCACTTTTTTGAATAAAAAAATAAGACAACAGTAAAGTTAGTCCAATTTTTTTATATATTGTGAAAGATAATGTTAGGCCGAGTAAATTGATACCTAACATGTCACGCTTCAAAATTGCGCCCGCTCGTGGAATGGCGTCAAACTTTTACCCTCAAAAATCTCCATAGGCAACGTTTAAAAAATTCTACAGGTTGCATGTTTTGGGCTACAGAAGAGGTCTAGGGCTAGAATTATTGCTCTCGCTCTACCGATCGTGGTGATACATCACATGTGTGGTTTGACCACCGTTTTCATATGCGGGCGCTACTCACGTATGCGTTCGCTTCTGCAGTTTTCTTATTTATTTTACTTGATTTTATTTATTTTTACACTGTTTTTTAAAAAAAAAAAATGGATTACTCTTAATCTTAATTAAGAGATCTGGGGTCAAAAAGTCTCAGATCTCATATTTGGACTTAAATGAAAAAAAAAAAAAAAAGACATTGAAAAAATGTGCCTTTAAGAGTATGGGCGGAAGTGACATTTTGACGTCGCTTCTGTCCTACTATGCTATAGAGACGGGTGGGGGCCATCTTAGCCTTACTCGTCTCACTCGTCTCGAAATACCCAGCACAGAAAAGGACCCGATCACCATCGGAGCCATCGCTAGCGGCGGAGGGCACAGGAGAGCTGCGGGAGGGCTGGGGGCACCTCTCCCACCGCCAAAAACTGTGATCTCGTGGCAAATCTGCTGTGGAGACCACCATTATCGTAAACACAACCAGTGCCTGAAGAGATGGATATCTCGGTTGTGGCAGCAGCTGCTGCTGTTACCGAGATATCCCTCTTCCAAAAAGCGACGTACATCGTTGTGCGCTGGTCGTAAAGTGGTTAATTACCAGTACTGTATTGTTTAACTTTTTTTATTGTCAAACTCTAAAAATAAGAGGAAAATAAAAAGTATTGCATCCTAATTTCATTGATTTATTTCCTTTCTTCTATCTGCGCCAATATCTATTATTAGTATTATCAAATATTATAAAATTTCATTATCAGTTTTGTAAAGGTTTTTTTTATTATTATTGTCAACTTACATGATTCTCTGATACAGTAAAATGCTAAAAGTAATTTCATAAAATGTATTCCCTTTCTTAAACATGTGCCCCGATCTAACACTACATTTGTAAAATGTTGATAAGCAAAGACAATCACTTAATTTATATTTTAGGTGAGCTGAAAACATCATCCATATTGTTTTATCTTCAGGTCAGTGGCAGTTGGGTTTCAACACAGGACCTGGTACATGACCAATGATGTCATTTATGTTGACTAATTATTAATTAACCAAATACAATAAAACGTTTTTAGACTAATTTACTTAACACAGTTCAATACAGTAATGTTTAATGTTTGCATATCTATTTATTGTATGTTTTTTCCTTCTTCTTTTTATTCCTAGAAAATATAGAAAGCTCCTGAAGAAGCGTTACATGACGCGCAACATGTAGGGCAACCAAGTACAAGCTTCTTGTGACAATACTACTCTTATATGGTTCATAATTGCTTGTTTGATGTCACATTTATATGATGAAATTTTAAAAATTATTTGAATTTTAGTGGCTAAACTTGATCCATATTGATACTATTTAGTAAAACTGTCTACTAGCTTGTAGTTATTTCTATATTGTTTTCAGATTGTCAAGATCTGTTTAAGGTTTTTGAATAAATTGTATACCTAGGTTTTTAATTAAAAAAAAAACTTTTATTGACTTAGATTGTACGCCTAAAAAGTCCATCATTTTTCAACACAAGTTAGTTGATTTTTTCTATAATACAGTAATGTTCACAGCATCAAGGCTTGTGTGTTTAGACAAAATTACATCACCAAACAAATTGTGTGTCTCAGATTCAAATCATTTGTGTCACCGCATTCAAATCCTGGTGAGCTGGTGAGGTTACAATGTAAAAGAGAAAAGACAATGTTGATTTTGCTGAATAAACGTATACTGTGCTGCAGTAAAGAGGACAGGTTCTCAGACTCTGGGTGTTTGTATTTTCACTGTGAAATAAATTTTTTGAGTATTTGTTTTATTATTTCCAAATAATGATATTAAAACAGACTGTTGCTGTGTTACTTTTTTGCATTTTGCACAATGTAATTGAGTTATCCCAACCGTATGACCATTTTAGATGAAAGGATATTATACTTTAAAATGTCTCTTAAGATTATACCCAAAGCCAAGATTTTTTTTTTTTAAAGGGTGCCTTGCACTTTTTTTTTTTTTTTTGTAACTGCAATAGTGTCTGTTTATACTTTTGTCCCTGATAAGGCTGATTAGTCATTACTCAAAATTTTTAATTTAAAGTGGTTGTAAAACCACAAAACAAAAAAAAAAAATACCTGCAACTCAAAGGCATAATGAGCTAGTATGCATAGCATTCTAGCTTATTATGTAATACTCACCTTAGATCGAAGCCTCCATAGCGGTCCCCATACACCACTCAGGCCAGCAACATTTTTCCCAGAGTTACTTTCGGGTATCAATCGCTGTGATTGACTGGAGGCGCGATGACATCACGGTAACGTCACACTAGCCGAAGCAACAGCACGAACGTGCCATTGCTTCAATGTGCATGTGCCGATGACGTTGGCATATGCTGATACAGGGGTTATCTCCTAAACCGTGCAGGTTTAGGAGATATCCAGGGTAGGTACAGGTAAGCCTTATTATAGGCTTACCTGTAGTAAAAAGTGGTCTGTAAAAGTTTACAACCACTTTAATCCAAGCAGACCGATAAAATTAAGATGGAGAAATAACGTATCACCATTACTGAAGGTAATTTACCTTTGTTGCCCACCAATCCTACAGTACACATTTATTGCATTAAAGATGTAATTATATTTTGGGTTACTCTGAATCAACACGAAAATTAGCACAGGGGTTTAGGCAAATTTTGCAGTTAGGTCAACTAAATTCCATGAATATTAGCTTAATATGTCTGAAAATTTTTCTAAAAGCACCAGAGAAAAATAAAAGAGCTAAAAAACCAGGAGACACACCAGTGTTTTTATAACCCCTTGAACCCCTTTGGTCTTAGTACTGTCCTGGGTATTTTATAGATAGGCAACTCCTATCCTCATATTGATTAGTGGTTCCAAATTAATAATAACTACTGCAGTAGGGAACAGACACAAAAGATACGCTCCACAACTTTCCATACAACTGTTCTGCTTTATTATAACGCAATTGAAGGATTTTATACACACGATTACGTAGGTACCACATTAATATTACAATTGTACATTTATGGTAACAAGGGGCGTAACATAGGCAGGCTAATTCTAATCAGGAATCAAAATAATGCAAACGCGTAAAGAAAACATTATTAGTGCCACGTGCACAGTGAGGGCAGTGTGCAATACATACAAAATAGAATACAATTATATACAGAACTTACACATTTCCTTTACAGTACTGTTAGAGGAGCCAACGGAACTGTTCATTGTATGAACATGAAAGAGAATGGGTAGTCCTGCAGGTTCGTTTCTGTTAAGCCAAAAACTGAACCACAGAAATTCTGTGCAAAATACACTTTTTGGAACACCGTGACCTGGTTTGAATAATTATGTGATACAGGGAAGAAAGGCATAACTGAGATGTAATGGAGTGGGTCCTGGTTGGGATTATCTCTCACACCCCTCTCTTTCTGTCCCCCATCTCTCTCTCTCTGTCCCCCCTCCCTCTCTCTGTTCCTCCTGTCTCTCAGCTCGCCTCTCTCAGCATATCTCTCACACCCCTCTCTCTCTGTCCCTCTCTCTCAGCCCCTCTCCCTCTCTCTCAGCTCCCCTCCCTCTCTCTCAGCGCCCCTCCCTCTCTCTGTTCCCCCTCTCTCTCAGCATATCTCTCACACCCTCTCTCTCTCTCTCTCTGCCCCCTCCTTCTCTCTCAGCCCCTCTCCCTCTCTCTGTTCCCTCTCTCTCTCAGCATCTCTCACACCCCTCTCTCTCTGCCCCCCCTCTGTCTCAGCCCCCTCCCTCTCAGCATCTCTCTCACACCCCTCACTCACTGTCCTCTCTCTCTCTCTCTCTCTCTCTCTCTCTCTCTCTCTCTCACACACCCCTCTCTCTCTCTCTCTCCCCCTCTCTCTCTCTCACAACCCCTCTCTCTCTCACATAACCCCTCTCTTTCAGTCAGCCCCCCTCTCTCGTGAATTGCCATGTTGGCACTTTGCAACACAAAACCAATGTATTTATTTCAGTTTGGGCACTCTGGCTCAAAAAGGTTCGCCATCACTGACCTAGAGGATCCAGGCTTAAAGACCAACTTAGCCCTTGGGGCAGACCCGCTGCTTGACCTTCCTCTCATAAGGAGGTCATGGCTATCTGGTAAGCCTTTCTGGATACACTTTGGTGGAGGAGGTTGTGCCATCTCCTTTCAAGCACTAAAGTATTTCTAGCTAACCATAGCCACAAGGAATATCACCTATTTTTTAGGTCACTTTGTGCTTTTTATTTTTTATTTTTTTTATTTGAACTTTACTTTTACATTGGACTTCTGAACTGTTTTTCACTTAAATATTGTTTATTATGTTTTTTAATTGATGCTGGGGTTAGCACAACATGTGATTGTTACAATTTTTTTGGATAATGCCACAGAGATACACACCTATACTTACTATCATTATCTACATGATTACACAATCAATCCTCTTCTTAACCACTTAAGGACTGCCCCACGTACATATACTGCAGCAGGGTGGCCCTTTAAGTGATTGTAAAGGTTAATTTAAAAAAATTAAATAACAAACATATCATACTTACCTCCACTGTGCAGCTTGTTTTGCACAGAGTGGCCCCGAACTTGCTCTTCTGGGGTCCCTGGCGGCTCTCGCAGCTCCTCCCCACATCTGATAACCCCCTCTGAGAAGCGCTTCCCCAAGGGGGTTACCTTGAATGAATGAATGAATGAATAACTTGTATAGCGCTACAATGCGAACTGAATCGCCTCAAGGCGCCCTTGAGGGCACGCTCCCGAGTCCAGCATTCGTCATCCATAGAGGCTGAATGCAGGACTCGGCCCTGTCCCCCCGGCGTTCGCGTCATTGGATTTGATTGACATCAGCGGGAGTCAATGGCTGTGCTGCTATCAATCTACCCATTCGAGAGCCAGAAGCCCAGGCAGTGTTACAGTGTGTCCCTGTTGGGTCAAGTTCGAGGGTTCAGGTAAGTAAAACGGGGGTGCTGGTCACTGACAGGTGTTTTTTTCACCTTAATGTATATGCATATGCATTAAGGCGAAAAAAACACCTGTCAGTGACCAGCCCCCCGTTTTTACTTACCTGAACCCTCAAACTTGACCCGGCAGGGACCCACAAAGGTTTACCCCCTTAAAGAGCGAAATCCCGTTCCTGTAAGTAATTTCTTTTAAGGGCTCTGGGGAACACTAGCATCGCCGGAGCCCCGCACCCGCTGTGAATTGGATGCAGGTGGAGCCAATAAGCGGGTGTTATGGCCACGATGGCCACTGGGACCTGCAAATCATTCACAGGCGAGGCAGAACGGCGGTCTGCCTATGTAAACAAGGAAAACCGCCGTTCTGTGAGGGAGGAAACTAGAGATCTTGTGTTTCTGCTATCCAGAAACACAGATCTCTGTTTTTCTCCAGTGCCAGCATTCCCCCCACTCCCTAGAAGCACACTTAACCCTTTGATCGCAAGTGATGTTATCCCCTTTCCTGACAGTGTCATTTTTACAGTGGCAGAGCATTTTTTTTAGCACTGATTGCTGTATTGGTGACACTGGCCCCCCAAAAAGTGACACTTAGTAAAAGTTATCACATCTACAAATTATGGGAGAGATTTATGGACTATTATTTATTTATTTTTATTTTTTTAATCTGTCCCTAAATTACACTTTTTGGGGACCAGTGACTTAAAAATGTCTATAAAAATGCACTGATCAATGTAAAAATGACACTGACAGGGAAGGGGTTAAGACTAGGGGGTGGTCAAGGGGTTAAGTGTTCCCTGGGTGTGTTCTAACTGTAGGGGGGATGAGCTGGCCGGGACATGTCACAGATCACTGTTCAAGATCACTGTACAGTAGATCTATGACATGTCCTCTGTTAGAATGGAGATCTGCTTGTTTACACTGGCAGATCCCCATTTTGCCTCTGTACTATGCGATCATGGGTCGCCGGCGTACATCTATATCTATAGGCAGCATGCGGCAGGAGTTACGAGCGGACGTACAGGTCTGGCAATTTGCGCAGCGCTGCCAACCTGCCGCAGTATATCTGTTTGGGCTGGTTGGCGAGCAGTTAACTGACAGTTGTGCGGTCTTGCAACACTGTACCCAAAAAAATTGTGTCCTTTTTTTTCTACAAATAGAGCTTTACTTTGGTGGTATTTGATCACCTCAGCGTTTTTTTATTTTTTGCACTATAAACAAAAAAAGCAAACAATTTTGAAAAAAAATAATTATATATATATATATATATATATATATATATATATATATATATATATATATATATATATATATATATATATATATATATATATATATATATATTTATTTATATATATATTTTTTTTTACTTTCTGCTATAAAACCTATCCAATAAAAAAACTGAAATAATCAAATCTCTTCATAAATTTAGGCCAATATGTATTCCGTTACATGTTTTTGGTAAAAAAAAATATCCCAATAAGCGAATAGATTGGTTTGCACAAAAGTTATAGCGCCTACAAACTATGGGATATTCTTTTTTTTATACTAGTAATGGTGGCGATCAGCGACTTACTTATAGCCGGATTGAAATATTGCAGCTGACATTATGAAACTATCTGACACTTGTCTTACTTTGTAGGGACCAGTGACACTAATACAGTGATTAGTGCTAAAAAAAAAAAAAATATGCGCCATCTCTGTACTAATGACAATGGCTGGAAAGGGATTAACATCAGGGGCGATCAAAGTTTTTCTACTGTGTTTTTACTAGGGGAAAGCAGGAATTGTTGTCCTTGCTTTGCAGGAACACAGGATCCACGACTTCCCTCCTGTCAGAACAGTGATCTGCCTTGTTTACATAGGTAGATTGCTTTTCTGCCTCTCTGCTCGATGCTCGGTGGGTGCCGGCAGACATAGAGTCCGTGGTACCCACTAGGCTCCCGCTATGCCCGATCACAGCAGTAGAAAGCCGCCAGCCACACACACGCATGCTTCCTACCTGGAAGAGTCGAGTCACCTATATATATATATATATATATATATATATATATATATATATATGATCCAGTGCACAGGTGCCGCCCTGTAGCAGTAAAACTGGTATGGGGAAAACCTTAAATGGTTAAACTCTTTTGCTAAATGTTAATCATTGATTTCAGCATTCCTTCCTCTTGTCCCTGTTCTACAAAAGATCACCTGAAATCTCTCCCTCAGTTTGGAACTGCCCTGAAGAATGGTGAGAGCCTCAGCAGTTGGACAAAACAACAAAATGAACCAGCTGATCGTGGGCCCAAAATCCTTAGAGGCATATGAATATGAAGCACTATAGTAACCAGACAAGTAATACATTACATGGACTGCAAGAAAAAGCAGCATTGTTCTTACTGCATTAATGAGGGCCTGGAGTTTAGGGTCTTTAAAATTAGAATTTGTATCTTTCATAGTCCATATATGCCTTACAAGAAAGAATATTGTGACCATGAGAGAGAGGAGGGCGAGAATAAACGGTACATATATACAACATATCCACATTATTATTAAAAATAAGGGGTCAGTAAACACGGCCCCACCAAGAATTGTGGAATTATTGGTTGAATTACAGATAGAGTGTTCATGAAGAGTCACAGAAGTCTTCCAGACGAATGGAACACTGAAGAGAAATGATCCCATCGCTGATAATAACAGAACCTGTGGGAGGAATGTTGTGATGGACCTCTTTATCCAAACAAAGACAACAAATCGGAAGTTAGAGATGGCCGTGCAGTAGTAGGCACAGAGGATGGCGGTCAACCAATAGTTCAAGATGCCAAGTGTATGAAGAGAAACATAAGCTGTCAAAAGAACTTCTTTCTCAAAAAACTTCTGGGGCCATACAAGGTTTATCATATACAGAATTGTCAACCAAAGCTGCAGAAGGGCGTTGACCAGTCCTTTGGTCAGGTTGATCAGATCACACCTTTTTTTTTTCTGCCTTCTTTTCATGCTTTTCAAATTAACAATGAAGATGGACATGTTCAAAGCAATTCCAGGGCTACTTTCTATCAGAACTATAGTTATTAATGCAATAAACAGTGGAGAGACCATGATGTTGGCGGTGTCCAAAAGTACCTCCTGTCTTTGCCTTGTTGTTCTAACAAAAGTCAAAGAATGCCTTTAAAATCCAGACGCTCGATGTTTCCTCAAGCATTTGAGAGATACAGATTGAATGGTTTGCAGCCAATATACCAATATAGCGTAGTAATGTAATCTAAAGGTAAATGAGATGAAGCAGCACAGGAACATTCTATGAAATCTGAATCATGCAAATAGACGATGGCTTCTATTCCCTTGATTTAAATTGTAAAGATGAAAACTGATTTTCATAATGTTCCCTGATGTTCAGACTCAGACATTAAAGACTAAAAAAAATACATACATTAAAAAAATAAAAATAGATGCTTTTTAAACAGTTTTGCTACAGTCACTCTTTTAACTGAAACATATTTCTAACACTTATCATACTTAAAGTGATTGCAACGTCTCATTTAAAAAAAGTCTCATTTAAAAAAAGTCTCATTTAAAAAAAAAAAAAACAAATATTTTATACTTACCTCCTCTGTGCAGTTGGTTTTTCACAGAGCAGCCCGGATCCTTTTCTTCTCGTGTCCCTCTTTGCTGCTTCTGGCCCCTCCCTCCTATCGAGTGCCCCCACAGGCAGCAGCTTGCTTTGGAGGCACCCAGGCTGATTCACAGCTCCATGTATACATTCAGACATGGAGCCCTGACCCAGCCCCACCCCTCTCTCCCCTGATTGGCTAACTGACTTTGATTGACAGCTGCGGTTGCCAATGGCACCGCTACTGTGTCTCAGCCAATCAGGGGGAGCGTCCTGGGTGGCTAAGACACTTGTGGACATCGCTAGAGAGAGATGGGGCTCAGGTAAGTAATTAGGGGTGATGGGGAGGCTGCTGCTTTTTTGTTCTGCCTACAACTTCTTTAAAGTCATATTAAAGTCAAATAAAAAAAAAAAGATACTTACCTGCTCTGTGCAATGGTTTTGCATGGAGCACTGATCCCCCTTTTTTTTGGATTCCCTGCTAGCACTCCTGGCCCCTCCCTTCTGCTGAGTGCCCCAGAGCAACCAGCTTGCAATGGGGCACATCAAACAGGCTTGCTCCCGAGCTGCGGCTCTGCTTGCCCAGTCACTCACAGCTAGGGTTGAGCGAACCCAAACTGTAAAGTTCGGGTCCGTACCGGACTTTTGGGTATCCGGGTCCCGGACCCGAACCCGAATAATTGACTGTATGTTCGGGTTCGGGTCGGGTGTTCGGCGATGTATTGGCGCCTTTTGCAAGCTGCAGGGCAGCCAATTCACGCTAGTTTCACTAGTGTGCCCTTAGAAGCCATCACAGCCATGCCTACTAATGGCATGGCTGTGATTGGCCAGTGCAGCATGTGACCCACCCTCTATATAAAGTACAGGCACACAGCACAGAGCGTCACTCTGCTATAGACAGGTTCCTGGCTGCTAAGAGAGGATTTCATTAGGAGTTAGTCTGATACAGTCAGTCCACATTCCTTAAATTTTCTTCAAATTAGTAATATCAGTGAGCGATCTACATAGCTAGAGACTAGAGAGTGTCTTTATTGAGGAAAAGAGGCAGAGAGAATTATTCAAGAGATTCCTAAATCAATTGTACCCTGGCTGGGGTGCAGTGCACAGTCTTTTAACAGTGCGATGAGGCCAGTGCCAGACAAAATATAACTTTTATCTGCAAGCTCAGTGCACCATCACTGAATTAATTAAAATGTATTTTAATTAAGAGATACGCCATATTCTGGGTGTATTCTGCTATTTCAAAAACATTGCAAAAAAATAAAATTTTGCTGTGTTTTGTGCATGTATGCAGGAGTGTGACATACAATTGATCGATATTTCTTTTATTGTGCTATCCCCAAAAAAAATTGTAGTGACATTTTGGTTGCTGGTGGAGCTCCTGTTGCAGGGAGAGGACATGGTCGATCTGTGCCAGCTACACGCACTAGTGAAACATCTTCCTCAGGTGCGAGTAGGCGACAGAGCCTGCAGCAGTATTTTGGCGCGCCTAATGAGGCTGTACGAATGTTGAGGCCAGGACAAGTACAGGCGATAGTAGATTGGGTTGCTGACAGTGCCTCCGGTTCCTTCACATTGTCTCCCACCCAGTCTCCTGATGAAAGTTCAGAGTTGGCACCTGCAGCCGATGTCCATCAGTCTTTCACCTCACCCCCTTGCAAATCAGCCAATCAGTCTGAGCCCCAAATCATGCAGCAGTCTCTTCTGCTTTTTGATGACTCTGTTAGCAGCTTTTCCCAGGGCCATCCACCTAGCCCTGCCCCAGAAGTGGAAGAGATTGTGTGCACCGATGCCCAACCACTTATGTTTCATGATGAGTACATGGGAGGACCATCGCAGCACGTCTCGGATGATGACGAAACACAGGTGCCAACTGCTGCTGCTTTCGCCATTGTGCAGACCGAGGGCAGGGGTAAAGACTGGGTGGAAGATGATGTGGAGGACGATGAGGTCCTTGACCCCACATGGAATCAACGTCATGCAGGTGACCAGTGTAGTTCGGAGGAAGAGGTGGTGGTCGCACAGAGACACCAGCACAGCAGAAGAGGGAGCAGGGTGCAAAAGCGGAGCGTCCGTCCCCTAGACAGTATGTCTGCTACTGCCCAACGCAGCAAGGGACCGAGCACACCAAAGCCAGGTCCAAGGAGTTCCCTAGCGTAACAGTTCTTCAGACAATGTGCTGTAGACAAGACACGAGTGGTTTGCACGCTGTGCAATCAGAGCGAGGCATAAACTTTCTCAACCTGAGCACAACCTGCATGACCAGGCATCTAAGTGCAAAGCACGAGATGCAGTGGAGTAGACACCTCAAAAACCAAGAAAGGTCTCTGGCTCCTCCTGCTTCCTCTTCTGCTGCAGTCTCAGCCTCTTCATCCACCTCTGTAGTGACAGTGACACCTGCCAACCCGAAAACAGAGGATCTGCCAGCAACACTACTACCTGGGTCACCAACCATCTCCACAATGTCCCATGGAAGCGTTCAGCTCTCTATTTCCCAAACACTGGAGCAGAAGAGAAAGTACCCCCCTAGCCACCCGTGATCCCTGGCCCTGAATGCCAGAATTTCAAAATTCCTCGCCTTTGAAATGCTGTCATTCCGTTTGGTGGAGACGCAGAGTTTTAAAAGGCTGATGTCATTGGCTGTCCCACAGTACGCCGTGCCCAGCCACCACTACCTTTCCAGGCGAGCTATCCCTTCCCTGCACAACCAAGTGGGGGACAAAATCAGGTGGTCTAGAGGTTCCTTAACCACTTCAATACCAGACACTTAGACACCTTCCCGCCCAAGCCAATTTTCAGCTTTCAGCGATGTCGCAATTTGAATGACAATTGCGCGGTCATGCTACACTGTACCCAAACAAATTTTTTATCATTTTGTTCCAACAAATAGAGCTTTCTTTTGGTGGTATTTGATCACCTCTGTGATTTTTATTTTTTGCCCAACAAACAAAAAAAGACCGAAAATTTTGCAAGAAAACAAGTTTTTCTTTGTCACTGTTAATTTTTTTTTTGTAAATAAGTGCGTTTTCTTCTTCAATGACGGGCACTGATAAGGCGGCACTAATGGGCACTGATAAGGCGGCACTGATGGGCACCGATGAGGTGGCATCAATTAGGGGGCACCGATGAGGTGGCACCGATGATGGGCACTGATAGGCGGCACTGATGTGCACTGATAGGTGGCACTGATGGGCATTGATAGGTGGCACTGGTATGCAGCACTGATGGGCACTCAGGTGGCACTGATGTGCACTCATAGGCGGCGCTGACGGGTACTTATGGGTGGCACTGATGCACACATATGGGTGGCACTGATAGGTGGCATGGATGGGCACTGATAGGTGGCATGCATGGGCACTGATAGGTGGCATGGCTGGGCACTGATAGGTGGGCATGGGTGGGCACAAATGGGCACTGATAGGTGGCACTGATGGACGCTGATGAGTGGCACTGATGACACTTATGGGTGGCATTGCTGGGCATTCCTTTTTTTTACTTTTTTTAAATTAAATATGATGTGCCAATCAGTGCCCATCTGTGGGCACTGATTGGCATATTTTTAGAATTTTTTTTTAACATGTGGATGGCCATGGGGGATGTACCTGGCCATCCACATGCTGGGGGCTTCCCTGGTGGTCCTGGGGGCTTCCCTGGTGGTCCTGGGGGCTTCCCTAGTGGTCTAGTGTGGGCATCTGAGGGGGGGCTGCGCTGATAAACAATCAGCGCAGACCCCCCCTGTCAGGAGAGCCGCCGATCGGCTCCCCTCTACTCGCGTCTGTCAGACGCGAGTGAGGAAAAGCCGATCAACGGCTCTTCCTGTGTACATCGTGATCAGCCGTGATTGGACACGGCTGATCACGTGGTAAAGAGCCTCCGCCGGAGGCTCTTTACCGAGATCAGTGTAGCGGTGTGTCAGACTGACACACCGCTCCACCGATCGCCGCGATGCGCGCCCCCACGGGCGCGCGGCGGCTGTTATCCTGAAGGACGTCATATGACGCCCAGTCAGGATAACGAAACCACTTCCCGGACGTCAATCTGCTATTGACCGGGCGGGAAGTGGTTAAGAATTACCACGATATGCCAGAGCTGCTGCAGAAAGTGCGGGCCGTCTGTGCGCACTTTGGGTATTCTCACCCTGCTGCTGCTTGCCTGTCAGCGCTGCAGCGTAACTTCGGACTTCCCGCTCACCGTCTCATATGTGACGTGCCCACAAGGTGGAACTCCACCTTGCACATGCTTGCCAGACTGTGTGAGCAGCAGCAGGCGATAGTGGAGTCTCAGCTGCAGCACGCACGCGTGAGTCGCTCTGCGGAACAGCACCACTTCTCCACCAATAACTGGGCCTCCATTTGAGACCTGTGTGCCTTGTTGCGCTGTTTCGAGTACTCCACCATCATGGCCAGTGACGATGACGCCGTTCTCAGCGTTACTATCCCAGTTCTATGCCTCCTTGAAAAAACACTTCAGGCGATGATAAAAGAGGATGTGACACAGGAGGAGGACGAGGAGGAGGAGGAAGAGGGTTCATTTCCAAGGCTTTCAGGGCAGTCATTTACAAGTGGCTACGAGGGTGGGTTCCTGTACCAACAAGCGCCAGGTACACAATTGTCTGGCAGCAAGGGCACAGTTCTGGAGGATGACGAGGTGGAGGATGAGGAGGAGATGGAGGAGGAGGAACCATGTTCACAGCAGGGTGGCACCCAGACCAGCTCATGTCCATCACTGGTGCGTGGCTGGGGGGATACAGAGGACACACACAGACGATACACCTCCCACAGAGGACAGCTTTTCGTTGCCTCTGGGCAGCCTGGCACACATGAGCGATTACATGCTGCAGTGTCTCCGCAACGACCGCCAAGTTGCCCACATTTTAACTGGTGCTGATTATTGGGTGGCCACCCTGCTGGATCCCCATTACAAGGACAACATGCCGTCCTTAATTACCTCACTGGAGCATGATCGTAAGATGCGCGAGTACAAGCGCACGCTGGGAGATGCGCTACTGGTGGCATTCCCACTTGACAGCAGGGGTACTGTGGAAGCACAAGTCAAATGCAGAGGAGGAGGAAGAGGTCGCCAACGCAGCCGGGGAACCGCCAGCACCTCGGAAGGCAGGGTTAGCATGGCCGAAATGTGGAAAAGCTTTGTCAGCACACCACAACAACCAGCACCACCAGCTGAGATGGAACGTCTTAGCAGGAGGCAGCATTTCACCAACATGGTGGAGCAGTATGTGTGCACACCCGTACACGTACTGAATGACGGGTCTGCCCCCTTCAACTTATGGGTCTCCAAATTGGGCACATGGCCTGAGCTTGCCCTTTACGCCTTGGAGGTGCTGGCCTGCCCTGCAGCCAGTGTATTATCTGAATGTGTATTTAGCACAGCAGGGGGCGTTATCACAGACAAGCGCAGCCGCCTGTCCGGAGCCTATGTGGACAAGCTGACGTTAATTAAAATGAACCAGGCATGGATCCCACAGGACTTGGCCGTACCTTGTGCAGAATAGACATGTATACCGGTGTTCTGACAAAAACTGTCTGGCCATCGGATAGTGTCCGGCCACTTACTGCGCAGGCGCAGTGCTTGCGCAGTACGGAGGACAGGGAGATTCACAAAATCTCCAAAGATGAACGTCGCCTGCGCAGTGAGTGCAGGTTCAAGCCCCACCATCCAAGTGGACATACGGTAGCACATAGTAACAGGGCCCCTCATGGGCTCGCTTGGCTAGTCTTCAACCTCGGATGATGTGGCTTGAACCTGGAGTCACCGCGCATCGTCTTCGGAGAGTTTCGAAATCCCCTTGTTCTACGTACTGAGCAAGCGCAGTACAGGGCGGACACTATGCGACGGGGGACAGAATTTGACACATCATTCACCACTAGCCTTACCCAGCCATTGTTGTATTTTTGAACCAGTGTTGGCTACCTCGTCCTCCTCCACCGCCGCTTCCACCTACACCGCCACATCCACCGCCACCTCAACCTCCTACTCCATATGGACCTCGTCCTCCTAGGTCAAGATTATAATTTTTTCATTTTTTTCATTTCCAAGTATTTTATTTTCCCACTATCTTATCCATTAAATTTAATATTTTTTTCCAGAAAGTGCCTATTCTGGGGCATTCCCACCATATGTGTGGCATCGTGCCGTTGAGTTTCTGAGGTTCTTAATGACTTCCTGTACCTCTTCTGCTGAGAAGGGGGCCTCCAGCATTTTATTTTTATTTTTTATTTTTTTTATGTTATTTTAAGTTATTTCCCTATCCACATTTGTTTGCAGAGCACTTGCCATGCTCTTAACAACATTTTGTTGCCATTTGCAGCCCTCTAGCCCTTTTCATGACTTTTTTACAGCCATTTTAGTCTTCAAAAGTTCGGGTCCCCTTTGACTTCAATGGGGTTCGGAGTTCGGGGTCAAGTTCGGGTCAAGTTCGGTCCCGAACCCGGACTTTTTCCCGAAGTCCGTCCGAACCCGCCAAACCCGAACATCCAGGTGTCCGCTCAACTCTACTCACAGCGTCTCTCCTCATTGGCTCACTGGCTGTGATAGACAGCAGCAGGAACCAATGACTTCCTCTGCTGTCTTAGCCAATGAGAAGAGAGAGTCCCTGGAGAACTGCACCTCTCATGAACATCGCTGGAGGAAGATCGGGCATAGGTAAGTAGTAGGGGGGTGGCGCGGGGGATGCTGCAACCTGAAGAAGTTTTTTTTTTTTTACCTTCATGCATAACCTTTACAAACACTTTAAGTAATGGAACGACTAACTTCTATAACCCAACACACTAAACTTTTATTTCAATTATTACAAATCTTTGATAATAGCCTTACAGCCTTGAACTTGCAGTCAGTTTTAGACATGTGCATTCGTTTTTGTCTGAATGCATTTTTGTCTGAATTTCGGGTATTTTTGTTATCGTTTTAACAAACGATAACGATTGTGCAGAAAACCGAAAGATTTGACATAAACAAAATGCTTTATTTTCATTTTCATTGTGACAACAGTTTGATATAGATAGAAGATTCTACATGACGCTGACAATAGTGATCTGTGTCCATCGAACCTGTGGTCGAATGCGCCTAACCTTAGCTCTATTAGTCCAAGATTATTTGACGAAACAGTCGCCGCGAGCGGACATTTATGATCAAATGCTCCACCCATAGGATATAGAAGAATTCTAATGTTGGTTGACTAGTAGACATGTGCAATTAGTTTCGTTTTTTTCGTTTTTCGTTTTTTTTCGTTATTTTGTTCGTTCGTTTTCGTACGAATGAACAAATCGTTCAAATCGTACGAATCCGAATAACGAATCGTTCAAATCGTACGAATCCGATTAACGAATCATTTGAATCGAACGAATCCGAAAAACAACGAAAATCCGAAAAAAAAAAAAAAAACTAATTAGAAATAACAAATGTACTAATGAAGAAAATCCGGAAAACGAACGAAAAAATTCGTACATTCGTAACTTTTTTTTTTTTGAATTGGTAATTTTCCGTGTCCCTTACAATAGTGCTGCTAAACGTGCTTCGAATGGATTGAACAAAAAAAAAAAATTTGTACATTCGTAACTTTTTTTTCGATTCGTAACTTTTTTTTTTTTAATAGTAAATTATTAAAATGTAATAATAGCATACACATTACATAAAATGATGAATTATGCTCCGATTACGAATCTACGAATGTTACGAATGTTACGAATGTACGAATAAATACGAATACGTCCGAAAATTAAACTAACGAAAAAACGAATCAACGAAAAAATAACTCTTACGAATGTACGAATCGTTATGAATACGAACACCGACGACTTACGAATGTACGAATCATTACGAATCCGAACACCGACGACTTACGAATGTACGAATCGTTACGAATCAACGGAAACGAAAAAAACAAAACGAAAAAAAATGAATTTTTTTCGAAAACGAAAAAAACGAAATTAAAATAAACAAATTTTTTTGTTGTGCACATGTCTATTGACTAGTAACAATAATTAATAAATATAATTATTACTAGTATAATACAACATTAGAATTCTACTATAGCTTGTAGCGGAACATTCGACCGGAAATGTACGATTGCGGCGTCGTACAGTTTAGCTGCTCCGACGAATCTTCTTAGAACATTCGACCGACACCATAAGCCTTCAATGACAGATTCAACCTTAATTATTTCGGATTTTCAGACGAATGCATTTTTTTAATGAAACAAAATAAATAAAAACAAATTTCGGGAGTAACTAAATAAAAAAAAATTTCCGACGAAAACGAAATTCCAAAATGAAATATTTCAGTGTGCACATGTCTAGTCAGTTTTGAAGGGAGCTATTCAAATTATATTCCCTTTGAATACCGTATTTATCGGCATATAACACGCACTTTTTCCCCCTTAAAATCAGAAGAAAGTCGTGGGTGCGTGTTATACGCCGATACCCCCCAAAAAAAGTGACAAAAATGGCAAGCGCCGCCGAAAAATAGCGAGCGCTGCCAAAAAAGACCAAATCGCTGCCGTAAAAAAACGAAGTGGCGCTGGAACAAACACTTAATTTATAATTTTAGGTGAGCTGAAAACACCATCCATATTTTTTTATCTTCAGGTCAGTGGCAGTTGGGTTTCAACACATGACCTGGTACATGACCAATGATGTCATTTATGTTGACTAATTATATAAATACAAATAAAAAAAAAAAGTTATTAGACTAATTTAGGACCATTTAACGCAGTTTAATACAGTAATGTTCACAATGTCAAGTCTTGTGTGCCTAGACAAATTTACATCACCAAACAAATTGTGTGTCTCAGATTCAAATCATTTGTGTCACCACATTCAAATCCTGGTGAGCTGGTGATGTTACAATGTAAAAGAGAAAACACAATGTTGATTTTACTTAAAGTTAACATGTATTCTGTGCTGCAGTAAAGAGGACAGGTTCTCTGTCTGAGTGTTTGAATATTCACTGTTAAATCATTATTTTTTTGTATTTATTTTATTACTTCCAATAAATGATATTAACATAGAATGTTGCTATGTTGCTATTTTGCATTTTGTACAATGTAATTATTATTATAGTTATACCAAATTTATGACCATTGTAGAGTACAGGATATTTTTTGCTTGAAAATTACTTTAAACCCCCAAACACATACATATATATATATATATATATATATATATATATATATATATATATATATATATATATATATATATATATATATATATATATATATATATATATATATATATATATATATATATATATATATATATGTATGTGTAAATATTTTTATAACACTGATTGCTGTATAAATGTCAATGGTCCCAAAAAAAGAGTTGATTAAATACCACCGAAAGAAAGCTCTATTTGTGGGGGAAAATCCATTTTGTTTAGGTACAGCATTGCACGACCGCGCAATTGTCAGTTAAAGTGCCGTATCACAAAAAATGGCCTGGTCGTTAAAGCGTAAAGTGTAACCTCCGCTTATCAGATTCCTCTGGTGCCACAATTGGCACCTTTCAGGGGGGAGGGGGGTGCAGATACCTGTATAATACAGGTATCTGCACCCACTTCCGGATAGCTGCCCCTATCCGGAGCTGCCCCGCCCCTTATCCGGAGCTGCCCCGCCCCTTATCCGGAGCTTCCCCGGTGTGTCTTGGGAAACACAGTTCCCAGAACACAGCGGGGACCAATAGGGGCGCGCAGCGCGACTCGCGCATGCGCAGTAGGGCTGAAATCCTTAAGGGCTGAAGATTGAAGAGTATGTGTATCCAAAACTATTTTATTTTTTAAATTAGCATGTAATGACAAAGTGCTAAATCCCCTTCCATTGTTAATTTTGGCAGCAAATTTCGATGTAGTTTTAGTCTTGGTCTTAGGATTAAAATGGCATTTTAGTTTTAGTCCCATTTTAGTCTTCTGCAGTTGTTTTAGTTTTAGTAGACTAAAACTAATTTTAGTCGTCTAAAATTGAATGGGTGTAATTAAATTGTAATGCATTATTTAACATTTCTCTACAATTTCCAAACTCATTATATACGGCTGGAGTGAAAAATGTAATATGTTATTTATTATGGTATTGAGGTATGAACAGGAACTACAGACCAGTGTTAATTTTGAAGTCAAATTTCAATTTAGTTTTCGTCTTATGCCCCGTACACACGGTCGGATATTCCGATGGAAAAAGTCTGATCGGATTATGTCTTCGGAAAATCCGATCGTGTGTGGGCCCTAGCGGGCTTTTTCCGAACGGAAAAAATTTGAGAGCAGGATCTAAAATATTCCGACCACAAAATCTGATCTGACGTTTTCCGATCGTGTGTAGAGAATTGCGACGCACAAAGTGCCACGCATGCTCAGAAGAAATTTGGAGATGAAAGCTATTGGCTACTGGCCTCTACGTAGTCCCGTCGTACGTTTTATACGTCACTTTGCTTGGAATGATCGGATTTTCTGACATTATTGTCCGGCTGGGTGTGTGCGCAACACAAGTTTCGGACATAATAAAATCTGACAAATTTTGTGGTCGGAATGTCCGACCGTGTGTACGGGGCATTAGTCTTGACTAAAATGGCATTTTGGTTTTAGTCCCATTTTAGTCTTTTGGCTAAAATGGCATTTTAGTTTTAGTCCCATTTTAGTCTTTTGGCCAAAATGGCATTTTAGTTTTAGTCAGTCTCAGTTGTTTTAGTTTTAGTCGTATATTAGTCAACTAAAATAATATTCATTCAGTCGACTAAAATGTTTTAATAGTTTTAGTCGACGAAATTAACACTGGAACACTCTGGTGCAGCAATTAAGCTTTGACAATAAAACCTGGAAGCTTATTGGTTAAACTGCAAGGAGTCATGACCCACACTCTTCTACCGGTTATAGACTTGCCCATTAATTGACTCTTTTTGGACCCAAGTTCAATTCTACTTTCTAGGCATAACCAGGATCACAATACCCAAGGACCCCCTTCTTATGTTGTTTGGATACCACCGAAACACCCCAGACCCACGGACCCAAGCCTTTTCCTAACCACATCATCTCCCTCAATGGATCTTCATCTGTCTTCTCATAGCTCGGAAGACCCTTCTCAAGCATTGGATTTCCTCGCAACCCCCCTCCATCAGGGAGGTAAAAAAGGGAACTAAAATTATTAACTTGAGATCTGGTCTCACAGAAAGGGCTTTGAAAAACATTTCTCCCAACGATGGCAGACTTTCATTAACGCGACCTACAAATCCCATGAGAAAATATTGCTTAGATTTTATGTCAGACAGCAGTTACATCTGCTACATCTACCGAAGTAGAGCCGAGTGTACTGTGTATTCGGCTAGGCTTGGCTCCGCTCGCAGTCATGCCCAGTCCCACCTCCTAGCCTTTACGTCCTGCCATTTTTGTGTCCATCATAGGAGCTGGGCCAAGGGGCAGGACTTGGAGGGACTTCGAGATGAGCCGAATACACAGGACATCTGGCTCTGTCTATCTTGGCGGTGCAATAATTTAAAAGATCATGCTGCAATTTTGGGCAAGGCTGCAGATGAACACTTGGGCAAGGCTGCAGATGGACACTGGGCAAGGCTGCAGATGGATACTTGGGCAAGGCTGCAGATGGACACTTGGGCAAGGCTGCAGATGGACACAGGGGGAAGGCTGCATATATACTCTGGGCAAGGCTGCATATAGACTCTGGGCAAGTCTGCAGATGGACACTTGGGGCAGGCTGCAGATGGACACTGGGCAAGGCTGCAGATGGACACTTGGGCAAGGCTGCAGATGGACACTTGGGCAAGGCTGCAGATGGACACTTGGGCAAGGCTGCATATGGACACTTGGGACATGCTGCAGATAGACACTGGGGAAGGCTGCAGATGGACACTTGGGACAGGCTGCAGATGGACACTTGGGACAGGCTGCAGATGGACACTGGGCAAGGCTGCAGATGGACACTGGGCAAGGCTGCAGATGGACACTGGGCAAGGCTGCAGATGGACACTTGGGACATGCTGCAGATGGACACTTGGGATATGCTGCAGATGGACACTGGGCAAGGCTGAAGATGGACACTGGGCAAGGCTGCAGATGGACACTTGGGACAGGCTGCAGATGGACACTTGGGACATGTTGCAGATGGACACTGGGCAAGGCTGCAGATGGACACTGGGGACAGGCTGCAGATGGACACTGGGGACAGGCTGCAGATGGACACTGGGGACAGGCTGCAGATGGACACTGGGGACAGGCTGCAGATGGACACTGGGGACAGGCTGCAGATGGACACTTTGGACAGGCTGCAGATGGACACTTGGGACAGGCTGCAAATGGACACTGGGCTCCTGTCCTTTAAGAAGAGGATTAATTGTGTAATCATGTAGATACTGAAAGTAGTTATAGGTGAGCATCTCTGTGGCATAAAATTGCTTTTATCAGTACACACTATGTGGCAAAAGTGTATTTTGCATAGAATGTCTGCTGTTCAGTTTTTGGCTTCACACAAACAAAGCTGCAGGACATTTGGGTATATTTATTTATTATTATTATTATTATTATTAATAATTCATACACAGAAAAATATATGATATTCCAAAAAAAAGCATAAAATGTCTGTTCAGTTTCGACTTCAACCTGGCATAGGATGCATTAAGGTGAAAAAACACAAACCCCTTTAAGAGCGAAATCCCGTTCCTGTAAGTAATTTCTTTCAAGGGCTCTGGGGCACGCTCGCATCTCCGGAGCCCCGCACCCGCTGTGAATTTGGTGCAGCTGGAGCCAATCAGCGGGTCTTATGGCCGCGATGGCCACCGGGAACCGCAAATCATTCACAAGCGAGGCAGAACGGCGGTCTGCCTATGTAAACAAAGGCAGACCGCCGTTCTGTGAGGGAGGAAACTGGAGATCTTGTGTTTCTGCTATCCAGAAACACGGATCTCTGTTTTCCTCCAGTGTCAGCATTCCCCCACCCCCTAGGAGCACACTTAACCCTTTGATCGCAAGTGATGTTAACCCCTTTCCTGACAGTGCCATTTATAGAGTGGCAGAGCATTTTTTTTAGCACTGATTGCTGTATTGGTGACACTGGTCCCCCAAAAAGTGACACTAATGCAGAGTACACACGGTCGGAATTCTCGTCAGAAAAAGCTCTGATGGTTTTCCCGTCGGAATTCCGACGGAATTTCACTCAAACTGTCTTGCCTACACACGGTCACACCAAATTCTGACGGTCAGTAACACAGCGGCATAAAACGCGTTCAACGGCACTATAGAAGGGAAGTTTAATGCTTCTGAGCATGCGTCGAATTGTTTCCGAGCATGCGTCGGAATTTTACGTGCCGGAATTGCATACACACGATCGGAAAATCCGATAGAAAGGTTTTCCGTTGGAAAAATTGAGAACAGGTTCTCAATCCAAAGTCCGTCGGAAATTCCGACAGAAAAAGACCGATGGGCATAGACACGGTCGTAAAATCCGATGAAAAGCTCCCATCGGACTGTTTCCATCAGAAATTCCGACCGTGTGTACGCCGCATTAGTGTCAGATTCGTCCACAGCAATGTCGCAGTCCCACAAAAAAAAAAAAAAAAATCGCTGGTCATTGCCATTACTAGTAAAAACAAAAGTTATCACATCTACAAATCATGGGAGAGATTTACGGACAATTTTTTTTAAAGTTTTTAATCTGTCCCTAAATGACACTTTTTGGGGACCAGTGGCATTATTACTTTGAACAGTGCTATAAAAATGCCGCAGTATATCTGCTTGGGCTGGTTGGCGAGCAATTGTGCGGTCTTGCAACACTGTACCCAAAAAAATTGTGTCCTTTATTTTTTCTACAAAAAGAGTTTTTCTTTTGCTATTTGATCACCTCTGCGGGCCGACAATTTTGAAAATATATATATATATTTTTTACATTCTGCTATAAAACCTATCCAATAAAAAATTAACTTAAAAACTGAAATAATCAAACTTCTTCATAAATTTAGGCCAATATGTATTCCGTTACATATTTTTGGTAAAAAAAAATATCCCAATCAGCGAATTGATTGGCTTGTGCAAAAGTTATAGCGCCTACAAACTATGAGATATTTGTATTTATTCTTTTTTTTTTATACTATTAATGGTGGCGATCAGCGACTTATATCGGGATTGAAATATTGCAGGTGACATTCTGACACTAAGGCCCCTTTCACACTGGGGCGGGAGCCGCGGTGACGGTAAAGCAGCGCTATATTTAGAGCTGCTTTACCGTCGTTTTAGCCGCGGTATTTGGCTTCTCGCGGTGCGGTTTTACCCCCCGCGAGCGGTCGAAAAAGGGTTAAAGACCCCCCGCAGAGCGTCGCTTTGTGGCGGTATTGCCGCGGTATTACCGCGGTGTCCCATTCAAATCAATGGGAAGGAGCGGTATAGGAGCGGTGAATACACGGCTCCTATACCGCTCCAAAGATGCTGCTAGCAGGACTTTTTTGACCGTCCTGCTAGCGCACCGCTCCGCCAGCTTTCACACTGGAGTGAATGAGGCCGGATTCAGGCGGTGTACAGGCGCTATTTTTAGCGCTGTACCGCCTGAAAAACGCCCCAGTGTTAAAGGGGCCTAACTGACACTTTTCTTTCTTTTTGGGGGAATGCATGCCTCCTACCTGGAAGAGTCGAGTCACCTATATATATATATATATATACACACACATGATCCTGTGCACAGGTGCCGCCCTGTAGCAGTAAAACGGGTATGGGGAAAACCTTAAGTGGTTAAACTCTCTTTTGCTAAATGCTAATCATTGGTTTCAGCATTCCTTCCTCTTGTCCCTGTTCTACAAAAGATACCCTGAAATCTCTCCCTCAGTTTGGAACTGCCCTGAATAATGGTGAGAGCCTCAGCAGTTGGGCAAAACAACAAAATGAACCAGCTGATTTTGGGCCCAAAATCCATAAAGACATATGAGTATGAAGTACTATAGTAACCAGACAAGTAATACAATACATGGACTGCAAGAAAAAGTAGCATTGTTCTTGTTGCGTTAATGAGGGCCTGGAGTTTAGGGTCTTTAAAATTAGAATTTGTGTCTTTCATAGTCCATATATGTCTTACAAGAAAGAATATTGTGACCATGAGAGAGAGGAGGGTGAGAATAAATGGTAAATATATACAACATATCCTCATTATTATTAAAAATAAGGGGTCAGTAAACACGGCCCCACCAAGAATTGTGGAATTATTGGTTGAATTACAGATAGATTGTTCATGAAGAGTCACAGAAGTCTTCCAGACGAATGGAACACTGACGAGAAATGATCCCATCGCTGATAATAACAGAACCTGTGGGAGGAATTGCGTGATGGACCTGTTTATCCAAACAAAGACAACAAATCGGAAGTTAGAGATGGCCGTGCAGTAGTAGGCACAGAGGATGGCGGTCAACCAATAGTTCAAGATGCCAAGTGTATGAAGAGAAACATAAGATGTCAAAAGAACTTCTTTCTCAAAAAACTTCTGGGGCCATACAAGGTTTATCATATACAGAATTGTCAACCAAAGCTGCAGAAGGGCGTTGACCAGTCCTTTGGTCAGGTTGATCAGATCACACCTTTTTTTTTTCTGCCTTCTTTTCATGCTTTTCAAATTAACAATGACGATGGACATGTTCAAAGCAATTCCGGGGCTACTTTCTATCAGAAATATAGTTATTAATGCAATAAACAGTGGAGAGACCATGATGTTGGCGGTGTCTAAAAGTATCTCCTGTCTTTGCCTTGTTTTTATAACAAAAGTCAAAGAATGCCTTTAAAATCTAGGCGCTCGATGTTTCCTCAGTATTTCACCAAGCATTTGAGAGATACAGATTGAATCGTTTGCAGCCAATATACCAATATAGCGATGTAATTTAATCTGAAGGTAAATGAGATGAAGCAGCACAGGAACATTCTATGAAATCTGAATCATGCAAATAGACGATGGCTTCTATTCCCTTGATTTAAATTGTAAAGATGAAAACTGATTTTCATAATGTTCCCTGATGTTCAGACTCAGACATTAAAGACTAAAAAAAAATACATACATTTAAAAAAAAAAAAAAAAAAAAAAAAAAAAAACATTAAATGCTTTTTAACAACTACAATACAGGGTACTTTCGCCCCCTTCCTTCCCAGCCCAATTTTCAGCTTTCAGCGCTTTCACAATTTCAATGACAATTGCGCAATCATGCTACGCTGTACCCAAATTAAATTTTTATCATTTTGTTTGCACAAATAGAGCTTTATTTTGGTGGTATTTATTCACAAATTTGTTTTATATTTTTTGCGAGATAAGTGAAAAAAATTGCGGAAATTTGGAAAAAAAACGATATTTTCTTCTTTCTATTTTAAAAGAAATCCAATAAAATCAAATTTTGGCATAAATTTAAGCCAAAATTGATTCTGCTACATGTTTTTAGTGAAAAAAAATTCTGTTAAGTGTATAATAATTGGTTTGTGTCATCACGGACATATGATCATGTACAGATAATCACTGGGACATGTGATTTTAGTGGGACATATGTGGGGGACATGTGTTTTTATTATTTGGGGACATGTATGTTGTGTGGACATGTGTGGGGACATGTGTGTTTACACTAGACCAGTGATCAGTGAGTAAAAAGCTATAAAAAAACAGCTCATACTCACTGATCACCAGCCGGCTGCAGCGTTCCTCTCTCCTCTCCTCAGCGACGACTTCTGTGCGAGGAGAGGAGAGCCGATTGCCTAGCAACCGGCTGTTTGCTTACATCACATGATGGCTGTGATTGGACACGGCCATCATGTGATCAGGAGGGCCATTCACAGAGCCCTCCTACTGATCCAAGATCACGGGTGACACGAGCGCATTGGGATTGCGCCGCTGCGCAGGCACGCACGCACGATCCCCCTACTTCTGAAGGACATTCAGGAACTTCCTTTCAGAAGTAGAAGGCTCCCACCTGTCCGTATATGTGCAGTGGCCGGGTGGGAAGTAGTTAAACAGTTTTGCTACAAGTCACTCTTTTAACTGAAACATATTTCTAATACTTATCATTCTTAAAGTGATTGCAAAGTCTCATTTAAAAAATAAAAATAACAAACATGTTATACTCACCCCCTCTGTGCAGTTGGTTTTTCACATAGCAGCCTGGATCCTCCTCTTCTCGTGTCCCTCTTTGCTGCTTCTGCGTCTTTGCGCCCACAGACAGCAGCTTGCTTTGGGGGCACCCAAGCCGAGTCACAGCTCCGTGTATACATTCAGACATGGAGCCCTGACCCAGCCCCACCCCTCTCTCCCTGATTGGCTAACTGACTGTGATTGACAGCTGCGGTAGCCAATGGCACCAATGCTGTGTCTCAGCCAATCAGGGGAAGAGTCCTGGGTGGCTAAGACACTTGTGGACATCACTAGAGAGAGATGGGGCTCAGGTAAGTAATTAGGGGTGATGGGGAGGCTGCTGCACATAGAAGTCATAAAGTCATATTAAAGTCAAATAAAAAAAAAAAAAAGATACTTATCTGCTCTGTGAAGTGGTTCTGCACAGAGCTCCGATCCTCCTCTTTTTGGATCCCATGCTAGCACTCCTGACCCTTCCCTTCTGCCGAGTGCCCCAGATCAACCAACTTGCAATGGAGCACCCAAGCAGGCTCGCTCACAGCATCTCTCCTCATTGGTTCACTGGCTGTGATTAACAGCAGCAGGAGCCAATGACTTCCTCTGCTGTCTTAGCCAATGAGGAGAAGAAGAGAGTCCCTGGAGAGCCGAGCCTCTCATGCACATCACTGGAGGAAGATCGGGCTCAGGTAAGTAGTAGGGGGGTAGCGGGGGATGCTGCTACCTGAAGAAGGTTTTTTTTTACCTTCGTGCATAGCCTTTACAAACACTTTAAGTAATGGAACAACTAACTTCTCTAACATATAATAACCCAACACACTAAACTTTTCTTCCCTCAATTATTAAAAATCTTTGCTAATAGTCTTACAGCCTTGACTTGCAGTCAGTTATAGACATGTGCATTAGTTTTCGTCCGAATTAATTTTTGTCCCAATTTCGGGTATTTTCGTTATCGTTTTAACAAACGATAACGAACATGCAGAATCCGAAAACCGAAAGATCCGACATAAACAAATGCTTTACTTTCATTTTCGTTGTGACAACAGTTCGATATAGATAGGAGATTCGACATGACGCTGACAATAGTGATCTGTGTCCATCGAACCTGTAGTCAAATGTGCCTAACCTTAGCTCTATTAGTCCAATATTATTCTACATAGAGAGAAAAGTTTCAACATAGAGAGAAAAGATTTGATAATATAGAGACAATAGCAACAACGGTTGAATCTGCCTAACCTAACTCTATTAGTCCAAGATTATTCGACATAGAGAGAAAAGATTCGACATGAAGTTTCGACGAAGCAGTCGCCGCGAGCGGACATTTATGGTCAAATGCTCCACCCATAGGCTATAGAAGAATTCTAATGCTGGTTGACTAGTAATAAAAATTAATAAATATTATTATTACTAGTGTCATACAACATTAGAATTCTACTATAGCTTGTAGGTGGAACATTTGACCAGAATGTAGGATTGCGGCGTCGTACAGTTTAGTTGCTCCGTCGAATCTTCTTAGAATATTCGACAGACACCATTAGCCTTCAATGACAGATTCGAACTTAATTATTTCAGATTTTTGGACGGGTGCATTTTTTAACGAAACAAATTAAATAGAAACGAATTTCAGGAGTTACTAAATAAAAAAAAAATGTAATATTTCAGTGTGCACATGTGTAGTCAGTTTTGAAAGGAGCTATTCAAATTATATTCCCTTTGAATACATTTCCCCTCAATCTCAAAGAATAATTCTTACAAGAAATAGAGTCAATTGTTTCAGATCACATTGTGTATATTTACAGAACCCTAATTATTACTGAGCCTGCCTTTCAATCTTCTTTTGCCTCTCTTTGCATTCTAAAGCACTCTTATTTCTGAAAATATTATATGCCTATCTTTTCCTTTGGTGATCACCTCTCCGGTTACCGTCAATGTATGAAATAACAGCATTCTAAAGAAAGTCTAGGAATGATATGGAACGCGTGATGTTTTTTGGCATGTATGAAGTATCCATTTTGAAACTTGACCAACCACTCTATTCTCCTGACATAGCACCCATTACTTTTGGCTGCTTCAAAAACTAAAAAATGCTTTAAAATGACACAGATTTGATTACATTCTGGACATTGTTGTGGTGGAGAATCCATTTGTCAGGCCAGAGTTCCAATATTTTCTTCCCAACAGATTTGGTTCACATTCTGTCCACATTTGCATCCATCCTTTGCATTTTTGGCTGCCCACTTCTTGCCCCCTCATGGACATCTGCTTGCCCCTCCTTAAACCGCCTATGCCATTCAAAATCACTTAATTTGTTCATGGAATGTTTACCATAAGCCTGCTGTAACAGAGCTAAAGTTTCACTCGCACTTTTGCCAATTTTCAAGCACAATTTGATGTTAATCTGCTGCTCCAGATTCCTGTCAATCATTTTCCATAAACAGCACAATACACACACACATGTTATGTATTCTACTACCCAAAAAAAGACTGAGCCAACTGGTCTGCAACCCAGGCAAGTGCTAGGTAAAACATGTCAGAACAAAAAATATCGAGTGCAAATGGCTGCGCGACTCACCACCATAGGGCTACACCACATTCCGGGAACTAAATTGGCACGCCTCATATTGTATATACAAATCTCTTCTGCCATGAAAAGGAGAAGCTAGATTTGCATGCGATTAGTCACGATTAGGGCAAATGATTTAGAAAAAATAATTTGCAAGTTAGAAATGGTATTATAGTGTGTGAAATCCTTAAGTAGGTTACGAATTATAAGTTCTGGATTAGAAAGAAAGAGTAGGATATCATCAGCAAATGCTGCCATTTTATAGGTATGCCCCACGACATAGATCTCCTTGATATTATTATTGTTCCTGAGTCAATTCAGTAGAGGTTCCAGGGTGAGAACAAATAAAAGTGGTGAAAGAGGGCATCCCTGTCTAGTGCCATTAAACACAGAGAAGGCATCTGACAGATGGCTATTGACACTGACTTTAGCAGTCAGATTAGAATATAGTGCAAGGATGAAATTTAGCATATTGTGTCGAATGCCAACATGTGTCAGTACTGCTTCCATATAGTCCCAGGTCACCCTGTCAAATGCCTTCTCCGCATCCAAGGACAAGAAAAACCCTTATTTTTTAGTTTTAGAGAGACAGAATTGCAGGTTTAGGGCTTTTAGGGTATTATCCCTGGATTCCCTACCTGAGATCAAACCAGCCTGGTTGTTGCTTATGAGAACTGGCATAAGGGAGGAGAGACGGTTTTCTAGAATTTTTGCAAACATTTTTCGATCGACATTGATCAACAAGATCGGTCTATAGTTGGCTAAATGCGTAGGGTCTTTACCCTCTTTGGAAATCACTGTGATATGTGCTTCCAGGAGCCCTTGGAGACCTGAGGGATTGGAGGCTAAGGTGTTGAAGGCAGATAGGAAAAGAAGGGAAAAATATCAGCAAAACGTTTTGTAGTATGATGTAGAGAAACCGTCTGGGCTAGGGCTCTTCCTTATTTTACGTTTTTTCAAGGCTATCTTTAACTCCTCTATTGAAAGAGGTCCATCTAGTTTTTTGAGATTCCTCTGGAGATATTGGTTTAGGGCTGTATTGGGTAAGAAAGTCAGTGATAAGTTGTTGTCTAAAGGCTTGGTCTTGTTGAGGTGGGGTATTCAATTTCAAGGTATATAGGTCTGAGTAAAAATCAGACAAATTGCGCAGCTATCTCATCAAAGATCTCCAGTCCATTGAGTCACCACTACAAAGAGTGCTTGTTTCTGTTCTCTATTCCTTAATGGGCAACTCTGAAATAACAAGGGGTGCAAATTATCAGTTTGCTTTCTCTGTCTGAGATCTGTTGAACATGTAACATTAACGTGTTAAGGTGTGTCCGATAGTTTTCTAATGGCTGACTGTCATTTATTAAATTGTATTTCCCTTGTGGTGCAAATATGACATGGAATTATATCAACCAATGATCATACTAATGCCGCGTACACACGTACGGACTTTTGCCGGCGGACCTAAGTCCAGCGGACAATCCGCTGGACTTTCCAGCTGGGTCCGCTGGACTAAAAAGCGAACGGACTTGACCACACACGATCACGCTAAAAGTCCGACGGTTCACGCGATGACGTACAGGACGTACGACGGGACTAGAAAACGAAAAATACTAGAAAAATACTTGCTACTGAGCATGCGTCCTTTTTGGTCCGCCGGACCATACTACACACGGCCGGATTGTCCGCCGGACTGCCAAGTCCAGCGGATAATTTTAAAACAAAACTTAAAACTTTAGTCCGCCGTACTTTGGCCAAAAAAAGTCTGCCGGCGCCCACACACGAGGGGATTATCCGCTCGACTTCGGTCCAGCGGATAATCCCGCGGGATAGTCCCTTCGTGTGTACGCGGCATAAGAAGTGTGATATTTAAATATAAAACTTAATTTTACATGAAGGAGTCTATTTATTAAAAAAAAAAAAATGCTGCAAGAACAGAAACGTTCACAAATAATCCCTGCAACGTTATGTGGAAAATTTAAGTTTCTATATGTTGCCTTTCAAAGGGTGAGTGTTACATTCTCTGACATTCACTTCTAACATGTAAAAACAGTTGAATAATAGAGAAACTAGCTTAACACTTATACAGCTTATAGGGTAAGAACATTCAACCAGAAATGTTAATAATATGAGGGAGACTTCTGCAATGTAAAATAAGTGTATGGAAATTCCAGTGATTAACAATGAATCAGCTACTGCAGAGAAGGAACTGCTTATACTATACATTAGTGCAGAGAAGGATGTATGGACATTCTTTTTTAATGATTCTAAATCCTAAATTCTAAATAATAAAATGGCTAGTATGAAATTTTTGTTTGTTAATTTCATCATTAAAAAAATTATTTACTAAGCAGAATGAAAATGAAACAAAATTACTATTATTTTATGTTTTCTTTAACCCCTTGGCTCCGACATTACTCAAATATACGGCCTCAAAAATTTAGGAGAAATGAAGGGACAATGCAGCAATATTATATGGTGTAGACATGTGCACACTGAAATATTTAGTTTCGGAATTTCGTTTTCGTCTGAAAAATACATTTATTTAGTTACTCCCGAAATTCATTTTTTTTTATTTTGTTTTGTTAAAAAATGCATTCGTCCGAAAATCCGAAATAATTAAGGTCGAATCTGTCATTGAAGGCTTATGGTGTTTGTCGAATGTTGTAAGAAGATTCAATGGAGCAGCTAAACTGTACCATGCCACAATCCTAAATTTCCAGTCAAATGTTCCGCCTACAAGCTATAGTAGAATTCTAATGTTGTATGACACTAGTAATAATTACCGTATTTATCAGCGTATAACACGCACAGTCGTATAACACGCACATTCATTTTAAGAGGGAAGTTTCAGGAAAAAAAATATATAATTTTAAATAAGGAACTTTGAAGCAAAATAAGGGTCAGTGCCCATCTGCAGCCTCACCATTGCCATTAATGCAGCCTGACCAATGCCTATCTGCAGCCTCACAAGTGCCATCAATGCAGCCTCATCAGTCCACATCAATGCAGCCTCACCATTGCCATCAATGCAGCCTGATTGATGCCCATCTGCAGCCTAGAGGGGACAGGGAGGGGGGCGGGATGAGTGCCAACAGATTACATACAGTGAGAATCTCCTATGATAGACAGAACAGTTGTCCAATGGCGGCCCAGGAGACGGGACTTCCTATTACAGAGGCCGCCAAGTGAATAGGAAATTCTTACTGTATGTAATCTGACGGCGCTCATCCTGCCCCCTCCCTGTCCCCTCAGAGGCAGCTAAAATTTAAGTATTGGCGTATAACACGCACATGTTATTTGATCCCGATTTTCATGGTGAAAAAGTGAGTGTTATACGCCAATAAATACAGTATATTTATTAATTATTATTACTAGTCATCCAACATTAGAATTCTTCTATAGCCTATGGGCGGAGCATTTGACCATAAATGTCCACTCACGATGACTGCTTCGTCAAATCTTCATGTTGAATCCTTTCTCTCTATGTCGAATAATCTTGGACTAATAGAGTTAGGTTAGGCACATTCAACCTTTTTTGCTATTGTCTCTATAATGTTGAATCTTTTCTCTCTATGTCAAATCTTTTTTTCTCTATGTCAAATCTTTTCTCTCTATGTACAATAATCTTGGACTAATAGAGCTTAGGCTTAGGTTAGGCACATTCGACCACAGGTTCGATGGACACAGATCGCTATTGTCAGCGTCATGTCGAATCTCCTATCTATAGCCAACTGTTCGAATCTCCTATCTATAACAAACTGTGAAAATAAAGCATTTGTTTATGTTGGATCTTTCGGGTTTCGGATTTGGCACGTTCGTTATTGTTTGTTAAAACGATAACGAAAATACCCGAAATTCGGACGAAAATTCATTCGGAAGAAAACAAATGCACATGTCTAATATGGTTCACGATAACTGATATTTGCTGTGCCTAGGACTTAAATCATACTTTAACTACCCATTTTGTTAAACTTTTTTTTATTTTTATTGTCAAGGTCTAAAAAGAAAAGTCAAAAATTATTTTTAATGCAGCCTAATTTCATTGATTTATTTCCTTTCTTCAACCTGTGTGAAAATCTATTATCAAATATTTTAATATTTTTATTTTTATTATTTTTTTATAATTGTCAACTCACATGATTCTCTGATAAAATAAAATGGTGAAAGTACCGTATTTATCGGCGTATAACACGCACCTTTTCCCCCTTAAAACCGGGGGAAAGTCGTGGGTGCGTGTTATACGCCGATACCCCCCAAAAAAATGACAAAAATGACAAGCGCCGCCGAAAAATAGCGAGCGCTGCCGAAAAAACGCAAAGCGCGGACGAAAAAGACCGAAGCGCCCCCGGAAAAAGCCGAGCAGACTGCTCGTAGTCCCGCCTCCCTGCGCTCGCTCCGGAAACAGCAGGGAGGCGGGACAGCGAGCTTAGCCGTCCGAGTCGGCTCGGCTTTTTCCGGGGGCGCTTCTGTCTTTTTCGGCCGTGCTTCGGGTTTTTTCGGCGCCGCACGCGACAGAGCGTCTCGGCGGCGGGAAATTTAAACCCGGAAAAGACTGAAAATGGCACTAGGCAAGGCTGCAATGATGCTGGGCAAGCTACAATGACGCTGGGCAAGGCTGCAATGACGCTGGGCAAGGCTGCAATGACGCTGGGCAAGGCTGCAACGACGCTGGGCAAGGCTGCAATGACGCTGGGCAAGGCTACAATGACGCTGGGCAAGGCTGCAATGACGCTGGGCAAGGCTGCAATGACACTGAGCAAGGCTGCAAATGACGCTGGGCAAGGCTGCAAATGACGCTGGGTAAGGCTGCAAATGACGCTGGGAAAGGCTGCAATGACACTGGGCAAGGCTGCAATGACGCTGGGCAAGCTACAATGACGCTGGGCAAGGCTGCAATGACGCTGGGCAAGCTACAATGACGCTGGGCAAGGCTGCAATGACGCTGGGCAAGGCTGCAATGACGCTGGGCAAGCTACAATGACGCTGGGCAAGGCTGCAATGACGCTGGGCAAGGCTGCAATGACGCTGGGCAAGGCTGCAAATGACGCTGGGCAAGGCTGCAAATGACGCTGGGCAAGGCTGCAAATGACGCTGGGCAAGGCTGCAATGACACTGGGCAAGGCTGCAATGACGCTGGGCAAGTTACAGTGACGCTGGGCAAGTTACAGTGATGCTGGGCAAGCTGCAAATGACGCTGGGCAAGCTGCAAATGACGCTTAAATGTAAGTTGTTTTTTTTTCCCTAAACTTCCCTCCTAAAACTTTTTTTCCTTAAAATGCCCTCCTAAACTTGGGGTGCGTGTTATACGCTGGTGCGTGTTATACGCCGATAAATACGGTAATTTTATAAAATGTATTTCCTTTCTTAAACCTGTGCCCCGATCTAAAACTACATTTGTAAAATGTTGATAAGCAAAAGCAAACACTTAATTTATAATTTTAGGTGAGCTGAAAACATCATCCATATTTTTTTATCTTCAGGTCAGTGGCAGTTGGGTTTCAACACAGGACCTGGTACATGACCAATGATGTCATTTATGTTGACTAATTATATAAATACAAATACAATAAAAAGTTTTTAGACTAATTTAGGACCACTTAACACAGTTCAATACAGTAATGTTCACAACATCAAGGCTTGTGTGTTTAGACAAAATGACATCACCAAACAAATTGTGTGTCTCAAATCATTTGTGTCACCGCATTCAAATCCTGGTGAGCTGGTGATGTTACAATGTAAAAGAGAAAACACAACGTATTCTGTGCTGCAGTAAAGAGGACAGGTTCTCTGTATTTGAATATTCACTGTGAAATCATTTTTTTTTTGTGTTTATCTTATTATTTCCAATTAATGATATTAAAATAGAATGTTGCTATTTTGCATTTTGCACAATGTAATTTTTATAGTTATCCCAACTTTATGACCATTTTAGAGTACAGGATATATTTTGCTCGAAAATTTCTTTGAACCCCCAAACATATATATATATATATATATATATATATATATATATATATATATATATATATATATATATATATATATTTAGCAGACCCTAGAGAATAAAATGGCAATCATTGCAATATTTTATGTCACACGGTATTTGCGCAGTGGTCTTTCAAACACATTTTTTTTAAAATAAATACACATTCATGAATTACATATATATATAAAAAAACAGTAAAGTTAGTCCAATTTTTTTGTATATGGTGAAAGATGATGTTATGCCGAGTAAATAGATACCTAACATGTCATGCTTTAATATTGCACACATTCGTGGAATAGCGACAAACTTCAGTACTTAAAAAACTTCATAAAAGACTCTTTCAAAATGTCTACAGGTTACCAGTTTAGGGTGACAGTGGAGGTCTTGTGCTAGAATTTTTGCTCTCGCTCTAATGATTGCAGTGATACCTCACATGTGTGGTTTGAACACTGTTTACATTTGCAGTTGCGACTTACGTACGCGTTCGCTTCTGCGCACGAGCACGGAGGGATGGGGCGCTTTTCTTTTTTTTTTTTTTTGACACGGTCCCTTTGAAAAAAAAAAATTCTGATCACTTTTATTGCTGTCAGAAGAAATGTAAACATCCCTTGTGGCAGTAATAGGCAGTTACAGGCTCTCTTTATGGAGGGATCTGAGGTCTATAAGACCCCAAATTTCTCATTTGCACTTAAAAGCATTCAAAATGCCAAGTTTGTCAGTTTTGAATGCTGTAATTTTTTTAAAAAGTTGGCGCCTTTAAGTCTTCTCTAAACCGGAAGTGATGTCATGACATTGCTTCCAGGTTACAATATCCGAGACCCAATCAAATTTCTGGCTTCGTTAGGGCCACCGGCCAGACGGCGGACATGCTGGCTGGTCGCTTAGGTCTCCTGATGGCACAGGAGAGCCTGGGCAAGCCGGCTTCTTAGCTGCATCAATTGTTATTCCAAGAAAGCCAACCGCCGGCTCTAAAAAATGGTACCAGGGTGATGTGTGCAGCTGCATGCATCACCTGGTGCAACCCCTTCAAGCCAAGGATGCATATTGGCATACGGTTGGCTTGAAGAGGCTAAAATGCCTCTTAAGATTATACCCAAAGCCAAGCTTTTTTTTCATAAGTCTTTCTCAGCATTTAATAGTTTTACTTGGGAATTTTCCCGATAGATAAATATTTCTTGACATTCAGCAAAATCTGCCCTTAACCACCTTCCAACCAGCCGCCGTCATTATACGGCAGCAGGTCGGCTCATTCCCGCCAATCGCCGTACCTGTACATCGGCTCCTTTAAGAGCCATAGCAGGCACGCGCATGATGGGGAACCTGATGTGCATGGCCAACGGCTGCAATGTTCGCCGGCCACCCGTGATCGCTGACACGAGAGCCAAATTGGGCATCTGTGTATGTAAACACACAAACCCCTGTTCTGACAGGGGAGGAGAGACAGATTGGCTGTTCCTAGTAATTAGGAACAGCGATCTCTTTCCTCCTCCAGTCAGTCCCACCCCCCCCCCCACTGTTAGAAACACACATGAGGGAACACATTTAACCACTTGATTGCCCCCTAGTGTTAACCTTTTCCCCGCCAGTGACATCTACACAGTAATCAGTGCATTTGTATAGCACTGATCTGTATGAATGTCAATGATCCCAAAAAAGTGAAAAAAAATGCAGAGTTGATTAAATACCACCAAAAGAAAGCTCTATTTGTGGGGGGAAAAGGACATCAATTTTGTTTGGGTACAGCGTCGCACGACCGCGCAATTGTCAGTTAAAGTGACGTAGTGCTGTATCACAAAAAATGGTCTGGTCATTAAGGTGGCAAATCCCTACGGGCTGAAGATTGAAGAGTATGTGATTGTGTATCCAAAACAATTTAATTTTTTTAAATTAGCACTGATGGGCAACATGGATGGGCACTGATAGGTGGCACAAATTGGCACTGATAGGTGGTACGGATTGGCATGGATAGGCGGCATGGATGGGCATGGATAGGCGGCACATATGGGCATGTATGGGCACTGATAGGTGGCACGGATGGGCACTGATAGGTGGCATGGATGGGCACTGATAGGTGGCACAGATGGACACTGATAGGCGGCATTGTAGTGTAATGTATTGTACTGATGGATGCCAATCAGTGCCAAACAATAATGCATGCCAATCAGTGATGCCCATTGTGGGCACTGATTGGCTCAGAACTTGGCTCCTGTTCTTTAAGAAGAGGACTAATTGTGTAATCATGTAGATACTGAAAGTAGTTATAGGTGAGTATCTCTGTGGCATAACATTGCTTTTATCAGTACACACTATGTGGCAAAAGTGTATTTTGCATAGAATGTCTGCCGTTCAGTTTTTGGCTTCACACAAACTAAGCTGCAGGACATTTGGGTATATTCATTTTATTATTATTATTATTATTATTATTAATAATTCATACACAGAAAAATATATGATATTCCAAAAAAATGCATAAAATGTCTGTTCAGTTTCGACTTCAAAGAAAAAGGATGCAGAAAAGAGCTACTAAACTTTTAAATATTTATATTAATAATGCATATTATCATTAACCAGGTTGAAAAAAGATACACATTCATCAAGTTTAACCAAGAGAAAAAAGAATAATGAATATACCGTATTTATCGGTGTATAACACGCACCCCAAGTTTAGGAGGGAAGTTTAAGGAAAAAAACTTACATTTTAAATGCCCATCAATGCAGCCTAATCAGTGTCCATCTGAAGCCTTGCCCAGTGTCCATCTGAAGCCTTGCCCAGTGTCCATCTGCAGCCTTGCCCAGTGTCCACCTGCAGCCTTCAGGCTGCAGATGGACACTGGGCAAGGCTTCAGATGGACACTGAAGCCTTGCCCAGTGTCCATCTGAAGCCTTGCCCAGTGTCCATCTGCAGCCTTGCCCAGTGTCCACCTGCAGCCTTGCCCAGTGTCCACCTGCAGCCTTGCCCAGTGTCCACCTGCAGCCTTGCCCAGTGTCCACCTGCAGCCTTGCCTAGTGTCCATCTGAAGCCTTGCCCAGTGTCCATCTGCAGCCTAAATACGACTAAAACTAAAACAACTGAGATGACTAAAATACGACTAAAACTGCCATTTTAGTCAAAAGACTAACCCCCCGTACACACGGTCGGACATTCCAACCACAAAATCCGTCAGATTTTTTCCGATGGATTTTGTCCGAAACTGGTGTTGCATACACACGGTCGGACAAAGTTGTCGGAAAATCCGATTGTTCGTAACGTGATTTTTTACAACGGGACTACGTTCAGGCTAGTAGACAATAGCTTTGGTCTCGTAAATTGATCTGAGCATGTGTGGCACTTTGTCTGATCGGAATTCTCTACAAACGATCAGAAAAAGTCCGATTGGATTTTGTTGTCAGAAAATTTGAGATCCTGCTCTCAAATATTTTCCTTCGGTAATTCCGCCCACACATGATTGGATTTTCCAACAATATAATCTGATCAGACCTTTTCCATCTGATTTTCCGACCGTGTGTACACGGGGCATAAGACTTAAACTAAATTGAAATTTGACTTCAAAATTAACACTGGTCTGTAGTGCATGTTCATACCTCAATACCATAATAAGTAACATATTAGATTTTTCACTCCAGCCGTATATAATGAGTTTGGAAATTGTCTAGAAATGTTAAATAATGCATTACAATTTATTTACACCCATACAATTTTAGACAACTAAAATTAGTTTTAGTCGACTAAAATGTACTGGAGATTTTAGTCGACTAAAACATAGGACATTTTAGTTGACTAAATGTACTGGAGATTTAGTCGACTAAAACTAAAACAACTGCAGAAGACTAAAATAGGATCGGAAAATTTGAGATCCTGCTCTCAAATTTTTTCCGTCTGAGATTCTGACGGAAAAAGTCTGATGGAGCCCACACACGGGCGGATTTTCTGACAACATGGTCCAATCAGACATTTTCCGTCGGGATTTCCGACCTTGTGTATTAGCATTAGAGTGAGAGCAATAATTCTAGCCCTAGACCTCCTCTATGACTCAAAGCGTGTAACCTATAGAAATTTTAAAAAATCACCTATGGAGATTTTTAAGAGTAAAAGTGCTGCCATTCCACGAGCAGGCGCAATTTTGAAGCGTGCCATGTTGGGTATCAATTTTCTCGGCGTAACATTATCTTTCACAATATTAAAAAAAAATGGGCTAACTTCACTGTTGTCTTCTTTTTTAATTCAAAAAAGTGTATTTTTTCCAAAAAAAAGTGCGCTTGTAAGACCACTGTGCAAATACTGTGTGACAGAAAGTATTGCATTGACCGCAATTTTATTATCTAGAGTGTTAGAAAAAAAAAAAGAAAAAAAAATATATATAATGTTTTCAATAGCCAAAGCTTAGCCCATCATGTTGGAAAATAATTCCATAGATCTACGTGTAGCAACTTGGAAGTCCATTCCAGGTGGGGAGGAGCCCCACCTGGAATGGAGGAAGATATGGTGTTAGGAGATGAAAGTGGGTTGCGTTGGTAGTGGATATGATGTTTAAATTGAGCGTGGGAATGCGGAGTGGGAAGAGTAATCCGTGTTAATATGATGGCATGAATTTAGTGGAATAAGGAGGTAATATCCAGCTGACGGTAGTCAAGCCACTGAGCCCAGTCTTTTTGGAATTTAGGTAAGTTTATGTTTATCTGGCAGTTAGCGGCCAGGTAATCAGCCGATCAGACCGATCTGTGCCTGTTTAGCTGCATTGGAGACCAGGGGATAGATTTGGAGTCTAATATAACCCAAATATCTCCATAAAGAAGACCTTTCATGCCCTATGCTTTCACAAGAGATGAACAACACCGACTAAAATCTGGAAAACCGTTCGTCTGTGTGCTGGTTCGACGGACCAAATACAACGCAAGGGAAACTATTGGCTACTGGCTATTGAACTTCCTTGTTTAGTCCCATCTCACATCATCACGTTCAAAATGAACGGACTTTCGAACGGACTTAGTCAGTTCGTGTGTGGCCAAGTCCGTTTGTTCGGAAAGTCCGTCGAAAGTCCGTCGGGAAGAAAGTCTGCTGGAAAATCTGGTCGTGTGTGCGGGGCATTAGTAAGGGATCATTGGTATGGTCTTATCTAGTAAATATTTACTGGTTATCATACGATATCCTATTGATTCTTTATTATACCAAAGAAAGGGTACCCCCTTTTTTTTCACACCTTCCAACATATAGTTAGATATAGTCACCACCTTAGTCTTTTTTAGTCCAATCGGACATAGAGTGAAAATGGGCCAATTAAGCCTTAAATTAATTTATTTTATTTTTTCTTTTAATTTTTTTTTCAAAAGTTCTAGGATTAGCACTATCTAATACCTAGCGGTAATGATTGTATTAAGTTTAATACTAAAGGCCCATACACACGATCAGACTTTTTGACAACCAACATGCAAATTAGCTGTTTTGGACCAACATCCGACCGTGTGTACGCTCCATCAGACCAACTTCTTCCAGGTTTCATCGGACTTTTGTTGGCTGTGCGAACGGACCAACTTTCTGCCAACAAAAGTCCGATGGACCAAAGTCCGACCGTGTGTACACAAAACCAACGAACTTTTGTACAAACCAATGCAGAACCAAGGCAAAAGATCAGACAACAATACAGAAGTTAACCAAAGGTGGAGGTAAAGAGCAGAAAAAACAAGTGATTTGGTGAAAGTTGGCTGAAAAAGTCCTGCCGTGTGTATGCAATACCAACTTGGGGCCAACGCCCTTTGGACAAAAATCCACGGGAAAGTTGGTCCACGGTCCGATCGTGTGTATGAGGCTTTATAGTTACTCATTCTTCAGAAATTTTATTAAGGCTTTTATTCCGCACACAGACATTTAGTGTGCCCCAATCTGCCTTTCTCGTTTGCCCACTCATAATATGTGGGTAAATGATGGTTCCATCTCCCCTGATGGTGGATTTTTTCCCCCATCACGGGAAAACTTTATATCTCAAAATAAGATATTTTGTATCTCAATTAACCTTTCATATTTTCAGTCTTTTCTATACTTCTGACAATACTGGTTCCTTTTTCTCTTCCTCCTTCTTTGGGTCCACACGGGTTGATTCATCCAGTCGGACATTACCAGGTATTGGTGAGTACTACCTTTTTAGATCATATTCCATGGAACCTTTAAACATCCTTTCCCTGAATGTTCAGGGAATAAACATACCACAGAAAATAGCTAAAGCATTCTGTTCCTTTGAAGCCAGGAAGGCTCACATAATATGCTTACAGGAAACTCACTTTACAGTGAAATCTACTCCTAAGTATATGAGCCCTTTTTCCCCACAAGTATTTACAGCCTCAGCTAATGCCAAAAAGAGAGGAACCCTTATAGCCTTTCATCGCTCTCCCCCATTCAGTCAGAAATTAAAGACCCTGAGGGGCGATATCTACCGTATATACTCGAGTATAAGCCAACCCGAATATAAGCAGAGGCACCTAATTTTACCACAAAATTGTGAAAACGTATTGACTCGAGTATAAGCCTAGGGTGAGAAATGCGCAGCTACTGTAAGTGAAAAAGAGGGTCAACAATGCCCATTTGCAGCCTCACAGTGCCCATTTGTCATGCCTCACTGTGCCCATTTGCAGCCATAGGTCCCCCAAACTTCAAACTCGGTAGTTAAGGGTTCCTAGAGGCCCCCAAGCTGCAGCCAGGGTCCCAAAATGATATTGCTGCAGATGGACACAGTTGACCGAATTTGGGACCCTGTATCTCTGGGGCACTTGGAGCTAGGAACCCCAAATTGTGTGTGCAATCCCATTGGAACTAGCACTACAACAGATCCAAGATGGGGTTCCTAGCACCAAGTGGCCCCAAGATACGTGGCCACTTAGCACTTTTCTGAAGCAGAGAATGACATTTTCCAAACCGACTTTGGGGCCCCGTACCTCGGGGCCACTTGGTGCTAGGACCCCCACTATGTTGTAGTGCTAGTTCCACTGGGATTGTACACCAAATTTGGGGTTCCTAGCACCAAGTGGCCCCCAAATACAGGGCCCCAAAATCGGTTCGGAAAATGTCATTCTCTGCTGCAGAAAAGTGCTTGACTTGAGTATAAGCCGAGGGGGGCATTTTCAGCACAAAAAAATGTGCTGGAAAAACTCGGCTTATACTCGAGTATTTACGGTAATTCTCACTGGTCATCATATCATGGACAATGCGGTTACGGTAGTATCATACTACGCTCCAAATAAACAGCCAATACCCTTCTTATCACATCAATTACAAGTGGTAAATACCCACAAAATGGGAACAATCATCATATGTGGTGACTCTAACCAGGTCCTCCTCCCATTTCTAGATAAGTCTCCTTATATTCCTTCCTATAATTCGAGTAATCAATAATTTTCTTAATTACTCTCCCGATACAATTTAGTAGATTCATGGACAGAATGTAATTCGTCCAAAAGATGCTATATTTACTACTCACACCCACACCGGATCTCCACCCATGTTGATCACATATTCCTAACTACAGCTACGATACCCGAAGTACTCACATCTAGCAAAATTCCCATTCCCTGGTCTGATCATAACGCAGTTTATACCACTATATCCTCCACTATCCTTAAAGCCCACGACCCAACGTGGTATCTCCCCGACATTATACTCAAAAACCCATCCTATTGCCTAAAAATTGAACAAGGTATTAAAGATTATTTAGAATATAATACTAATCCGGACATTTCTCAGTTTATCTCAAAACGGAGTGGGGGTCCCCCCCAAATCCATCTCAGACCCTTATCCGAGCACGCAGCCCGGCCGGCCAGGAAAGGGGTGGGGACGAGCGAGCGCCCCCCCCCTCCTGAGCCATACCAGGCCGCCTTCCCTCAACATAGGGGGTGCCCTGGGGAAAGGGGGGCCGTGCCCACCCCAAAGCACCTTGTCCCCATGTTGATGAGGACAAGGGCCTCTTCCCGACAACCCTGGCCGTTGGTTGTCGGGGTCTGCGGGCGGGGGGGCTTATCGGAATCCGGGAGCCCCCTTTAATAAGGGGGCCCCCAGATCCCGGCCCCCCACCCTATGTGAATGAGTATGGGGTACGATGTACCCCTAGCCATTCACCTAAGGTGTAAAAGTGTAAATAAAAAAAACACACAATTTTTTTAAAATATTTTATTGCACTGCTCCGGGGGTCTTCTTCCGTCTTGGGGGGTCTTCTCGCTGGACTCCTCTGCTCTCTTCTGCTCTTTTACCTAGCTCTTTCACGAGCGGAGGAGCCTGGCTTTCTTCTTCGTCGTCGCCGCCGTTGTCTGGGGGTCTCGTTCCGCCTTCGGGGGTCTTCGGGGGTCTTCCGGGGTCTCTTCTGTTCTTGCCGCTGTTGCCGCCTTCTGCGCCGTCTTATTCTTCCTCTTCTTCTTCTTCCGATGTTGTCACATGCTCATGTCACATGGTGACCCTGCCCCCTATGATGTCACAGTCCCAGAATCATCCGGAAGAAGAAGAAGAAGAGGGAGACGAAGAAGAAGACGGCGCAGAAGGCGGCGACAGCGCCTAGAACAGAAGAGACCCCGAAAGACCCCCGAAGACCCCCCAAGATGGAAGAAGACCCCCGGAGCAGTGCAATAAAATATTTAAAAAAAATTGTGTGTTTTTTTATTTACACTTTTACACCTTAGGTGAATGGGTAGGGGTACATCGTACCCCATACTCATTCACATAGGGTGGGGGGCCGGGATCTGGGGGCCACCTTATTAAAGGGGGCTCCCGGATTCCGATAAGCCCCCCGCCCGCAGACCCTGACAACCAACGGCCAGGGTTGTCAGGAAGAGGCCCTTGTCCTCATCAACATGGGAACAAGGTGCTTTGGGGGGGGGGGCGCGCGCTCGTCCCCACCCCTTTCCTGGCCGGCCGGGCTGCGTGCTCGGATAAGGGTCTGAGATGAATTTGGGGGGACCCCCACGCCGTTTTTTCGACGTGGGTATTCCCTTTAAATCCATGCCAGGTGACGGGGCTAGCGTGGCGGCATTCACTACCTTCGCTAGTCCCGTCTACCTGCAGTTATGTTCTAAATGAAAGGACTTTCCGATCGTGTGTCGGCAAGTCCGTTCATTTCCAAAAGTCCCGCCAGAAAAGTCCGGGCGTGTGTGGGCAAGTCCACACGCTCGGAAAGTCCGGCGGTTTGTCCACTGGACTAGGTCTGGCGGACAATCCTGCCGGAAAGTCCGAGCGTGTGTACGCCGCAAAATAGAATTAGGCAGATATCAACATAAACTCTGCTTATTCACAGATAATATTTTATTGTTTCTATCATCCCCCAATTTTCAGGCCCTAATCTCTTTCCCATTCTTAACAAATTTGCTATCATATCAGGATTAGAGATAAACCCCAAGAAATGTGTAACATTAACTGCTTCCCGGGCCACCTCACGCATATATACTGTGGCAGAAGGGCACGTACAGGCAAAATCATGTACCTGTACGTTGCCCTTTAAGAGTGCGCGCGTGCACGCGGGAAGCTCCAAGAGTCGGGTCGCGGGTCCCGCGGGCTTGATCACTGCGGGGATACACGCGATCGCCTCACGGAGAGGAAGAACGGGGAGATGCTAAAGTAAACAAGCATCTCCCCATTTTGCCTAGCAACAGTGTCACTGATCTCTGCTCCCTGTGATTGGAGCAGAGATCAGTGATGTGTAAAACTCAACCACGCCCCCCACAGTTAGCAACACGCCCCTAGGTCACACTTAAACCCTACACTGCCACCTAGTGGTTAACCCCTTCACTGCCAGTGTCATTTACACAGGAATCAGTGCATTTGTATAGCACTGATTGCTGTATAAATGACAATGGTCCCAAAAATGTGTCAAAAATGTCCAATGTGTCTGCCATAATGGCGCAGTCACAATAAAATTTTTATAACAAACTATTAAACATGATTTTCTTTTTTTATTTAATTTTCCAACTTGTTTTGTTTGTTTAGCAAAAAAATAAAAATCCCATCTGTGATTAAATACCACCAAAGGAAAGCTCTATTTGTGGGAAAAAAATGATAAAAATGTAATTTGGGTACAGTGTTGTATGACCGCGCAATTGTCATTCAAAGTGCGTCAGCGCCGAAAGCTGAAAATTGGTCTGGGCAGGAGGGGGGTTTAAGTGCCCAGTAAGCAAGTGGTAAATCAAATAGGTTTTGGGGTATGATCAAGGCTAAAAATGTGTCTGGTTTGTTTGCCTTCATATAGAAGGAATGTTTTGATTTCAGAAGAATGTTTTCTGCTGATTCCGTCCAAAAATTATCTAGTTCCAAACGTGCTTCTTCATGAATTAATTTGTTTGACGGAGAGGGTAGAGTTTGGAAATCCTCAGAAGCTTTATAAAAAGCCTCTTCCAATTGTTTGTGGAGTTGACGTTTTATCTTACGGTGGTGGGAGGCATGGCTGATACAGACCCCTCTAATATATGGTTTGAGAGCTTCCCAGCAGGTCAGGTGTTATTGTTATTTATAAGGGAATCTTGTATGGCAGTTTCTATATTTTTTTCGATATATGGGATTTGTCAATAGACCAAGTGTGGAGGTTGGATCGTGGAACCAGGGAAGAAAGAATTGTCACTACTGCATTATGAGCTGGCCAGGTACAAGGTACAATAACTGAATCAAGAAGGAGTGCTGAGGTGCTAATATTCACCAAGAGATGATCTATGCTGGAAAACTGTTTATGAGGATGGGAATAATGGGTAAATTGGCTTCTGGCAGGTTTATGTTCTCGCCACATGTCTAGGAGATAATGTTGGTTGAGCAGTCTTTGGTAGGAGAGGCGAGGGGCTGTTGTTGGAGTTGGAGATTTGTAAAGAAATCAGTATAGTATTAGATTTGAATCACCACCAAGTCTGAGTGTGCCGCGTTTGTGGGATTCCACTACTGAAAACACATGGGAGAGGAAAGATAAAGGATTTTTATTAGGCGCATAGTAAGTAACTCTAGTGACTTCATCATCTAACAGAAGGCCAGAGAGTATAAGGTATCGACCTTCGGGATCTTTAGCCGGTTCCTGACTGGCTCGCATAAATATACAGGGTCAGAATGGCTCCCCTGCGCAAAAAACCCATTACAGGTACAAGGTTCCTTTAAGAGCCGTCAGAGGGTGCCGTGGCACAGCAAGGGATCCGTTGGCCACGCGTGATCATGTGCACGAGCGCCAGCATTGGGATTTGTGTGTGTAAACACACAAATCCCTGTGCTGTCAGAGGAGAGTAGACATATTGTTTGTTCCCCATACAGTTAGAACACACCTAGGGGACACACATTTAACCCCTCGATCACCCCCTAGTGTTAATCCCTTCCCTGCCAGTGTCATTTATGTATCTCTGTATACATAAAATAAGTGTCAATGGTCCCAAAAGTGTTCGATCTGTCTGCCGCAATGTCACAATACCGCTAAACATGGCAGATCACCGCAATTACTAGTAAAAAAAAATTAAATAAAATTGCCATAAATCTATCTCCTATTTTGTAGACGCTATAACTGTATGCGCAAAACAATCAATGTACGTTCATTTTGATTCTTTTACCAAAATATGTACAAGAATACATATTGGCCTAAACTGATGATGACATTTGTACTTTTTAAAAAAAATTTAGGGGTATTTTTTACAGCAAAATGTGAAGAAAGAATTTTTGTCCATAGCGCTGGTGTCCCGCGATCGGGTCACAGAGCTGAAGAACGGGGAGAGGTATGTCTCCCCGTGCTTCCTAGTGAGACTGTTACTGATCGGCTGTTCCCTGTCATCGCGAAAGCTGATCAGTGATGTCAGACGTAAAGCCACGCCCCCTACTGTAAAAAAAACACACACGTCACAGACTTAACCCCTCCCCGCCCCCTAGTGGTTAACTCCTTCACTGCCAGTGTCATTTACATAGGAATAAGTGCATTTAAATAGCACTGATTGCTGTATAAATGACAATGGTCCCAAAAATGTGTCAAAAATGTCCGATGGGTCCGCCATAATGTCGCAGTCACAATAAAAATCGCTGATCGCCGCCAGTACTAGTTAAATTTTTTTTTTTTATAAAAATGCTATGAAACTATCCCCTATTTTGTAAACGCTTTAACTTTTGCGCAAACCAATCAATAATCGCTAATTGCGATTTTTTTTACCAAAAATATGTAGAAGAATACATATCAGCCTAAACTGAGGGAAAAAAAAATTATATATTTTTTGGGGATATTTATTATAGGAAAAAGTAAAAAATATTGAATTTTTTTTCAAAATTGGTGCTCTATTTTTGTTTATAGCGCAAAAAATAAAAACCGCAGGGGCGATCAAATACCACCAAAAGAAAGCTCTATTTGTGGAAAAAAAAGGACGCCAATTTTGTTTGGGAGCCACTTCGCACGACCGCGCAATTGTCAGTTAAAGCGACGCAGTGCCGAATTGCAAAAAGGGGCCTGGTCCTTTGGCTGCAAATTTGTCCGGGGCTGAAGTGGTTAAGTGTTACAAACTTTGGAGATATTTTGCAGGTAAAAGAGTGTCTTCAGCAAAAGTTTTTAAAAAGATTTTTTTTTTTAATTGATGGCTTTTTTTTTTTTAGTCTTTAATGTCTGAGTCTGAACATCAGGGAACATTATGAAAATCAGTTTTTATCTTTACAATTTAAATCAAGGGAATAGAAGCCATCGTCTATTTGCATGATTCAGATTTCATAGAATGTTCCTGTGCTGCTTCATCTCATTTACCTTCAGATTACATTACTACGCTATATTGGTATATTGGCTGCAAACAATTCAATCTGTATCTCTCAAATGCTTGGTGAAATACTGAGGAAACATCGAGCTTCTGGATTTTAAAGGCATTCTTTGACTTTTGTTAGAACAACAAGGCAAAGACAGGAGATACTTCTGGACACCGCCAACATCATGGTCTCTCCACTGTATATTGCATTAATAACTATAGTTCTGATAGAAAGTAGCCCTGGAATTGCTTTGAACATGTCCATCTTCATTGTTAATTTGAAAAGCATGAAATGCAGGCAGAAAATCAAACCGTGTGATCTGATCCACCTGACCAAAGGACTGGTCATCGCCCTTCTGCAGCTATTTTTGACAATGGTGTATATGATAAACCTTGTATGGCCCCAGACATTTTTTGAGAAAGAAGTTCTTTTGACATCTTATGTTTCTCTTCATACACTTAACATCTTTAACTATTGGTTGACCGCCATCCTCTGTGCCTACTACTGCACGGCCATCTCTAACTTCCGATTTGTTGCCTTTGTTTGGATAAAGAGGTCCATCACACAATTCCTCCCACAGGTTCTGTTATTATCAGCGATGGGATCATTTCTCTTCAGTGTCCCATTCATCTGGAAGACTTCCGTGGCTCCTCATGAACAACCTATCTGTAATTCAACCAATAATTCCACAATTATTGGTGAGACCGTGTTTACTGACCCCTTCTTTTTAATAACAATGCTGATATGTTGTGTATATGTACCTTTAAGTCTCACCCTCCTCTCTCTCATGGTCACGATATTTTTTCTTGTAAGGCATATATGGACTATCAAAGATACAAATTCTAATTTTAAAGACCCTAAACTCCAGGCCCTCATTAACGCATCAAGAACAATGCTACTTTTTCTTGCAGTCCATGTATTGTATTACTTGTCTGGTTTTAATAGTGCTTCATATTCATATGCCTCTATGGATTTTGGGCCCAAAATCAGCTGGTTCTTTTTTTTGTTTTGCCCAACTGCTGAGGCTCTCACCATTATTCAGGGCAGTTCCAAACTGAGGGAGAGATTTCAGGGGATATTTTGTAGGACAGAGACAAAACAAGGGAATGCTGAAACCAACGATTAGCATTTAGCAAAAGAGGGTTTAACCACTTAAGAAAAAAAAAAAAAAATATATTAATAGAAATATATAAAATTCCGCGCTTATGGAAAGAAAACAAAGGGGAACAACTGCTGCCTCTACCAAGATGCCCACCTAAGTGGAAATATAGGATGAATAAAAAAATGAAGGGGTAGAAATGGCGCTGTTCTAGGGTGAAATGTCTCACACCTCTGGCAAGTGAAGAGTCCCTAAATAAGACCTAGCGTGATTGTCGGTGATGGCTGCAATATAAGCCCTACCCCCAAAATAAGCCTTAGTTAACCACTTTCAGACCAGACCATTTTGCTGGCTTAAGGCCAGACCTCTTTTTGCGATTCGGCACTGCGTCGCTTTAACTGACAATTGCGCGGTCGCGCGACGTGGCTCCAAAACAACATTGACGTCCTTTTTTTCCCACAAATAGAGCTTTGTTTTGGTGGTATTTGATCACCTCTGTGGTTTTTATTTTTTGCGCTATGAACAAAAAAAGAGTGGCAATTTTGAAAAAAACGCATTACTTTTTACTATAATAAATATTCCCCAAATATTTTTTCTCAGTTTAGGCCGATACGTATTCTTCTACATATTTGTGGTAAAAAAAATCGCAATAAGCGATTATTGACTGGTTTGCGCAGAAGTTATAGCGTTTATAAAAAATAGAGGATAGTTTTATAGCATTTTTATTAATATATTTTTTTTACTAGTAATGGCGGTGAACAGCAATTTTTATGGTGACTGCGACATTATGGTGGACACATCGGACATTGTTGACACATTTTTGGGACCATTGTCATTTATATAGCAATCAGTGCTATTTAAATGCACTGATTCCTGTGTAAATGACACTGGCAGTGAAGGAGTTAACCACTAGGGGGCAGGGAGGGGTTAAGTCTGTGACGTGTGTTTTTTTTACAGTAGGGGGCGTGGCTTTTTGTCTGACGTCACTGATTGGCTTTCCCGATGAAAGGGAACAGCCGATCAGTGACAGTCTCACTAGCAAGCACGGGGAGAGGTTTGTTTACACAGACCTCTCCCCGTTCTTCAGCACTGTGACCCGATCGAGCTCAAGGTTAATGGTGGGTTAAGTTTTAGTGTTTTGATACAATTAGGAAAGTCCGGAGGTTAGACTTGTAATCTGAAGAATGCAGATTAAAGGGAGGGGAAGGGGAGGGCAAGGTTTGCCCGGGCAGGGGAACCCCTCTATTAGTGGGCTCTGGATGGGGAAAGATGGGCCAAGGGGAAAGGGAAATAGGAAGACAGGTTGGGGAACAGAAACTCCCAGAGAGAAACGAAAAATACTCAAAAGGAAAATAAAAAATAGAGAGGTGTATTTCAAAGAGAAATTAGAGGATGGATAAGGTGTTGAAAATAATGACATATAATGTGAGAGGGCTGAACTCTTCACAAAAAAGGGACCGCTTGTGGCACGAGGTGCGCCATCAAGAGGTGGATATAATTTTTTTTTCAGGAGACGTACTTCGGGCCGGGACTGGTCCCTAAATTACCGATATTTATGTGTAATCAGTGGTTTCATGCTGTATCCCCAATAGCAAGAGCAAGAGGAGTGTCCATAGCTATCGGGAAAACCTGCCCCATGAGGACGACAGAGGTGCAGGCGGACCCAGAAGGAAGGTTCATATTTATAAAAGGGACCCTTTTTGGATCAATTTACACACTGGCAACCATTTATGCACCAAATGTGGGCACGGCAGAATTCCTATTAAAAACATGGAGAAAGCTAGATGGGTTTAAGGAGGGATGCGTGATTCTGGGGGGAGACTATAAAATAATTATGGACCCCGACTTAGACACTACATCTCAGAAAGCTGGACTACCATTCAAGATATGGAAACAGGTGAAAAAATACCTGAAACAAGTGCACTGGGTGGACACCTGGAGAGCATTTAATGAAGGAAAGAAAGATTATAGTTACTTCTCCAAAACCCACGGGGTATACTCTAGGTTGGATATCTTGATGGTAGACCAGTATTATCTGGAATATGTACAGGAAGTAAAAATAGGAGCTATAACAATCTCAGATCATGCCCTAGTGGTCATGAAGTTCCGTCCGATATCTGGAGGTCAGAAGGAGAGGACTTGGAGATTAAATGAGTCATTATTAGACGACAACCAAATATCGGAAGACATAGAAAACAAATTTCCTGGTTATTTTTGAGGAAAAAAGACCCGGGGAAACATCAGAACTGAAGTGAGATGGGATGCCCATAAAGCGGTGGTAAGAGGAGTAATGATAGCTCATGGAATTAGGAAAAAGAAAGAGAAAAAAAGGAGTTGGAGGAACTGATCGGAAAGATACGTAAACTAGAACAGAAACATAAAAATAGTCTGAACCCGGAAGAAGCCAGACAGCTGGAAAAATATAGATTAGATCATAATTTGTTCCTGGATAGGAAAACGCAAAATAAATATAGATATGCTGCCAATCAACTTAAAAAACAACAATAAATATCCCATGTACACAGTATCCAATCCAGGGATAAAATATTAATAGATACTAAATCGATAGCAAAAGAGTTTGAAAACTTTTATAAAAAGCTATATAATATAAAAATGGAAGGCGGAGAAGGGGATAAAAGGGAACAAGCTGAAAGAATAAGGGAATATATTAGAGAGTCCTCACTGCCGATCCTGGCACCAGAAGTGGTAGAGGGGATGAAAGTGCAGATAACAGAAGATGAGATAAAAGGTATAATAGAAAATCTCCCTAATGGTAAGAGTCCAGGCCCTGGCGGATTGACGAGCGCATACTATAAAAAGTTTAAAAACATACTGGCAACACCGCTAAGCAAATACTTTAATCAGATAACAGTTAATAAGAAAATGTCCCCGGAATCATTGATGGCTTTTCTGACATTAATCCCAAAACAAGGAAAAGACCCAAAATACTGCTCTAATTATAGACCTATCTCTCTTTTGAACACAGACACAAAACTATTAGCAAAGATCTTAGCAAATAGACTACAAGAGAAAATAACACGGGTGGTGCACTCTGATCAGACAGGCTTTATGGTAGGTAGAGAGGCTAAAGACAATACTATAAGAGCTATACACCTGCTACATTGGATGCAGAATGGCCCTAAAGAGAGCCCAAGAGTTATTCTGTCGATGGATGCCGAAAAGGCCTTCGACAGAGTGAACTGGGTCTTTTTGTTGGAGGTATTAAGGGAAATGGGGTTGGGAGAGCGGATGATGGGATGGGTGACAGCATTATACATAGGACCAAAAGCATGGGTAAAAGTAAATGGAGTATTATCAGAAGGATTTGAAATTAAAAATGGAACAAGACAGGGCTGCCCACTGTCCCCCATACTTTTCTCTCTGGTATTAGAACCTTTCTTGTGTAAAATAAGGGAGAATAGGATGATAAAGGGAGTAGAAATGGGCATCAAGTAATACAAGGTCTCAGCATATGCTGATGATCTACTGTTCTTCTTGTCAGACCCACAGGAGTCAGTGAGAGAAGTTATGGGGGAGGTGAGGAGATTTGGAAATCTCTCAAATTTCAAGATAAAAGTAGAGAAATCGATAATACTACCCATTCACATATCAAGAGAGCAAAGAATAAAAATACAAAAGAATTACTCATTTGAGTGGGAAGAAAAGTCACTGTTTTATCTGGGAGTATATATCTCAGCAGATATAAAAACAATGTTTGAACAAAACTATAGCCCTCTATTAGTAAGGATAGAAGAAGACCCGAAGAAGTGGAAAGGGAAGACGCTAACTTTATTTGGTAGAATAAACACGATAAAAATGAATATAGTGCCCAGGCTGCTATAGGTCCTATATACTCTACCAATCCCAATACACCAGAATTTTTTTTTAAAAATACGTAAAATATTTACTGCCTTCATATGGGAAAACGGGAGAGCAAGACTGGCACATAAAATCTTATGCAGGAATAAGGGAGAGGGAGGGGTAGGCCTACCGGACATGATAAAATATTATAGAGCAATGACACTGGTCCGAATTTTGAACTGGTGCCATGATCAAGATAATAAGGCATGGGTACTGTTGGAAAAGAATCTAGCCGGTAGAGACTTAGCAGGGGCACCATGGATACCAACCAAAGAAAGGGGGCTATCAGAATGGACATCACCATTAACGAAGAACACTCTGTCGGTCTGGGACAGAATGAATAAAACAGGAAAATATGCCCCGAAAATATCACCCCTGGCCCCATTAGGTGGGTATCCATGGTTCCCTCCAGGCGAGGAGAAGGGAGCGTTAGGAACCTGGGAAGCAGAAGGAAACACGATGAGTTTAAAATATGCCCCGACAGGGGTTATCCTATCACAGGAGGATCTAGAATTAAAGTATGGGAGTATGAGATGGGCGGGATGGAGATATAATCAAATGAAACAGTTCTATAAGAAAATAGAAAAGCAAACCCGACCACAAGACTCCTTAACAGTGTTCGAGAAAATGTGTAGAGAAATATCAAAACCTAACCACCTACTATCCCAGATGTATAAAATAGTACTCAGTGAGGAAGAAAACACAATTCCATACTTTATAAGGGAATGGGAAAGAGAACTAGGGTACAAATTTACTACACCACAAATAAAAAAGGTAATAGAAGCCACCTACTCATGGTCAACAAGTTCAGCCACACAGGAAATGTCATATACATTTTTAACTAAATGGCATAGAACCCCAGCCCGATTAGCACAAATACACCCAACCGCAGAGAGCTCCTGTTGGAGAGGATGCGGACAAAAGGGAACCCACCTCCATATTTGGTGGACCTGCCCAGTGATAAAGAAATATTGGTGTGAAATAGCCCCATGGATCGGGAAAATGGAAAAGGAGAAGACAGAGATGAAACCAGAACATTACCTGTTCCATGGGGCGATGAACACCAAGGCAGTATACAAAGAAAACATGATACAGCATTTATTGAACGCAGCCAAGAGATTAATACCAAGAAACTGGAAGCAGATCAAGGGACCAACATTGGAGGACTGGAAAAGAGAGGTAGACAAAACGCAAGAGGCAGAAAGATGAGTATATAAAATGAGAAATAAACAGGAGAAATATGATGTAATTTGGGAGAAATGGGAAAAATATGCCAAAGAAATAGAAATTGAAGTACAAGTAAGGAAAAACGAAGGGAGTTGAAGTAAGCAGATAGGGAGGAGTTCACAACCTGGACAGCCTATTAGGGGAATCTTTTAAACAGAAATGTATAATGATATGCTGAATATAAATCTGATGGATACCAGTTGTGGAAGGAGAGGGGCGCGCTCAGTGGCCATGGACGATAGAGAGGAAGAATAAATTAATACCACCTTTTTCTTTTATCTTTTTTTTTTTTTCACAAGCACAAGATAATTACACTTGATTAGATAGACACAAGGATGGGGTATGAGGAGAAATAATAAATTAACACATAAACTGACCGCCACAGGGAAGAATGGAGGGGGGGGTAGAGAAGGGTGATAAGAGATTGAAACATAATCTGAAGAGTCAATAAGACATACACATTTTCACAAGGATTTATTCTCATTGTCTTTTTCTTTTTTTTATAAATAAGAGAGAGGGATGACACAAAGGGCACTTTGTAAGAAGGAGATTGTAAACACTTCAGGGAAAAAAAAATTCTCCCCCTTGTTTTTGTCTTTTTTTTTTATTTATTTATTTTTTTTTTCTTCTTCCCTCCCAGGGGTCGAGGGCCAGCAAAATGTAAATTGTATATGTAAAATTACTAATAAAGATTTAATTATAAAAAAAAAAATTACACTGGCAATGAAGGGGCTAACCACTAGGTGGCAGTGTAGGGGTTAAGTGTTCCTAGGGGTGTGTTACTAACTGTGGGGGGGCGTGGCTGTGATTTAGTGAACACTGATCTCTGCTCCAATCACAGGGAGCAGAGATCAGTGTCACTAGTTGCTAGGCAGAACGGGGAGATGCTGTTTACTTCCGCATCTCCCCGTTCAGCCATCCCGTGAGACGATTACGGGTATCCCCGTGGCGATCGAGTCCGCGGGACCCGCGACTGGACTCATGGGGATCCCGAGGCAGCACGCACGTGATGGCACGGCGGCAATCTTAAAGGGGACGTACCTGTTCGCCCTTTTGCCTGCCTGTGCCATTCTGCCGACGTACATCGTCGTGCGCCAGTCGGGAAGTGGTTAAAGTCCTTGTAGGTCTTATTTTCAGGGTAGGGCTTATTTTCGGGGAAACAGGGTAGGGCTTTTTTGGGGGGTAGGGCTTATATTGCAGCCATCACCGACAATCGAGCTAGGTATTATTTTTGGGGAAACCGGGTATTGAGTGGATCTCTATGTCCTGAAGTGATAACTGTGCAGTTGATTCAAAACCAAACCAATAAATGTGCGATCCTAAATATACAAATGATCTGGGTTCTATTCCAACAATCTAATGCAACTCTGCTGTGGTGCAAGTGCGCCAATAGCCAGACCAATAATTAGTGCAATCGTTATGTATGCAGAAAATTTTAATTTCCAATGCAACAATTTAGTGTGACATTAAAAGATATAAATATCGTGCATATGTAAAAACAACACTGTCATCATATAAAACAAACACAAAAACACTGATATCCTTCTCGTAATACCCTCTGGTGTTCATATATCATGCAATTATAAAAATAATAAAAGTGACAGGTGCTCTTCAAAAACTGTATTCTGTGGTTCTTATGCCCCGTACACATGAGCGGTATTCCATCGGAAAAACCATCCAAGATTTTTCCAACGGAATTCCGCTAAAGTTTGGCTTGCATACACACGGTCACACAAAAGTTCTCTGAGCTTTCGATCGCCAAGAACACGGTGACGTACAACACTACGACGAGCTGAGAAATTGTAGTTCAATGCTTCAGAGCATGCGTAGAATTGTTTCTAAGCATGCATAGAATTGTTTCCGAGCATGCATGTTTTTTTGCGCATCAGAATTGCATAGACGAACGGAATTTCCGTCAAGAACTTTTTCCGTCGGAAAAATAGAGAACCTGCTCTCAATCTTTTGCTGGCGGAAATTCAGACAATCAAAGTTGGATGGAGCCTACACACGGTCGGAATATCCGACCAAAAGCTCCCATCACACATTTTTTGACAGAAATTCCGACCGTGTGTATGCAGCATTAGAGGTGTCCCATAAGAAATGCACTCACCGGAAACCATTTACCCCACATGGAGGTATTTCGCCTTCACAGCATTTGCCACTGTGTGGCACACAGAAAAAAAAACCCTGGCCAGCGGAGGAGGGGGGGTGTACTGTACAATTTAGAGGTGACTCGCAGGAGTGATAGGAGTCAGGCGGAGTGCGATCTGCAGACATGGCCTTCTGTAGCCCGCACCCGGCACTGGAGCAATAAAGGGCAAGCTGAAAGGAGATTATTGTATGCCTTACACCGCAAACATGGAAGCAACCAGCTGAAGCAGGACCAGGGTTATTTTCTGTGTGCTACACAGTAGCAAATACTGTAACCAATCAATATACGCTTATATTGTATATATAAATATATATATATTTCTAGAGAATACAATGGTGGATGTTGCAATTTTTTTATATCACACAATATTTGAGCATATTTGAGCAGCGGTTTTTCAAATGAAATTTGAAAAAAAATACACTTAAATTAATTTTATTTCACACAAACAAATTAAAACAAATTTTTAATTAAGCTGTGTACGCCCTTGAAACGGTGCCAAACTGCTTTACCTAAAAATCTCCTTTTACAACACTTTAAAAGCCTTTACAGGTTACCAGTTTGGAAATCTGGAGCTAAAATTATTGCTCTCGCTCTGGCATTCGTGGTGATACCCCACAAGTGTGGTGTGATCACGAGTTACATATGCGCACGGGACTTACGTATACATTTGCGTTTGCGTGTAAGCACAGGCAGAGGGGTGCTTTAAGTTTTATTTTATTTTTTATTTTTTATTATTTACTTTTTTCTATACTGTATCTTTATTTACTTTTTCCTATCAACTTTATTGCTTTCACAAAGGAATGTTGTTCATCTCTTGTGAAAGCATAGGCCATGAAAGGTCTTCTTTATGGAGATATTTGGGTTCTATTAGACTCCAAATCTATCCCCTGGTCTCCAATGCAGCTAAACAGGCACAAATCGGCTGATTACCTGGCCGCTAGCTGCCAGATAAACATAAACTTACCTAAATTCCAAAAAGACTGGGCTCAGTGGCTTGACTACAGTCAGCTGGATATTACCTCCTTATTCCACTAAATTCATGTCATCATATTAACACGGATTAAGCTGGCCATACACGGGTCGAATTTCGAAAGATCTTTCTTTCGAAAATCTTATCCAAGAATTTTCGTATGAATTTCGCACCATTAGTGGGCTGCAGCAACGGCCGATTTTCGTGCGGCCATCGAATTTAAAAAATCCAACATGTTGGAAATTTTTTAAAAAAACGAACGATTTTCGAACCAATGATGGGAGAATCGTGCGAGAAATGTAATCGAAAAAGAAATGCGCATGTGCAAGAAAAGAAGATTCCCGGAAAGAAAAGAAGATTCCCTGAAAGAAAAGAAGATTCCCAGACAAGAAAATTATTTTCTGTAGGAACATGAGGTGAAATTGAAGGTTTGGTTAGTCGAATTTCGAAATCAATGGTGGCACCATCGAATCACAAAATGCACGAATTTTCTGATTTTCAAAAGAAAGATCTTTCGAAATTCGACCCGTGTATGGCCAGCTTTACTCTTCCCACTTGGCATTCCCACGCTCAATTTAAACATCATATCCACTACCAATGCAACCCACTTTCATCTCCTAACACCAAATATCCCTCCCCCCCCCCTCCTCCCCACCTGGAATGGACTTCCAAGTTGCTACATGTAGATCTATGGAATTTTTTTCCAACATGATGGGCTAAGCTTTGGCTATTGAAAGCATTATATATTTTTTTTCTTTCTTTTTTTTTTCTAACACTCTAGATAATAAAATGGCGGTCAATGCAATACTTTCTGTCACACAGTATTTGCACAGTGGTATTACAAGCGCACTTTTTTTTTTGAAAAAATACACTTTTTTTTAATTAAAAAAGAAGACAACAGTGAAGTTAGCCCATTTTAATAATAATAATTTTGAATGTGTTTTATGCATTTTGCATTTCTGCATAAAAAGGGGGAAAAAAAACATTTTAATGACCTGGTTAAAAGCAGCGATAAGCACATCTACTCACGAATCAGCCAAGCTGAAAAATGCTGTATTATTGTATTATTGAATAATATCATTCATTCAAGTCAGGAATCCCTGGGTTCCAAAACTGCACGATTTCCAAGAATTAAATAGATCTATGTGCGAATATTCAAGAAACTAAAAAAAAAAAATAGGGTTTATACAAGTTCTTCCCATTCACTTGTCACCAGTCATGAGTTTTCTAATTCATACCAAAGTAAAGCCTCCTCTTGTTGTCTGTTTGTCTCTATATTGTATAACATATCTGCAACATCCACAAACATATATATATATATATATATATATATATATATATATATATATATATAATACATAGAAACTTGTATTACCTGATTAGAGACAAAAGAATCAATGAAAATCTGTTCCACCAGTGACACGGCAATGTGGATCCCACTATGTGCCCTGATAGGTAAGTAATCAACAACCAATCTATCATTTATCTGATCGCTTTATGTGGCTCTCACAGAGGCCACCAAAGAGGAAATCTGCTTGTCTCGGGATGCCTTTGGAGGAACTCTGGTAAATTTGTTGGATCCAAAGGGTTAAAGGAACAAGGGTTAGGGACAAGAACCTTCTTGGGTGTGAGCCACCTAATAAGAAAATGTGGTACAAACAGTATTTAACCACTTCAATACTGGGCACTTAAACACCTGCCTGCCCAGACCAATTTTCAGCTTTCAGCGCTGTCGCACTTTGAATGACAATTGCACAATTGTACACAAACTACACACATAGAGCTTTATTTTGGTGGTATTTGATCACCTCTGGGATTTTTATTTTCTGCTAAACAAATAATTTTTTTTGTTTCAGTTTCAAAACTTTGTAAATAAGTAAGTTTTCTCCTTCACTGATGGGCACTGATGGGGCTGCACTGATGGGCACTAGGGATGAGCTTCGAGTTCGAGTCGAACTCATGTTCGACTCGAACATTTCCTGTTCGCCGAACAGCGAACAATTTGGGGTGTTCGCGGCAAATTCGGAAAGCCACAGAACACCCTGTAAAAGTCTATGGGAGAAACCTAAACTGCTAATTTTAAAGGCTCATATGCAAGTTATTGTTATAAAAAGTGTTTGGGGACCCGGGTCCTGCCCCAGGGGACATGTATCAATGCAAAAAAAAGTTTTAAAAACTGCAGTTTTTTCGGGAGCAGTGATTTTAATAATGCTTAAAGTGAAACAATAAAAGTGTAATATTCCTTTAAATTTCGTACCTGGGGGGTGTGTATAGTATGCCTGTAAAGGGGCGCATGTTTCCCGTGCTTAGAACTGTCCCTGCGCAAAGTGTCATATCTGCAGGAAGATGGGTGATCTCTCCCGATGTTCCAGCGCAGCGCATCCTGTCTCCATGGAGACACTGCAGGAAACCCGGCACCTGACAGGTCTTAGCTGAGGGGGACGGGGCCACCCGTCACTTGATGCCGTCCCCCTCTGATGCAAGGGGAAACCCCGGGCTTCCCCAGTGACGTGCGGGTGACCCCGCTCCCCTCTGATGTAGCGGAAACCTGCGTTACATCAGAGGGGGGCAGGGTCACCCGTACATCACTGGGGAAGCCTGGGTTTCCCCTTGCGTCAGAGGGGGCGGGGTCAGGTGACGGGTGGCCCGGTCCTCCTCAGCTAAGACCTTATCAGGCCATCACCGGGATTCCCACAGTGTCTACATGGAGACAGGATGCACTGTGCTGGACCAACGGGAGAGATCACCCATTGCTGGACCCCGGAGAAGAGATCAGCCATCGCTGGATAGCATGAGTGGATTACTTTTGTACCCCCTTACCATTTCAAACAGGGGGGCGGGATCTGGGGGTCCCCTTGTTAAAGGGGGCTTCCAGATTCTAATAAGCCCCCCGCCCACAGATCCCCACAAACACCGGCCAGTGTTGTGGGGATGAGGCCTTTGTCCCCATCAACATGGGGACATGGTGCTTTGAGGGGTCACAAACCCCCAAAGCATCCTCCCAATGTTGAGGGCATGTGTCCTGGTACGGTTCAGGACGGAGGGCGCTCTCTCGTCCCCCCTCTTTTCCTGCAGCCTGCCAGGTTGCGTGCTCGGATAAAGGGTCTGGTATGGATTTTTGTGGGGAACCCCACGCCATTTTTTTAAATTAGGCGTGGAGTTCCCCTTAAAATCCATACCAGACCTGAAGGGTCTGGTATGGATATTTGGGGGGAACCCCACACCTTTTTTTTTTATTTGACCTGGGGTTCCTCTTAATATCCATACTAGACCTGAAGGTCCTTATAATTGAATTTGGGGGGAACCCCACACTTTTTTTTTTATTTTTATCAATGACTTTCAATGACTGTTCTCTGTATTATGGGGAGCCGACAATTCATTATAGCCGCGAGTGCTTTTAAATGACGTTTTTTCCTGCAGAAAATACACTTTGTGCAGGGACAGTTCTAAGCACGGGAAACATGCGCCCCTTCACAGGCATACTATACACACCCCCCAGGTACGAAATTTAAAGGAATATTACACTTTTATTGATTCACTTTAAGCATTATTAAAATCACTGATCCTGAAAAAAACTGACGTTTTTAAAAGTTTTTTTTGCATTGATACATATCCCCTGGGGCAGGACCCAGATCCCCAAACACTTTTTAGGACAATAAGGTGCATATTAGCCTTTAAAATTAGCACTTTTGATTTTGAAAATTCGAGTCCCATAGACTTTAATAGGGTTCTAAAGTTTGAGCGAAGTTTAGGTCTGTTCACAGGTTCTGGTGCGAACCGAACAGGGGGGTGTTCGGCTCATCCCTAATGGACACTGATAAGGCGGCACTGATAGGCACTGATAAGGTGACACCAATGAAGTGGCACTGATGAGGTGGCACTGATGGGCACCGATAGGTGGCACTGATGGGCAACATGGATGGGCACTGATAGGTGTCACAAATTGGCACTGATAGGTGGCACGGATTGGCATGGATAGGCGGCATGGATGGGCACTGATAGGCGGCATGGATGGACACTGATAGGCAGCATTGTAGTGTAATGTATTGTACTGATGGATGCCAATCAGTGCCAAACAATAATGCATGCCAATCAGTGATGCCCATTGTGGGCACTGATTGGCATCTATTGTGGGAACTGATTGGTATTCATTGTGGGCACTGACTGGCTTCCCTGGTGGTCTTGGGTGGCATACCTGCTGCTGGGCATCCCTGGTGGTCTGGTGGCGTCCCTGGTGGTCCAGTGTGGGTATCCTCGGGGGGCTGCACTGATAATCGATCAGCACAGACCCCCCTTTCAGAGGAGCAGCCGATCGGCTCTCCTTTACTCGCATCTGACAGACGTGAGTGAGGAAAAGCTGATCAATGGCTCTTCCTATTTACACTTTGATCAGCTATGATTGGACACGGCTGATCACGTGGTAAAGAGTCTCCATCGGAGACTGACACACCGCAACAATGATCGGCGTGATGCGCACCCCTTGGGGCACGCATCGGCCCAATATCCTGAGGACGTCATATGACGCCCGGTCAGGATATTGAAACCACTTTGCCGCCATCATTCTGCTATATGGCGGGTGGCAAGTGGTTAAAAGGAAAGGGATACCACATATCAGACATTCACTAAATCTACTACTTTCGTAAGTCGTCAGCATACCCGTGGTCAGAATTTTTCACCTGAAAACCCCATGAAGTCCTAAAAATGTTGCCCTTATTTAATTCTACCTGGTGACTTTCCTGAATGCCCCTACACATTCTTTTAGTGCTATACTAAACAAACCAGCCCAGGAAGGCCCCGTTATCAGAACTATTGGCCTTCATTTGATGGATTTTAAAAGAAACATCAATACATCTGTCTGGAACTTCATCCAGGTGCTTATTCTGCAAATTTTCCTTTAAAACTTCTATTGGGCTATTTGGTGGTCTCTACATTCTAAGCACAATAAGCCTAATGCCCCGTACACATGGTTGGATTTTCTGACGGAAAATTTCCTACAAAGTTGTCGGAAATTCCGACCGTGTGTGGGCTCCATTGGACTTTTTCCGTCGGACAAAGTTTTATCTCCTGGTCTCAAATTTTCCGACAACAAAGTCCTATCGGACTTTTTGTAGCGAATTCCGACGGACAAAGTGCCACGCATGCTCAGATCACATTACAAGACCAAAGCAATTGGCTACTAGCCTCTACGTAGTCCCGTCGTACGCAACAAACATCACCACGTTCAGAATGATCGGATTTGCCGACAACTTTGTCCAACCGTGTGTATGCAACACCAGTGTCGGACAAAATCCGTTGGAAAAAATCCAACGGATTTTGTGGTCGGAATTTCTGACCGTGTGTACTGGGGAATAAGAAGGTCCCCCAATTTATGTCCACTTCAATATTGAACTCTACCAAAGACCATAATGAAGTGTATGTGACTGAAAATTTGTAGAGGCTTCATTTTATTTTATTAAATTCATACTTTTCAGAACTTGGTTCCTGTCCTTTAACCACTTCCCTACCGCCCACTGTCATATGACGCCCACAAGGTGGATCTCCCATCCTGGGTGGGCGTCATATGACGTCCTCCCATTCCCGGCCGCCTGGGGGGCACGCGCCAGCGGCGTCGCTCGGGACCCGGTGCGGGTGCCCGGCGGCCGCGATGTCCGCCGGGCACCCGCGATTGCCCGTTAAAACAACGGGACCGTGCGGGACCGTGGAGCTGTGTGTGTAAACACACAGCTCCACGTCCTGTCAGTGGCGAGGAGACCGATCATGTGATCCCAGTACGGAGGAACACTGATCGGTCTCCTCCCCTTGTGAGTCCCCTCCCCCCACAGTTAGAATCACTACCTTAGGTAACATATTAACCCCTGCAGCGCCCCCTAGTGTTAACCCCTTCCCTGCCAGTCACATTTACACAGTAATCACTGCAATTTTATAGCAACGATCGCTGTGTAAATGTGAATGGTCCCAAAAATGTGTCAAAAGTGTCCGAAGTGTCCGATGCATTGTTGCAGTCACGAAAAAAAATCGCAGATCGCTGCCATTACTAGTAAAAAAAAATGCAATAAATCTATCCCCTATTTTGTAGACGCTATAAATTTTGCGCAAACCGATCTATATACACTTATTGCGATTTTTTTTTACCAAAAATATGTAGAAGAATACGTATCGGACTAAACTGAGGAAAAAAAATATTTTTTTTTTTTTTAAAAATGGGATATTTATTATAGCAAAAAGAAAAAAAATATTGTGTTTTTTTTTCAAAATTGTCGCTCTTCTTTTGTTTATAGCGCAAAAAACTAAAATTGCAGAGGTGATCAAATACCACCAAAAGAAAGCTCTATTTGTGGGAAAAAAGGATGTCAATTTTGTTTGGGTGTAATGTCGCACGACCGCGCAATTGTTAAAGCGACGCAGTGCCGAATCGCAAAAAGTGCTCTGGTAAGGAAGGGGGTAAAATGGCCCGGTGCTGAAGTCGTTAAGAAGAGGATTCATTGTGTAATCATGTAGATACTGAAAGGTGAGCATCTCTGTGGCATAACATTGCTTTTATCAGTACACACTATGTGGCAAAAGTGTATTTTGCATAGAATGTCTGCTGTTCAGTTTTTGGCTTCACACAAACTAAGCTGCAGGACATTTAGGTATATTAATTTTATTATTATTATTATTATTAATAATTCATACACAGAAAAAATATATGATATTCCAAAAAAAGGCATGTCCAAAAAATGTCTGTTCAGTTTCGACTTCAAAGAAAAAGGATGCAGAAAAGAGCTACTAAACTTTTAAATATTTATATTAATAATGCATATTATCATTAGCCAGGTTGAAAAAAGATACACATTCATCAAGTTTAACCAAGAGAAAAAATAATAATGAATATACCGTATTTATCGGCGTATAACACGCACCCCAAGTTAAGGAGGGAAGTTTAAGGAAAAAAACTTTTAGGAGGGAAGTTTAAGGAAAAAAAACTTTTAAGAGGGAAGTTTAAGGAAAAAACTTACATTTGAAATGCCCATCAATGCAACTTAATCAGCGTCCATCTGAAGCCTTGCCCAGTGTCCATCTGCAGCCTGTCCCAAGTGTCCATCTGCAGCCTGCCCCAAGTGTCCATCTGCAGCCTGTCCAAAGTGTCCATATGCAGCCTGTCCAAAGTGTCCACATGCAGCCTGTCCAAAGTGTCCATCTGCAGCCTTGCCCAGTGTCCATCTGCAGCCTTCCCCAAGTGTCCATCTGCAGCCTTGCCCAGTGTCCATCTGCAGCCTTTCCCAGTGTCCATCTGCAGCCTTTCCCAGTGTCCATCTGCAGCCTTGCCCCAGTGTCCATCTGCAGCCTTGCCCAAGTGTCCATCTGCAGCCTTGCCCAAGTGTCCATCTGCAGCCTTCCCCTGTGTCCATCTGCAGCCTTGCCCAGTGTCCATCTGCAGCCTGTGCCAAGTGTCCATCTGCAGCCTGTCCCAAGTGTCCATCTGCAGCCTTGCCCAGTGTCCATCTGCAGCTTTCCCCAGTGTCCATCTGCTGCCTTCCCCAGTATCCATCTGCAGCCTGTCCCAAGTGTCCATCTGCAGCCTTGCCCAGAGTCTATATGCAGCCTTGCCCAGAGTCTATATGCAGCCTTGCCCAGAGTCTATATGCAGCCTTCCCCAGTGTCCATCTGCAGCCTTGCACAAGTGTCCATCTGCAACCTTGCCCAAGTGTTCATCTGCAGCCTTGCCCAAAATTGCAGCATGATCTTTTAAATTATTGCACAGCCAAGATAGACAGAGCCAGATGTCCTGTGTATTCGGCTTGTCTCGCAGTCCCTCCCAGTCCTGCCCCTTGGCCCAGCTCCTATGATAGACACAACACCGGTCCAATGGCAGGACGTAAAGGCTAGGAGGTGGGGCTGGGCATGACTGCGAGCGGAGCCGAGCCTAGCCGAATACACAGTACACTCGGCTCTACTTCGGTAGATGTAGCAGATGTAACTGCTGTCTGACATAAAATCTAAGCAATATTTTCTCATGGGATTTGTAGGTCGCGTTAATGAAAGTCGGCCATCATTCGGAGAAATGTTTTTCGAAGCCCTTTCTGTGAGACCAGATCTCAAGTTAATAATTTTAGTTCCCTTTTTTAACTCCCTGATGGAGGGGGGTTGCGAGGAAATCCAATGCTTGAGAAGGGTCTTCCGAGCTATGAGAAGACAGATGAAGATCCATTGAGGGAGATGATGTGGTTAGGAGAAGGCTTGGGTCCGTGGGTCTGGGGTGTTTCGGTGGTATCCAAACAACATAAGAAGGGGGTCCTTGGGTATTGTGATCCTGGTTATGCCTAGAAAGTAGAATTGAACTTGGGTCTAAAAAGAGTCAATTAATGGGCAAGTCTATAACCGGTAGAAGAGTGTGGGTCGTGACTCCTTGCAGTTTAACCAATAAGCTTCCAGGTTTTTTTGTCAAAGCTTAATTGCTGCACCAGAGTGTTCCAGTGTTAATTTCGTTGACTAAAACTATTAAAACATTTTAGTCGACTGAATGAATATTATTTTAGTCGACTAATATACGACTAAAACTAAAACAACTGAGACTGACTAAAACTAAAATGCCCTTTTAGCCAAAAGACTAATGCCCCGTACACACGGTCGGACATTCCGACCACAAAATTCGTCAGATTTTTTCAGACGGATTATGTCCGAAACTTTTGTTGCGCACACACATGGCTGGACAAAGTTGTCGGAAAATCCGATCATTCCAAATGGAGTGACGTATAAAACGTACGACGGGACTACGTAGAGGCCAGTAGCCAATAGCTTTCGTCTCCAAATTTCTTCTGAGCATACCTGGCACTTTGTGCGTCGCAATTCTCTACACACGATCGGAAAAAGTCAGATCAGATTTTGTGGTCGGAATATTTTAGATCCTGCTCTCAAATTTTTTCCGTTCGGAAAAAGCCTGCTAGGGCCCACACACGATCAGATTTTTTCCGACGACATAATCCGATCAGACTTTTTCCATCGGAATATCCGACCGTGTGTACGGGGCATAAGACGAAAACTAAATTGAAATTTGACTTCAAAATTCACACTGGTCTGTAGTGCCTGTTCATACCTCAATACCATAATAAATAACATATTAGATTTTTCACTCCAGCCATATATAATGAGTTTGGAAATTTTAGAGAAATGTTAAATAATGCATTACAATTTAATTACACCCATTCAATTTTAGAGGACTAAAATTAGTTTTAGTCGACTAAAACTAAAACAACTGCAGAAGACTAAAATGAGACTAAAACTAAAATGCCATTTTAATCCTAAGACCAAGACTAAAACTAAATCGAAATTTGCTGCCAAAATTAACAATGGAAGGGGATTTAGCACTTTGTCATTACATGCTAATTTAAAAAATAAAATAGTTTTGGATACACATACTCTTCATACTTCAGCCCTTAAGGATTTGCCACCTTAAAGCGGAGCTGCACCCGCACAAAAAATATTAAAAGTCAGCAGCTACAAATAGTGCAGCTGCTGACTTTTAATAAATGGGCACTTACCTGTTCCTGGTTCCAGCGGTGTAGGCAGAATGTGACATCGTCTCTCGCTGCCCCGCCGTCAGGGAATCAGGAAGTGAAGACGCAACGTCTTCACTGCCCGGTCTCTACTGCGCATGCGCGAGTCGCGCTGCGCGCCCCTATTGGTCCCCGCTGTGTCCTGGGAACTGTGTTTCCCAAGACACACCGGGGCAGCTCCGGATAAGGGGCGGGGCAGCTCCGGATAGGGGCGGGGCAGCTATCCGGAAGTGGGTGCAGATACCTGTATTATACAGGTATCTGCACCTCCTCCCCCCTGAAAGGTGCCAATTGTGGCACCAGAGGAATCTGATAAGCGGAGGTTACACTTTACGCTTTAACGACCAGGCCATTTTTTGTGATACGGCACTACGGCACTTTAACTGACAATTGCGCGGTCGTGCAATGCTGTACCTAAACAAAATTGATGTCCTTTTTCCCCCACAAATAGAGCTTTCTTTCGGTGGTATTTAATCAACTCTGCAGTTTTTTTTCCGCTTTTTTTGGGACCATTGACATTTATACAGCAATCAGTGCTATAAAAATGCACTGATTACTGTGTAGATGTCACTGGCGGGAAAGGGGTTAACACTAGGGGGCAATCAAGGGGTTAAATGTGTTCCCCCATGTGTGTTTCTAACTGTGGGGGGATGGGGCTGACTGGAGGAGGAAAGATATTGCTGTTCCTAATTACTAGGAACAGCAAATCTGTCTCTCCTCCCCTGTCAGAGCAGGGGTTTGTGTGTTTAGATACACAGATGCCCATTTTGGCTCTCGTGTCCGCGATCACGGGTGGCCGGCGGACATTGCAGCCGCTGGCCATGCACATCAGGTCCCCCATCATGCGCCTGCCTGCTATGGCTCTTAAAGGAGCCGATGTACAGGTACGGCGATTGGCGGGAATGAGCCGACCTGCCGCTGTATAATGACGGCGGCTGGTTGGCAAGTGGTTAAGGGGAGATTTTTGCTGAATGTCAAGAAATATTTATCTATCGGGAAAATTCCCAAGTAAAACTATTAAATGCTGAGAAAGACTTATGAAAAAAAAAGCTTGGCTTTGGGTATAATCTTAAGAGGCATTTTAGCCCCTTCACACCGACCGTATGCAAATATGCGGCCTCAGCCTGAAGGGGTTGCACCAGGTGATGCATGCAGCTACACACATCACCCTGGTACCATTTTTTTTAGAGCCGGCGGTTGGCTTTCTTGGGATAAGAACTGATGCAGCTAAGAAGCCGTTTATTATCCCAAGTTGCCTTCTGCAGGTTGCCCAGGCTCTCCTGTGCCATCAGGAGGCCTGAGCGACCAGCCAGCACGCCCACCGTCTGGCCGGTGGCCCTACCGATGCCAGAATTGGCTTTGATTGGGTCTCAAATATTGTAACCAGGAAGCAATGTCATGACATCACTTTTACAGTAGACTAATGCGGCATACACACGGTCGGAATTTCCGATGGAAACAGTCTGATGGGAGCTTTTCATCGGATTTTCCGACCGTGTGTATGCCCAACGGTCTTTTTCTGTCGGAATTTCCGACGGACTTTGGATTGAGAACCTGTTCTCAATTTTTCCGACGGAAAACCTTTCTATCGGATTTTCCGATCGTGTCTATGCAATTCCGACACGCAAAATTCCGACGCATGCTCAGAAACAATTCAACGCATGCTCGGAAGCATTAAACGTCCCTTCTATAGTGCTGTCGAACGTATTTTATGCCGCTGTGTTATTGACCGTCGGAATTTGGTGTGACCGTGTGTAGGCAACACAGCTTGAGCGGAATTCCGTCGGAAAAACCGTCAGAGTTTTTTTCCGATGAGAATTCCGATCGTGTGTATGCGGCATTAAAGGCTCCAAATTAAAAAAAAAAATGACAGCATTAAAAACTGCCAAACTTGGCATTTTGAATGCTTTTAAGTGCAAAGGAGAAATTTGGGGTCTTATAGACCTCAGAACCCTCCATAAAGAGAGCCTGTAACTGCCTATTACTGCCACAAGGGATGTTTACATTTCTTCTGACAGCAATAAGTGATCAGAATTGTATTTCTTTTCAAAGGAACCGTGTAAAAAAAATAATTGAAAGCGCCCCATCCCTCCGTGCTCACGCGCAGAAGCGTACGCAAGTCGCAACTGCAAATGTAAACAGTGTTCAAACCACACATGTGAGGTATCACTGCAATCATTAGAGCGAGAGCAAAGATTCTAGAACAAGACCTCCTCTGTCACCCTAAACTGGTAACCTGTAGACATTTTTAAAGAATCTTTTATGGAGATTTTTAAGTACTGTAGTTTGTCGCCATTCCACAAATGTGCGCAATTTTAAAGCATGACATGTTAGATATCTATTTACGGGGGCATAACATCATCTTTCACATTATACCAAAAAATTGGGCTAACTTTACTGTTTTTTTTTTATATATGTAATTCATGAATTTGTATTTATTAAAAAAATGCAATTGAAAGACCACTGCGCAAATACTGTGTGACATAAAATATTGCAATGATTGTCATTTTATTCTCTAGGGTCTGCAAAAAAAAAAAAAAAAAATATATATATATATATATATATATATATATATATATATATATATATATATATGTATATATATGTATGTATATATATGTATATATATGTATATATATATATATATATATATATATATATATATTAGGGCTGTGGAAATTAAAGATTAATTCCTCGATTAATCAATAAATTCTTTTGATCGAACAAAATTCACCTCTCCGTCTGCTTCCGGGTCTTCAGGGAGCTCCATCGGAGATCCGGTGACATCACTGGACTCCTCCCCCCTTCCCCAAGTGCCTCTGTCTGCTAATGAAGGGAAGGGGAGTCCAGTGACATTGAAGTTCTGATTGAACGTAACGCGTACGGGGGAGGAGCTACGCATAACGTCACCCGCTGCTGCCCTATGGAACTAACATGATTGTCGGCTTTACATGCTGTGTTTTTATCATCTTTGTGTGAGTAGTTTGTTTTTGAACACAAAAATTGAATCTTGTACTTAAGCGGTGAGCACTTAGATCTTTTCTTTCTACCCATGACCTGCGTCCTTGCTGAGATCGAAGGAGACGTGAGAGAAGTTTATGGTCCGTGTTACCCTTTTGATACCCGCTTGCCTGACCACCTGTTTGCACAGGGGTCCATGCCATAAGGTGAGAGTGATTAGTTAGACCGGAGGTGGAGGGATTGTCACGCTACTGTTGGAAAAAAAATGACTTACGTCAGTGCTACATTTTGAATTTAAAACGTATTTGTGAACTGTTAAGTCATGGATTGTGGAAACGAACTAGTGTCGGGTGATTGTATATAGTGTATACCACATTTACCACTGACTAATGCAGAGTTGCAATGCAAGGAGATCAGCTAAAAAGTAGTTGGATCTGTCTGTGCTTTATAATTAATCAAAATTAGTCGATTAATTGATTAAAAAAAAAAAAAAAAAAAAAACGATTACCGTATTTATCGGCGTATAACACGCACTTTTTTTCCCCTTAAAATCAGGGGAAAATCGTGGGTGCGTGTTATACGCCGATCCCCGCCGATCTCCCGCTGATTTTCAGCTGGGAGCGAGCGGAGCCGATATTCCGAAAGCCGCGTGTATTTTCGGCTATTTTCGGCTCCTCTCGAAGTCCCGCCCACCTCCACTGATTGCGAGAGGAGACGAGCGCCGACAACATAAAGAAATCCGAGTTCGGCTATTTTCAGCTCCTCTCGCAGTCCCGCCCCTGTCTGCGAGCAGAGCCGAGACTAGCCGAACTCGGATTTCTGTATGTTGTCGGCGCTCGTCTCCTCTCGCAATCAGTGGAGGTGGGCGGGACTGCGAGAGGAGCCGAAAATACACGCGGCTTTCGATATGTCACGCGGCGCTCGTCCTCTCCACTCTGTGCCAATTTTAAATGGGCAACGCTGCAAATGTACTGGCCAAGCCTGCAAAGGCACTGGGCAAGGCTGCACTGGGCAAGGCTGCACTGGGTAAGGCTGCAAAGGCACTGGACAAGGCTGCACTGGGCAAGGCTGCAAAGGCACTGGGCAAGGCTGCACTGGGCAAGGCTGCAAAGGCACTGGGCAAGGCTGCAAGGATGGACAAGGCTGCAATGATGGACAAGGCTGCAATGATGGGCATTTAAATGTAAGTTTTTTTTCCTTAAACTTCCCTCCTAAAAGTTTTTTTCCTTAATATTCCCTCCTAAACTTGGGGTGCATGTTATACGCCGGCGCGTGTTATACGCCGATAAATAGAGTAATCAAACACAACATTTTTAATCAGTAACAGCCCTAATATATATATATATATATATATATATATGTTTGGGGGTTTAAAGTAATTTTCGAGCAAAAAATATCCTGTACTCTACAATGGTCATAAATTTGGGATAAGTATAATAATAATTACATTGTGCAAAATGCAAAATAGCAACATAGCAACATTCTATTTTAATATCATTAATTGGAAATAATAAAATAAATACAAAAAAAGAATGATTTAACAGTGAATATTCAAACACTCAGACACAGAGAACCCGTCCTCTTTACTGCAGCACAGAATACATGTTAACTTTAAGTAAATCAACATTGTGTTTTCTCTTTTACATTGTAACCTCACCAGCTCACCAGGATTTGAATGCGGTGACACAAATGATTTGAATCTGAGACACACAATTTGTTTGGTGATGTAATTTTGTCTAAACACACAAGACTTGATGCTGTGAACATTACTGTATTGAACTGTGTTAAATGGTCCTAAATTAGTCTAATAACTTTTTTATTTTATTTGTATTTATATAATTAGTCAACATAAATGACATCATTGGTCATGTACCAGGTCCTGTGTTAAAACCCAACTGCCACTGACCTGAAGATAAAACAATATGGATGATGTTTTCAGCTCACCTAAAATTATAAATTAAGTGTTTGCTTTTGCTTATCAACGTTTTACAAATGTAGTGTTAGATCGGGACACAGGTTTAAGAAAGGAAATACATTTTATAAAATTACTTTCAGCATTTTATTTTATCAGAGAATCATGTGAGTTGACAATTATAAATAAAAATAATAAAAATAAAAATATTATAATATTTGATAATAGATATTGGCACAGGTTGAAGAAAGGAATTAAATCAATGAATTTAGGCGGCATTAAAAATCATTTTCAACTTTTCTTTTTAGAGCTTGACAATAAAAATAAAAAAAGTTTAATAAAACAAGTAATTAAAGTATGATTTAAGTCCTAGGCACAGAAAATATCGGTTATCGTGAACCATATTAGACATGTGCATTCGTTTTCGTCCGCATGCATTTTCGTCTGAATTTCTGGTATTTTCGTTATCGTTTTAACAAACGATAACGGACGTGCGGAATCCGAAAAACCGAAAGATCCAACATAAATAAATGCTTTATTTTTCGTTTTCGTTGTTACAACAGTTGGATATAGATAGGAGATTTGATATGACGCTGACAATAGTGATCTGTGTCCATTGAACCTGTGGTCGAATGTGCCTAACCTAAGCCTTAGCTCTATTAGTCCAAGATTATTCTACATAGAGAGAAAAGATTTGACATTGAGAGAAAAGATTTGACATAGAGAGAAAAGATTCAACATTATAGAGACAATAGCAAAAAAGGTTGAATGTGCCTAACCTAACTCTATTAGTCCAAGATTATTTGACATAAGGATTAGATGAAGCAGTCGCCACGAGCGGACATTTATGGTCAAATGCTCCGCCCATAAGCTATAGGGGAATTCTAATGTTGGTTGAATAGTAATAATAATTAATAGACATGTGCACAACAGAAAAATTTGTTTATTTTCGTTTCATTTTTTTTCGTTTCCATTGATTCATAACGATTCGTAAATTCGTAAGTCGTCGGTGTTCGTATTCGTAACGATTCGTATTTTCGTAAGAGTTATTTTTTTTCGTTGATTCGTTTTTCTGTTAGTTTAATTTTCGTTTATTCGAAATTCGGACGCATTCGTATTTTCGTAGATTTAGTTACATTCGTACTTTCGTTAGATTGCTTTATTCGTACTTTCGTAACATTGTTTTCGTAGATTCGTAATCGGAGCATAATTCATAATTTTATGTAATGTGTATGCTATTATTACATTTTAAGAGACACGGAAAATTACGAATCGAAAAAAAAAGTTACGAATGTACAAATTTTTTCGTTCAATACATTCGAAGCACGTTAAGCAGCACCATTGTAAGGGGCACGGAAAATGACCAATTCAACAAAAAAAAAAGTTACGAATGTACAAATTTTTTCGTTCATTTTGATTTTCGTTGTTCCCGTTTTCCGGATTTTCTTCTTTCGTAGTTTTGCTGTTTCTAATTTGGTTATTTCGGATTTTCGGTGTTTTTCGTATTCGTTTGATTCGTTATTCGTTACATTTTTTTGCGAATCGTACGATAACGAATGAACGAATATAACGAAAAAAAACAAAAAAACGAAAAAAAAACTAAACGAATTGCACATGTCTAATAATTAATAAATATAATTATTACTAGTGTCATACAACATTAGAATTCTACTATAGCTTGTAGGCGGAACATTCGACCAGAAATGGGGGCATCGTACAGTTTAGCTGCTCCGTCAAATCTTCTTAGAACATTCAACAGACACCATAAGCCTTCAATGACAGATTCAACCTTAATTATTTCGGATTTTCGAACAAATGCATTTTTTAACGAAACAAAATAAATAAAAACGAATTTAGGAGTAACTAAATACATTCATTTTTCGGATGAAAATGAAATTCCAAAACAAAATATTTCAGTGTGCAAAAATTATAGCAAACCGTCTCTCCTCCCTTATGCCAGTTCCCATAAGCAGTGACCAGGTTGGTTTGATCCCGGGTAGGGAAGCCAGGTATAATACCCTGAAAGCCCTAAACCTGCAATACTGGCTCTCTAAAACTAAAAATAAGGTTTTTTTTTTTCTTGTCCTTGGATGCGGAGAAGGCATTTTTTACAGG